>BSBN01001387.1:1800000-2150679 GCA_027924645.1 Cunninghamia lanceolata | reverse complement strand
ACTATGAAAAAATGCCAGGATGACTTCAAGTTTTTTATTAGCTTTCTAACCATGTATTTTTTTCTAAAATCTGATAACATTAAGGTTTCCATCTTCAATTTCTTTTGTTAATATATTTTTTTTTTTCTAGAGAACCTACGTGTAGTATTTTTGGTGTCATTTTTTACAAGTTTGTCGAAATTTTAAAAAATACATTTTTAGATTTTAGACTCTATTCTATACACATTGAAATTTTTTTTATTTTTGATTAGTTTTCAAAAAACTTAGGGGTAAGCACGCTCAAATTTTTATTTTTCAAGATGTATCCACTTTGAAAATTCATAAAAAAATCATATTCATTAAAAAATTAACAGAAAAATTAGGGATAAACTACATCATGTTAGCTAATTTTCCACTGAAGTGATTTGTGAAATACTTAAAAAAGTCAACATTTTAGGGGGGGCACACCAAATACTATGTTATAATTTTCTGACAAAAACAAAAGCACTTTGTGTGCTCCTTCTATTTGAACGTCTTAATCTCCACCATTTATTAAAAAAATAGTAGTTTAGAAACTAGATTCGGAGCACTACAAATCTTGTTCATAACACATCTTCTAATTTTGAGCGTGGCTATCTTTAATTTCTCATCCAAGATCATTTACTGATTTCAGGAAGAAAAAAAAAGTGGTCACTTTTGACCCCCTTTTGGTCCCCCATTTCCATGCACATACCCATATGTTCTAAGTCATTATGTTTATATATGTCAAATGCTTTATGATGTCTCTATGTTCCTTATTTACTATATAATTGCACTATTATGTTATGATCATTAACTACACTAAAAATTTACATTTCATTAGTTTACATCATTTCAAAATTATATAATTATATATATCAATTTTAGGTGCTTCAAGTTAAAAAGTTAGACCATTGATGTCTCTTTCCTTTATCAAAATGTGACATATTACTGAACTTCGGCCCATTTAATTTATATGTTGATTATTTATTTTACATTGACATACATCTATTTAGTAGTTTACATGCATGTCAAAGGGGGCAAAATGTAATGGCAAAAATTGCATACCCATGCCTTTTTCCCTTATGTTTTGGGACCACTTTGATTAAAATGTCCTAAATATAATAACTAGCTTGCAAATAACTTATTCCTGTGTGAATTTGGCTCATAACATCACATATCCCAATCCTTTTTATCACTAATTACCAAAGATTTGTTATTGATCCCTAGATTTACTATTAATCACCTTAGATCATATCCACAGATGCATACTTGACCCACATCACTTCCATAGTTGCAAATTTGAACCTTAACTTTTTAAAAATTAAAAATTCAAATTAACACCTCACTGACCACTTCACTAGTCATTATACACCAACTTAGTGCATGTTTGGTTAATTTGTGTGTTTGGTTGTTGTATTTAGTGACATTCATTCACTCATTTGAAATCATGTTGGAGATTAACCTAGGGTTTATGCAAGGACTTGTTACGGAGGATTTATGAGGATATTCTAGCAACATTTATTAGAGTATTATCACAACATATTCATCCTAGGTCTATTGCATGCTTGCTTGTTGTCTTTAATCTTTCACTTAAAGCCATAAAGTTGGTCCATTATGGGTTTGACCGAGAACTTGGCCTTTACAATCCAACAAATTCCCCAAAGGTGTTCCTAAACACTATCTATCCTTCTGCACATTCAAACAAGAAAAATTGTGGTAAAGCAAATTCTAATAGTCTGTAATTGGTAGATTCAAACTTGTGAGCAACTTTAGATCCACACTTATGGATGTTAGATTTGCACTCACATAGGTGATCTAGAGCCAAAAACAATCGTTTTGCATAATCTAATATCTTTGGCTCAATCAATCTTAAAATTCCAAAATATTGATGAATCTATTCTTCATATCTGTCACAACACTTTTTCATCATCAAATATTGAACTAAATATCACATTTAATTTATTTTATTTAAACATTTAATTTTCAACAATTTCAAAAATTGATCTAAACTCATTTTATCTAAATTAATTGTTTGCAAATTGATTGCATATATTTAATATTTAATTAACACGGATAATTTTATGTAGAAGATAATTTATTCCTCTATAGGGCTTAAATTTGACGGTCCACCTTACATGTCAACCAATTTGGTTATCTATTCAAAGGTGCCCTTAAAATACTATGATATATTTACTATAAGTAAAATTATATATAAACCAAATATATGTATGATTAATTCTATATAAATTTTGACAGTCTCTCTAAAATCTCTCCTTTCATGTGGTACAATCTTTTTAAAATTTTAATTGTATTTTACAGGAAAAATGTCTAAACACAGTCATACGGCCATCCAATTTAGGCCCCGTTCGTCTCCTATACTTATTTCTAATTCATCTTTACATAAAATCAACGAGCAATTGTGAAGCTGCAGTTCCGACAAGCCTGGAATTATAAAATAAGCAGAGGATACGAGACAAAAAAAACACTGGTGGGATAAATCCGTCATGTTTTAGACGGAGGAAGTCTAAATAACGTAGATCGAAATTGGAGATCCGGCGACCACCATTGATGGATGCCATGAGCCCTCTTAAAATCAGGCGACGGTCCCAAATTCAGCGTCACTCTGGCCGACGGAATCAAATGCAACGCCTTCGATTCCTTCCCAAACGCAGCCATAATCGATTCGTTAATCGAATGGCGAGCAGCAATATTATCAATCATGCCCACGCCCATCCCATGCATTCTCTCCCTGTTCCCGAAGTAACCAACATAACCAGAACAGATGTCATCAGACGGATTCACATACAGATTGGGAATCCAGTTGCCCAACGAAGCGAAGGCGTTGCGTGTCCTCCCTCTAACGGCGACGGCCAAACCGGCCGTCACGAAACTATGCGCGACATGAATTCCCAATTTCAGTTTCTCATTCTTTATTCTTTCGATTGGCGCCGAAGCGAAGGGAGGATTGAACAAATGGCTTTCCAAGACAAGACCTTGATCTTCACACAGTTTTCGCGCCGCCAACATGGCAAAGGCGGCGCCCAAAGAATGCCCGGCAACCCAAACATTATCCGGCCCGTGCTTTGCAATGGCGGATCTGACGGCGCCTAGGGCAAAATCAAACCTGGGGGTTTTGTGCAGGCCGTTGGTTATCAGAACCAGATCGAGTTTTAGATCCGTGCGCAACGTCTCGGGCTTTAAAATCGATCCTCTGAAGGCCACGACGGATCTGGGAATGTTGGCCTGGGTTTTTCCGTTTCCTGTGCGTTCAAAGACGGCGCCGAAGATCGAACCGTCGACCTTGTCGACCATAAACCTCTACGGGATTGTAATTGAAGAAAATCCACCATGCGGGAGCTAGGGCATCCAGTGGGCCGTGCCGTTTTTCTTGCCGATCTCTTTCCAGAACATAAACTGCCTGCACCAGAGCGCCCGCGACGATTCGTCTGTGCGAAGGATCTCTCCTGCCAAACCAAATAATCAAAAATCAGGATTTTTTACATTGCAAAATAAAGGATTTTCAGGATTGAAACGGGCGATGGTTTTAAACAGAGGATTTACCAGTCAAGATGGAGAAGATGACGGGGCCCTGACAAATCGAAATTATCGCGCTCGCTTGCCATTCGGTTGTACAAATCGTCCAAGTTATTTGTTCACAATGAAATGAGATGGGTTCTTACTATATTTGAGATCTGCGCAGTGTTTTGTACGACGAAAGTATTGCTTATATCTGCCGGCTGTCTGAGATTGCGTTCAGTCCTCGCTAGGATGTATGACTATTTCCGCGGATGTATTGAAATTACGTATAACGCGTTGGTTTTAGGGGCAATTTCTCAGAACCCGAAAGTCTTCCGCTAAATTTTCTGGTGGACCCGCAACTTCTTTTCAGGTTCCTCTTACATTTTCCCGTTAATCCCAATCCCGTTCGACCTTGCCAATACACGGAAGACGGTTGAAATTCGGTCGAGATCCTCTCGATTCATTTGTTTTCCAAATTTCAATCCACAAATAGGAGGGTGGAAAACATAGAGGAGGGTATATATATATACACAGTTAAAAAATCGAAATTGTAGTAGGTCAAAAATGCAAAAAAATAGTTGGCACACAATATGGGTCATGTGTTTGACTCAAAAACTACGCAGTTAAAAACCTGAAATAAAATATCATAAGTTGACATGCTGCGAAAAATACCTCTACTTATCAATATGTTGGTTGTTCACGGTGGGTGCTCTACACCATTGTCCACTTTGACCATCATGTCGATTAACACTACATACCTACACCTTCTCATAACAAGGCTTCTCTCAATTTATGACATACATGATCAATTAAATGCTCCCCAATTTATGGCATACATGATCCAAGTGAATGCTACCTTTGATTTACCTAGATCATTTGGTTGACCACGCTACATGCCTTTCCATGGTATGATGTAGACTAAAAATATCCATAAGCTACTTAAGGGTTGTAGCTCAATTTGTTGAGCATAATAGGTGAGAATGATGGTATGTTCGTTGATTACGCCATCCATTAAGGTTCAAATCCCTTGAAGGTGCGATTAGGTCAAGTTCAACCTCTAAATGACTTTAACAAACTAGATCTCCCTACTTGTAGCAACTTAGCCAAAGGACAACTTCTAATTTAGATGTTTACTCCCTCATAATATTGTAATCCCTTATATTAAGGTAGAGATGTCAAAATCTATGTAATCCAATTGATGGACATCAATCAATATATATATATATAAGCTAATCTAATAAATTATAATGCATTGACCTTCCAAATCAAGGCAAAAATAAAAAATATATAGGAGCTTTCTTAGGAGGAAAAAAAGGAACTATCCCTTGAACAAGGGTAAAATTATGCTCAATCAACATTTGTTCACCCCTAAACTTTTGTGGTCTTCCTCCTTAAAAAATTAATATGTACAATATATTTAAACTTTATACTTGGTTTGATTATGCCTCTAGCCTATATAATATTCCAAATCAACCTAGAAGTATTCAAGTCAACCCAAACTCTATCCATTGTCATTTTTTTTTAATCATCTAATGTTATCCTTAAACTCCAATCCAATAAAGCCTAAGATGTTGAGAACCTCATAGCTAAATTATTTAAGCACAATCCCAAAGTCCTAGTAGTCCATGTTGTTGACCTATTCAACTATATGGTGATGCATGGCTTTCCACCTTTTTGGACCTCTCACATCATCCATCCCATCCATAAATATAGAGATTGGAATGACCTAAGTAATTACTACACCATTATGGTTGGCCACACCTTAGCAAAGATATTTGTCACAACTTTAGCTATCCATATCTCCAAATGGGCAGAGACAAAGAAGCTGAGGACCAAAGGACAACTAGGATTTAGGAGGAGCCATTATACCACAAATGACATCAACACCTTAACATCTATCACTAAGGAGGCTAAAGCAAGCAAGCGTAGAGTATATTGTTGTTTTGTGGATTTTCATAAGGCATTTGACACAATCACATGACACTTTTTTGTGGACAAGCTTAAGGCTTTGGGTCTTCCATCTCTAGAGGTTTCATTAGTAATAGCTATGTATGAATCTATTGTTGGCAATGTATGAAGAATGGCTAGTGAAATAGAGGATGTTTAGAGTACCATAGGTGTTAAACAAAGTTGCCCACTCTCTTCTACACTTCTTGGATAGTATATCAACAACCTAGAGAAAATCATATCAAATACACTAGGTGATACAATTGGTTGTTTACTTCTTAGAGTCTTTATCACTATTCTCCTATTTATAGCTGACAAATTATTATCTTGATGTCTCACTCAATGAGGGGTCTCCATAGACAACTTGATATTTTAGCCTCATTTTTGTGATAACCATCAACTTCAAGTACTTCAAGTTGATTTGGGGAAAACAAAAGTTATGGCTTTCAACATTTCCATAAAGGAGGCCCATGAAGTGATTCTTATTTACAAAGATGAGAAGGTTGAGGTCGCTTCTTCATATGTTTAATTAGGGGTCCTCTTCTCTAGCTCGTGCTTTGGCTTAGCTTTAGTTATTGATTTGAGACTAAAGGATATGTTGCTCTTACCACCCTTGAAAAATAACACTTTCAAGTTTAATTTTAGAACATTTAGATGAAGATTCATCTATTTCACTCACTGGTCAAACCTATCCTCTTTTATGGTTGTGAGATTTGTGGCCTATAATTTGGGTCATGGATCAAAATTAAATAGAGAGATTATTGGTGGTGATGTTATCTGAAAATATTCATGTTAAGAGATCAATTCCTCATACCATCATCTTCGCAGAATTTGGCATAGCTTTTCTCATTACCTTAGTAATATTCCATGTGGTGATTGTGATGCATAGGTTGATCTAATGATGGTCATCTCCTAGATTGATCATCTTAGGTATCCTTGTCTTGCTTTTAGATCTTATATGGTGCTAGTAGACTGCAAGTTTGAGTCTTGTTTGTATGTAAGTCTCCTTATTGTTCCTTATTAACCTTGATATTGCTAGGTCGTTGTTGTAGATCCTTTTAGTGAATGCTCTTGTTCTCTTGAAGGGAGAGACAAACAATGGTATTATTATATTGACATATACAGTGCCTACCTCTAATTCACATGGATTGTACCTAGAGAGCCATTATCTTCAAAATTCCAATGCTACTTAGGTCTATATCTCTAATTTGGTGATGGATTAATCTTCTCCTTGGGATATACTAGACTCCAACTAACTTACAAACTAATAAATCCTCTTGTATATCTTAGAGTTTGCTCCCACTAACTTCATATTGAAACGGAACACCATATTTCTCACGAGCATCAATTTGCCAATATGCTCCTTATAACCAAAGACCAATGAACATTTTGTATTCAAACACCCTCCATATTATGAGATCAAAGGATGATTTTTTTGTTTCTTTAGACTCACTTGGTTCTTTCTAGGCTCCCATGTCTTATGAGGACCAAATATGTCTTGCTCTCTTCCAACAAGAGATGTTTTCAACCTTCTTCAATGACTTTCCAAGGGTAAGTCCACTAGAGGGATTATACTAGATTAATTAATTCCTATTTGTATGCCCCTCACTTCAATAGGAAGAGGCCCCCTAGCCAACTTCCAAGTTCATAGAATAGATCTATGAGGAATACCAAACCTATTGACCCCAATGGCCTATCCCACATCACACACTTTGTTGTGGCCATGAATAGCAAGAATGTTATCTAAGACCTTCGTGTCCCAGAATGTATATGGTACATACTTTTCATTTCTTGCATTGTTTACTTTATGTCTTTGTATTTTCTTAGATGTGCCCCTAGACAAGCCCCTTGTCCTTTATACATTGTAGATCTTTTTCAATCCCATGGACCAATTTTGGTCTTTTGTAGACATTAATATAATACACAAATTAAAATTTTACCCAATTTTTTTTTTTTTTTTATTCATGGGTAAACGCTTTTGACCGGAGCTATGAACCGGCTACAATATCAGGTGGGCAGGGGGGAGACTGGACCTCGTGACCATCTTTACTGCAACGAAATTACTTAGCCAATCGAGCCAGGGCCCCTGCCCACCCAAATTTTAAATTTGACATTTGAACCCTAATATGTTTTAAAATGGGCAAGTAAAGATAAAGGGACACTTATGTAGAGGTATTTCACTTTATTTTTTCTAAGTTTATCAAGTTATTTTCATGTTATTTTAACCTAGGTTATTAGTGTGGTAACAATCTTAACTTTTTGCCCTTCCCATAGACTAACATTTAATCTATAGCAGATAGAGAACAAGAAAAAGGATGAATCGGATTTTTGGGTTTGACCTCAAGTACCCATAATTGAAGACATCAATAAGGTTTTAAAACCCTTGGCAAGATTGGAATTCTAGGTCTAAAGCATAGTTGCAAGGGTACATGGCTTCTCATTGTTGATAAAACAAGGTAAACTACTACAAATGTTATCCCTTCAAAAGTATGTGAATCTAAATTTTATTAAATGCAACATTAGATTACCCATTAAGAGATTTATATGGAAGCAAATAGAAATCAACAAACCATGATAAACAAACACATAAAACTAGATGTACATGGAGAAACCCTTCAAGGAAAAAACTCCATTGTTAAAAAGAGGTACAAGTATGTATAATCTTCAAAACAAGAGTACATATGCAACACATTTTCTCCTTTCAGCATTCTAGCAACCCCTGTATACTTCTGAAATCTCTATAAAGCTCACTACTACCACCCCTCATGCATGTGTGTCTATTAATAGGCACATATAAAAGGTGGTTTTGCAATACCATGGGTGCCAAAATTGTGAGCCAAGAAAATAACATGAAAAGTGTCCAAAAAAGATAAAAAGGCCAAAAAATCCCCTCAGCATAGCCTTCAACTACACTTATTAAAGCCCTCAACTCCAATTGAGGTGTCAAAGGGTCAAGGGGCCCTTTAGGCCCAGTAATCATTTTCATAGGATTGCAATTAAATATCACACAGTCCTAACATTCTCCTACTTGATATTATACATTGCAATGACATCCATAGAAACCATTAACTATAGGATCCTAGGCCCATGCCCTTCCTACACTAAGAGAACTTTTATGTGCTTGTTGGCTTTGTCAAGGAATTTGCAATATTACCATGTGTATCAACCTTTTGCAACATCACCTTCTAATTCTCTATCATCTCCTAAATAAAATGATACTAAACATCAACATTTTTGGTATGAGCATGGTACATGGGATTCTTTGCCAAACAAGTAGCACTCTAATTGTCACAACCAATTCTAACCACACTGCAATCAAAACCAATACCTAAACACAATCTCTATAACCATATTGCCTCCTTATAGACATGTGTAGGAGCCATACACTCTACTTCGTTGGTGGACAAAGAAACTATGCACTGCCACTTATTTAGCCAACTAACTACACTACCAAATAAAAAGAACACATAGCCACCAATGGACCTTCAACTATCCAAGTCACCTACCCATTATGCATCAACAAACCCTTGTATATCCAATGTCTTCACAATATCATTGCTACCATGTGTTATGGAGTAAAATGCACGTACCCTAGCATTTTACACCTAGTTTAGCACCTGGTTGAACCTAAAATGTTACCTTTGTTAATCAGGACCTATTTTAACACCTTTTCGAACATTAAACAATAAAATCTCAATCCCGATGATAAAACGTGATAAAATAACAGTAAGGCTGACCTAAACACACTTAAAGGGACTTATGCCAGAGTTTTTGGGGCTAAAGGACAAGGACACCCAAGCGCCCTGGTCCCTCATTTAGCTCAAACCTAATTTAAAGGTATGTTGGCTTAAGATATCTTAAGTGGTTCCTCATGTCAGCCCTATTTGGTTTTATTCGTCATTTGTGAGCGAGAATGCATATATAAGAAATCTGTTAGTTTATTCATTTGAACATCTCTAAGTTCTCTAGGCAATCTAGGCACTCTTGGACTCTTTCTTCTTCTCTCTCATTCTCTCTACTCTTCTCCAAAGCTCTCTATGGTGGATTATTGTTGCAGCACTAAATTCTTGCAGGTCTTGTGAAAATCTTTCTACTTCTCTGGGCTACACCAACTTCTTGAGTCAAGTTGTGATGTTGCATCAAGCATGTTAGGGTTTTCCATGCTCATGGTGACTTCTTTCCTTCATGATTTGTTCTAGCATTCCATTCTACTTCAGACTCACCTCTGCCCTCCTAGGGCATGCACTCTTTGGTATCTCATATTTGCTATTGTGGAGGTGGAAACACCATTCATGGAGCTTGACTTAGGCAAGCTCCTAAATAGCACCCAACTATTTTCCTTCTTGTGTGTGTGCAGGAGGCATCTGGAGGAATCTACAAAAAACAAGTTACAAAAATCAGGAACATAGGAGGGCGAAGACACATGAAGTTTAACATTATGCAAAACCCTAATTACAGTCTAGGGCACCTAAGTGCCCTAGTCTTCTGGCCTCCCAAATCTGGATTCAGGTTCTTCCATGTCCATTGGTCTCTATTGTGCTTTTGGATTGTCTGTATTTGTTTTCGATAGTTTGTTATGCTCTGATCTTGCTCAATTAGGGTTTCATGTTTTGCCCTAGTTTGATTGGTTGGATTTGGTTGATTCTCCTCTATACGAAAAAGGGACAAATCCCCTGTAGTTTGGCTCTCCTTCAAGGGTGGGAGCCAAGCTTGGCTTGTGTTCTAATGTTGGATAGAAGAGGGTTTTGACCTAGTTTAATCTATTGGGCTAGTCTCTCTTTTCTATCTAGCATTTTGGTGAACCCGTTGTTTCTTGCACTTTGGCATCCTTCTTTCTTCAGATTTGGGTTATTTTCTGCCCTAAATCTGATTATATTACATTCATTCATCATTTGGCATACTTTCATAGCTTAATTTTACATTGTTTCATTGTTAGGGTTTGAAAAAACCTTGCATTTTTAGAAAATCTAGCTAGTCTTAAACTGGTAGGGTTTAGAAATTAGTGAGTTTCAAATATTGGTGGCATGATTAAATTGATTTCATTTGTTGTATCATATCATATTTGTATTTAAGAAAAGACATTCTTGCATATTTGCATTGAAAAGTGAAAAATCAAGCATTTTAGGCTTAGAAAAAAGCATATTTATGCATTGTTTTCATTGCATATGTTTTAGATCATCATAGCAAGATTTAAATTTCTGACTTTTGCATCAGATCTGATTGGTATTTCAGAAATTCATCATAGTTATTTATGTTGCATTTGAACATATTCATTACTAGGGTTTTATAAAAAAAAAAATTGCATTTTTGGAAAAATCTAGTTAATTAGAAATCTAGGGCTTGTGATTCTTGTTTCGGAATTTCCTGATGATAATTGATGGTCAAATCTGATGTTGCATTGCTATAGAATTTTATAAATATCATTTGTGTTCAAAAATAATTCTTGCATCAAAGAATTTTGGTTTAGACAACAAGCATTTAACATCTAGGATTTGATAGAAAAACCCTAGCTAGTCTTGCATTTAGTGGTTGTATGTGAAATCTTATCGTTAGATCTTTGCTATGTTGAATGACTGCCAAATCTGATTTTAAGTTGTTGTAACTCATCATATGTGCCATATTTGTTTAAATTAGAACATTCATGCAATCCATCTTCTATTTAAAATTGTAAAGTAATAGCATAAACAAAACTATCTAGCTTCATTTCACACTTATGCATCTTCATTTAAAACATTTTTTCTAAATTTCTCTTGTGTTTACTTAGGAAAATCATTTACACATACTACACATCTTACATTTGCAAGATTTAGTTGTTGTGGTTACCAAAAACATCACATTTTTGGAAAGTCCTGTTTATCTTGCACTTGTAGATCATTGATTGCAATCTTATTTTAGAATACTCAAATCATGTCTAAATTCAATTGTACATTGTTGTTCCATATCACACTTACATGTATTATTGGTTTCTTCGTATTACTTCTATCAATATTAGAAGACTTTAATAAATTCATCTCCATGAATAGTTGTGAGAAAGATGATGGTGATGGTTCTTCTTCTACTAGAATTCATGATAATATCATTGACATCAACTCTAAGGCATATGATGATGACCTAGCTTCGCCTACATCACCCTATGCTTTGGATCCCTCTCCCAAAAGTGAGAACATTTTGGTACAAGAGGATGAAATCAGTGACACATTCCTTAACTTTAATTTACCTTCTCTTCATTTGAATGATATCTCTTCTAATCTTCCTCCTTTGGTCAAATGTTCAAGTACCTTGGATATCACTAGGGATGTGAATACCCTTGGTATTCTTCCTTTGGTTGCATGTTCAATCCCATTGGACATCACTAAAGATACAATCATCAACAATTTTCTTAACATCACTCTACCACCTCTTCATTCCAATGCTCTCCAGTCAAAAGATGAAGCATTAGTGGATGAAGATTCTTCTATTAGAATGGATTCCCCAGGAAGACATTGGGAATTCATCTCAAAAAAATATCAATTCTATCATCATTAATAGACTTATTCCACCTGCTAAGGGGATAGTGAATAAGTGCATTAATATTCAAAATACTCCTAAAATCATGGTACATGAGGCACCTGATTCAGTTCGAAGTATTCCAAAACCATCTCGACCTCCTGGTTACTTTCTCAATATTGCAAAGCAAATTACTCAAAGGAATCAAGGTGTTCAAAAGGTGTCACAGCATCATATGATTACTCACACTATAAGACCCTCAATAACAAGCAAAGTAAGCAAGCACTGAGTGTGCCCACTTCTCTTCCACATGAACTCAACCTTTTCTTCTTTCTCAACATATTGGTAAAGAATACAATCTTGTCGAGCAGCTCCGCGCTACTCCAGCTAAGATCTCTTTATGGGATTTAATACAAACATCGCCTACATACCACGAAATGCTCCAAGAGGCTCTACAAAAGGTAGTTGTTCCACCTTCTATTAGGCCGAGTGATGTAGCATCTTTGTTTAGTTGTATGCATGCACAACATCAAATATTTCATTTCAACAACATGAATTAGCTCCAATAGAAGTTTAAAAGCAATATGAGCCTCTTATGATATCTATCATTATTAATAAAATGACAGTTAGTGTAGACACCTAAATTTTGTCCATGTCTTGCAACACCTTGTTAATACATTATTAGATACATTATATGACATTTTGTCCTAATCCCACTCCTAATCCCATCCTAATCACCTAGACAATTAATTAAATAAATCATATTTATTTAATTAATCTCCCACTCACATGTTCCAACTAATTCAAATAAAAAATTTGAATTTATCCACACCTTTCATCTCATTGCAACACTTGTCCGCCTCTCATTGAGTCATGTGTGGTAGTACAAATTTTATTTAAAATGCCTTCACATGTTCAAACTAGTTCAAATAAAACATTTGAATTAGGTCTCCTTTATTCTCCTTCACACACTTGTCACATGACTACAACTCCTCATGGATTGGGAAACCGTATTTGATCCTAGCCGTCCACATCATTGAAAATAACTTTCAATCACAACCCTTCATTCAAATCAACCCTTTTCTATAAATCAAACCTTACACAAGCCATTTGATTAATGAGCTTTTGAGTACTATTATGCTACTAGAATGAGCAACCAACATTCCTCCCATATTCAACCTTTGAAATCTTGCATGCCCATGCGAGGTTGAGAAGAGGAATGGAGATAAACCAAGCGTAGCATGGAGATTCAGTTTGCATTTGCTTTGTTGTTTTGATTTCTATGCTATCTTGTATTTCATTGTGCTTGTTAGGGTTTGATGATTTGTTGTTTATGATCTTAGCCCTAATTTTTACCCTAGCTATATTTGGTGAATCTGACATGTCTTCTTAATCATCATCACATTTAAATTTCAAATTCAAAATTTCTTATGTGTCTTGTGTGTGTGATTCATGTGTGTACAAGTGTAATCATTTGTTTTCAAATTGCCAAATCAAGTTATAAACACAAGCACATAAACACATCTTCCTAAACATTCTTTCCAACACATTCATTCCAAGTCATCCTCATCCTAATCATTCCTAATCATCCAATCACTCTATCCTAATCACTCTACATCATCATCATCCTAGTCTTAGTCATCCACTTTCCAAAATGGTCCTAATCCTAATCAAGCCTATGCCCAAACCAAAACCTAAGGTCATACTTCAAGGAGGCCACCCTTCTAGTTCAAACAATGAAACAAATTCAAGACCCAAACTTATACTTCTAGGAGGCCCTCCTTCTAATCCTAATGATAAGAACAATTCAAGACCCAAACTTATACATAGAGGAGGCCCTCCTTCTAATCCTAATGATGAGAACAATCCAAGACCTAATCTCATACTCCGAGGGGCCCCTCCTCCTAGTTCTAATGATCATGAGAGCCTTGTAAATAATGATGCATACTTGGAGGAACAAGCCGACATGCAAAGACTTAAACACCAAATTCCACAATCCCTAGACCAACAAACCATGCAATGATTCCAAGCCATCATTCAAAAATTTCAACAAATCCAATCACCTCAAATACAACACCTCCTAGTCCAAGCCCAACCATTCATAGCCACTTGTCAAATCCAACAAACACAACCACACATTCCACCTTAATCCTATGTGTCATCCCCCTCCACTGAACATACCAACCTAATTCATCCACCTATCAAGTCAACCTTACATCAACCTATCCAACTTCTTTCTATGTCAACCAACATTCTTGTCAATTCACATCCAAACAAGAACATGTGAGCATAATTCAACCCTTGAAACAAGAGCAAGTGCTTTCATTTCTAATGCCACCTTTGATAAGGGAAACACTAATCTAGTCATGCATCCTATAAGTATATTATACCACCATCCAATCGCATGCCTATCCTAAAGCCACCATGTCCTAGTCCTAATCCATTGGTTCCTCCACCTTCCAATCCATCAAACCATTCATTACCTCCACTTGCCAATCCATCAACTCCATGTCCTAAGTTCAAACATTACAAAAGTAAACCTATGGAGTTATCCAAATCCACCAATCCATTCAATTATTTTGACCCTCCATCTAATCAAAGTCCAAATCCTAAGCCTACAACATCCAACACCCCTTTTATCCCTCCACCATGGGACCTATCCACTCCCAGTCCTAATTCATCCAATCCAATTTCACCTCCACCCAATCCTAATCATGAGCCAACACCTTCCACCCTCATTACCTCTTCATCCACCCATACCCTTACAAAGGATGAGATCCAATGGTTACTAGCAAGGAATAAATCATGTCACCAAACACCCATCCTTAGTCCAATCATGGAGTCATCAAACATCATGTCCATTTCTACAACCTTATCATGTAGTCCACAACCCATTGATCCCATTGAAGAATCTTCAACCATGAGCCCAAGTCAACCTCCATCATGCTCCTATGCAATTAATCATCAACAGCCTTCCACTTCCATTCAAGAAAATCAAGAGTTATGTCAAGGGTATAATCCTAAGCATGTGGAACCATTAGCCCCTTGTCTAAATCAAGATCAAATCACCTCCATCCAACCCATCCTAGCACACTTAATCCTATCCATGATCAAGCTCCCATGTATGATCAAGATCCCCTCTATGACCAAGAAAGCCATAACGATCCTCTTAGCAAACTTTATGCATTCCATGGTCAAGAGCCTATCACTCCACCTATCCATGATCCATAAACCTATACTTCCCATGATGGGACACATGCCTCCCAAGAACACATAGAAGATCAAACAAATAATTTGGATCTTAGTGAACATAATGATAATCAAGCTCTTAATGATCCTTCCACATCCACTATCGATCCCATTTCAAATCCACCATCATATCCCCTTGGTCTATCTACCTTCATTCACGAGTGTTCCTCCTTAGGAAAGCAACAACCATTATCTATCACTCCATATTCTCCATCAAATAATGAACTCAAGTCTAGTTCTCAAAGCACACCTAGTCCCATTGTCCATCGCATGCTCCAAAACATGAATTATCAAGGTAAAGGCTTAGGCCTTCGCGAACAAGGAATTTTGGAGCCCATACATGTCAACATCCCTCCATGCTCATATGGCCTTGGCTATACAACCCAAGGTAAACAATTTCAAGATGTCGGTACTTCCTTCATGCCTCCTAAGTCCACCATTTTCCATCACAAATCCTATCATATTCCTAAAACATATGTCGACATTCCACCTCCATCATCCTACAAGTGTCAAAAGCATGTGACCATACACCTTCCACCATCCACTTTGCCTCCACTACTTCCAACTCCTAACATCCCTCCACCTACTTTACCTCCCCTTCTTCCAACACCTAATATCCCTATCTTCCATAAATCCCCTTACATTCCTAATCATGACCAACAAATGCACACATTGCCTAAACAAGAAGCTTGTCACATCTCAAACTTTCACAACTACTTGATTTGGTTAATTCATGGCAAAACATTGCACTTTAATTGAGGATAAATTGTTAGATGTATATTATTGGTTGAGATTCAGTTGTTTTGGCTATATTTTGGGACTAACCTATTGATTGTGTGATGAGTGGGAATGTTGCAGGTCTTGTCGAAGGACAAGAGCATGGCTCAGGTAGAGGGGTTCTAGCCTCTTGGTAACGCATGTCGGGTTCTATCTGGTGTCCTTATTACACACACTCATTTAGATTTCATGTAGTTTTGATAATTGTTTGCATTACTTGTTTTGTTTTGATGAATGTTTGATAATTTCTTGTGGATGAATAATGTTGAGTGCCTTGCTTTGACTTTAAATCAAGTTTGAAACCTGTTGAAATAAAGATGATAAGTTAGTAGTACAATTTTACTTTAATCTAAAAGGATAAATTAAATTACAATATCACTATTTCGAGACATAGAATACCTAAAATATGTAAATTCTTGTTAAATTTATTTTATCTTTCATAGTAATTATACTCATATCAAGAATCTAAAATTGTATGAGAGTTTGAGTGTCATATTAATTATAAATAGATATTCCAATTTTATAGTATTACAAAGCATGTTAATAAATGAATGTTATAAAACTAAATTATAAATAAATTAAAATACTCTTTATATTCTCCTTTTATTTGAAATGGGAAAACCACGATGATATATATGTATATATATATATACTTTCCTTATCATATAGATGGATTATACTTATTGCATGTTATATATTTATAAAAAAATTAGAGGAGCAAATAGACATGCGGGGGGGGGGGGCGGGGCGGGGCGGGGGCATGCAATATGAAAGAAAATCTTTTATTATTTTATTATTTTGCATGGGAAAGAAAAACGCAAAATTTATTAGGGTTTAAAATTGATAAAAAAAGAAGGAAAGCTTGGCAAAAGACGACGGAGATATACGAAGGGGGAAATTGAAAGAAAGGGAGGACATAAAAAAAGGTGGAATTTAGAAGCTCACAAAGGATTCAAATACTCTTCATCAGTTAGGTGCCCAAACCAGGTATGTTCTATGGGTTTGCCTTTTGATATTTCCTCAGACAATCAACAATATTATTAAACAAACGACTCATAAACAGTGTTGGCCCCTGAATGAATACATCCTTTTGTTTGAAACGTTTAAAGTGTTTTACCTTATGTAATGGTCTTCGGATAATAGGATCTACAAATTGTTATCATTAGTGGTTTTACTTAGTAAATCTTCAACCAAATCTTCTTTAATTCCAATGACTTTCTTTTGAAATGGATGACTTGCGGCTCCTTTCTCATTGTGAACTTGCGCCCTGTTGTCGATCGGACTTTTACTACTTTAAATCTGCCACCAGTAATTTGATTTATTTTAACATTCTTTTATTCCAGAACGTCGGTCTGAATGAATCTTAAGTCTTTCTTATACTAAATACAATCCCTCCCTTATTGCCTTTGTTCGCCAGATCTCATACTATAACGGATAGTCTAGTGTTGTTTCTTTTTTTTTTGGAGCCAATCCTGTGATTAGAATCTTCTAAACCAAATTGATCTCCCTCATTATGGTGTTGATCCATAAATCGGCTATTGCCTGTTTCAAAATACCTAAAATTGCTAGATCGATCCGACCTATTCTTGACGTCTCAGCGCCATGCACTCACTAAATTGACCTCATCCAATGACTTATAGCCTCGTTCGAGATCCAAATGGCCTCTCGATATGATGTTCCAACATACGTCTATGGATCGGCTTCTTAATATTTTCTTGAATTGCTTTTCATTTAAATTTATAAACTTTAAATTGCTAGTCCTTTTAGAAACCTCACAATTATGTTTCGATGCCAATTATATTGTTGTTTGTCCTTAGCAGGTTTAAATGACAACAAGAAGGTTTAACTAGCCTAACGGTTCTACAACTATCTTTTCTTGTTTCACTTTAAAAAATAGATACCTTCAAACTTATCTCTACCGTTTAACAATCTTCAACTGCTGAGATATTGGATCTAACCGATCTAGATAATATTATTTTAGGAGAAACTGTAGTTTAACAGTTTTGACCTCCTTTTTATTTCAAGTCGATCATACATGATCTAGATCGACACCTTTTAGCTTATGCTACGTGTCGAATCCACATATGGCGTGGTATTTTTTTAGTCTCTCTCTCATCGACCTTTACTGATGTCTGCTATACCTCTTTGTGTATACCTAATCGACCTCTAAGAGATGTCTGATCTGTCCTCCTGCGTAAAGGAAAATGACCTAGATTCAAGATCTATCGATATTTCTTCATCGTCATCATTCTAAACTCAATCGACTTTGGGGTTTTACCAAGTTCGTTTTAGTCAAATATCGTATGTATCTTAATTCACCGATTTAGGTTGTGGAAAAGTCTCGTTATTATTTTATGACTATTTTTTTTAAAGGATAGGTATTAAGTGTTGGAATTAGTCCGGACAACTGAGAGGGGGGGTGAATCAGTTGTCACACAAATTAAACTTTTTATGCTTTAAATCAAATTAATGATATAAACATTACAGCATTAATTAATAACACATGAGCAGGAACATAAATAACACACTTGACACCAAGATTTTTGACATGGAAACTTGGTTAAGGGAAAAACCACGGTGGGGGTTAACCCACAAAGATTATACTCTGTTAAAAGTGTTACAAAGGGAAATGCACATGCATTCAGGCTCACTGCCCAGAGCTCACTGCCTATGGAAAGAAGATTACAATGAATTTGAACTGATAATTAGCATCTACTAATGCAAGGATTCAGTTCTGATTAAGCACAGAATACTGACTTGATACACTTCATCTTCGTTCAGCCTTGTTTACTGCTCTGCCATAATCTGGACCTTAGATCTCTTCCTTTTTGCACTCCTATATGCCCTTTTCACACTTACTCCATATTCGCATCATTACACACACCAATACTCTTGAATCCATCAGCTATATATATCCGCCTCAAGAAATTCAATCACTTTCTATCAGCCTAGTGAAGAACTTAGCAAACAACACAAATACTCTTTTATGTCAGTTGAATCAGTACACCAATGTTGATGCATACAAGAAATAACACTTGAAGGTCACCATTAATGTCGACCACTCACATTATATCCCATACGCAACTCACCAAAACACTTCTACCAAATCTGCATAAGGATCTAACACAGGTCGGCCTGTTCTTTACTGAATTGTTCTGTCATATTATGACCCGGTACTCAGATGCTTATAACTTTTAATCCCCTTGTCACCGGAGGCTGACATCTTGGATTTAGATTGTTTTGACATTCCTCTACACTACCTCAGATACGCAACACAAAATTATTGACTAGAGAAATCCGTTGACAAGAATACTAAACTCTGCCATATACTATGTTCTTGTCTATCTGGACTTGACAAATCTTGAAACTGACTTCCAGTATGATCTGATACTGTGCTGGGGATGTGTGGAATGAACTTAGTTGCCATCAATGACAACACCTGTCATGCGAAGCAGTGTCTCTTGCCAACAATCTCCCCCTTTGGCATTGATGGCAACACTTAGTGAAAAATGACTAAGTGTTACTCATTTACTCCCCCTTACTCTATACTATTATGCTTCAAAATGACTGAGTGTTACTCATTTACTCCCCCTTACTCTATACTATTATGCTTCTGCACCAATTCTGGAGCTCCCCCTTTGTTGGATTCCTCATTTTTCACTGTTCTTCATTCCCCCTTTGACATCAATGGCAAAGGATGGGATTCGCAAACCAAAATTCACCCAAAAATTTTGTATACAGTGCCACATATGTACAACCAATCCTTAAGTTATATTTACATGAACTTGAGAATATCTACAAAATTAATTTTCAATTGCTCAAGTTCAGAGGCCCAACTTCTTTTCATGCCATCCAAAATTGAGATGTGTCCACTCAATAGAAATGCATATGCATCTGCCTTTGTCAGATCTGAAGGATCACTTGTCTGAACTGCAGTTTGAGCTTCTGATAATGCATTAAACATTATTTCTAACTTGGGGGCAATCAATCTTCGGAGCTCACACATTATCTTCATACTATTGCATTTTTATTTAACAAGCTTCCTTATTTCATCAGTCAATCTGATTACTTGACATTCCTGACTTATAGGAGAAACTATTAGAGGATCAAAATTTTGAGATAGATTTGACAATTTTTGTTCTTACTTTTTTATTTTCTTCTCAATATCCTCACTAACTTTGGGCCAGGAAAGACAAAATTTGTAAATATCACCTCCATCACTTAGAAAATTTTGAATACTCTTTATACTGATACCAAGTATCATCCTATCATTCCTTATTAGGCTCTTTATTTCACTAAATTTCTTATCCAAAAATTCATTTCTAACTTTAGTCTCTGCAGACTTCTCAAAAGACTCAAAGTGTGTACTTACAGAACTTACAAGATTCTTTAGATTTCCAGAAGGAGAGTTAGAAGGATTCTTCTGGAAGGTTGGCATTAACTTCTCCAATACTCCAGTTGCAAGGCTTAGCAACTCACTGTCCTCAATGTGAGATTTCAACAACTTTTCTCTTGCCTTGGCTTGTGTGAAAGATGCTATCTTCATTACTTGAACAGGAGAGAGAGCATCTAGATTGAACGGTACTTGAAAAATCTTTGGTTCATCAAACTCAAGCATTTCTTTACTCAAGAAACCTTTTACTACATCTGTAGTGTCTCTTGCTACAATTCCTGAACCACCTTCCTTCTCTTGAGATTTCTCAGCATCAAAATTTATTTGTGT
Source organism: Cunninghamia lanceolata (assembly GCA_027924645.1). Classification (NCBI taxonomy): domain Eukaryota; kingdom Viridiplantae; phylum Streptophyta; class Pinopsida; order Cupressales; family Cupressaceae; genus Cunninghamia; species Cunninghamia lanceolata. The sequence goes on along the minus strand of BSBN01001387.1, from coordinate 2,129,978 downwards.
GGGTGCATTAATATTTGCACCATCTTCTTCTGCCTTGTCTTCTTTACCCTCTTCTTTCTCTTCCTCTACTTCACCTTTTTTCTGTATCATCTGTAGGGGGAATCTTTTCTTTGTCTTCACCACTTGCTACCTATTTCGGAGGGCTTTGAGTAGCAATATTATCTTCTTTTCTGGACTGACCAGGTGGAGTTAGAGTATCTCCTGCATCATCAGTTTTGTCTGCTATCTCTGTGTCTTCTTTGTTTATTTGCTCCTCTTCCAGAATAGAGGAGTCATCAACTTTAGTTTGTTGTACACTGATGCTTACTTTTTTAACATCCAAAATTGATGAATCAATCCCATCATCTGTCTCCTCATAGGTTTGCTTCAGAGGATCTAGAGTATTACCTTGGTCATCATTTCCTTTTTCAATCTCTTCTTCGGGAGCTTCTTGTTCCAGAACTGAAGGATTATCTTCCTCAACTTGTTCCTCTGAAACAATATAGTATTTAACTTTATTAAGGGCCTTCCTCAAAATTTCCTCTGTTTCCTTTGCAACTTCCTCAGTTTCACCAAGCATTAGCTTGTTCATCTGGATCTTGCTTCTGAATTTCTCCTTAACTCCCTTGAGGATTTTATCTGCTTCCCTTCTAGTCATTATTGGACATAGGGTGGAGAGGACATATTCTATGAGTTCTAGATCTTTGGCCTTGGTTGCTTCCTTCCTCATTTCTAGTATTTTCCTTAAACTTTGAGGAAGTTCTTGTAAAATTTCCAATAGAGCTCTATTGAATTTATTCAAGTATATGATGGTGGCATCTTCCAAGATTTTCTTATTTGCTTGATCAAAATTATCATAATAAACTTTGATAGGCCTTAGATTTCCATGAACAGTAATTGTTTTTACAATTTCATCAATTGTCATAGCAACCTTACCAGTTTCTTGCTTTTTACTTGCCTTTTTTCTTCCGGAAGGCTGGTCCTGAGAAGCCTTTGAAGTCTTGACTTTCTTGGATCTCATCTCTTTAACTTCTTCATTTGTCTCTGTCTCTTCATCATCTTTTGCGCCCACATACATTCTTGTGGCCTTTGTTTTCTTTCTCTTACTTCCTTCACTGGATGGTCTGTCTTCTGGTTTTGCAGGTTTAGGGGGAACAGAAGTAGCGGCAGAGCTTCTAGTAGTCCTTGAAGTGGAGGATGGTTCCACTAAAGCATCTTCTTGTTTCTTGTCATGCCTTTCTTTTTCAGCCTTTTCAATTCTTTCTCTATTTTGCTTCACTGCTTCCTTGGTTAGTCCAATACTCTCAGCATACTTTTCAACTTGCTTATGCAATTTCCTTTTGGTCTCTGGCTGTCTGAGCTCCACATGCAATTTTAGACTTAGCTCCACATGCAATTTTAGACTTAGCTCCTTGTATGTTCCAAACCTTTCCAAATATGTGTCTTTTGATTTGCTCAGGAGATGTTGAGCATACATTTCCAAAACTTTCTCATCAACCTCGTAGCCCATTGGCATAATCCATATGGTTCTGGGTTCCACAGCCTCCATCAGACACTGATCAGTGTCAACCATAAAGCATATTTCATTCTCATATTTCTCCACGACTGACTTAGGGATTCTCTCTCTTGCATGCATCATACTTTGAAAGTTTTTGAAGTAACCCCAAATGGTTGTCTTCTGAGCTTGGGAATCACCAAGACTGAGTAGATGATCTCTTATTTGCCATGCAACTGGCATGCCATTTGTCTAGTGCACACCTTGAACTCCAGGCACTTCATTCATAAAATAGAAGAACAAACATATAATCAAGGAACCATACTTGAAGGTATTTTTCTTATCTTTCTTTATTTTGCTCATATTCTCAATCAACTAATTTTGTAGTAGTTCACATAGGTCATAATCAACATTCTCCTTCAACATTTGATAGGTTGCATATATTGCAGTTCTGGAGACAAAATTTTCCTTGCTGGAGTGGTAAATCTTGTACCCAATAACCATGGAGGCAAATTTAACATCCGGTTCTATAATATCATTGATGGTCATTGCCCTTTTGTCAAACTTGGCACCGATAGCATCAGTCACTTTCTGATTTTTCACGGCTTTCAACATGGGTAATCCACTGGTTGAATTTAACCCAGTTACAATCTTGATAACATCCTTTGTAATCTTAAATGGTTTCAATAGCCATATGAACTCATCATGTATTCGGCTCAAGATATATCGAACCCATTCATTCTCATCAAATGTCGAAAACCTAATGACTTGCATAAAATGTTTGCTTTCTAGGGCTTTGTATTCTGGTTTCAATTTATAGCAAATCCAAGAGTTTCAGGTTTCCAAATTCATCAATGCTACAGTGGATGTATGCCCTAATATCCTCAACATGCAGTATGCCATATGGAACTCCAGAAAATACACCTAACGATTCAACATCAACTGATTTGTATGAATGCTTCTTAATTATTGGTCGGTGCCTTTCAATTACATCAACAACTAGAGGCGTAGCCATCTCAACAGATTTTAGATTCAAGGCTTTACAGAGAAGTACCTTTTTCTTCCGCAGGGTTAGGTTGCCGGTTGAATTCACTCTTTGTGCTTCAGTTTCTAGATTTGTAGCTCAGATGCAATTCTTCTTGTTTCCTTCCAATGCAAAGTGATCCAAATGCATGACCAAGTGAACTTTTATCCTCCGCAAAACCTAATTTGGCATTGTAATAAATGTGTTGCCCTAACTTCATCCGGTTACTTTATTTTTGAGCAGTTCTTCATGAATCACTCCGCAAATTGCCATATCAACATCTTTTCTTTTGGAAATCCTTCCAAAGTTTTTGAAACAATTCAAAATATCTTCTCTAATTGTGCCATATCCAAGCACCCACTTACTAGCTGGGGGAATTTGATTTTCAATGCAGCTCCCCCTAAGCCAGAGCTCCTACTTCAATTCCTGGAGGAATCATCGGCACTGGATTCTAGTGTGGACCCATTACTATGGTTCATAATTATTTTTTTGACCCATGTCTTGCTCATTTCATTCTAGATCTCATTCACATCAATTTTTCCTTTTCCTTTGTCTTGTCTCTACTCATCCAGTTTTCTATTTACCAGACCCCTTCTTTCATTAATCCTTCTTCTGCAGAATCTTGCAATATGACCAGATTTATTACAATTAAAGCACACAACATTTCTTTGCTTATATACTTGATTTCCTCTTGATCTGCACTGATTAGCCATGTGTCCAAATCCATTGCAAGCAAAACAATAGCCATTGAAAGAATTGCCATTAGAGTTATTCATTATCATACTTCTACATTCATTAGATCTATGACCATACCTCTTGCACTTGAAGCATTGACCAGAGAAGGATGGACCATTTTGATTTACTTTGCTTCTGCACTGAGTAGCTTTATGGCCAAATTTATTGCAGTTGAAACAATTTCCATTGAAGGATGGATATCTTTGAGCATTTGGCTGTCTTACTGAAGGTCTTCTAGGTCTGTTTCTTCCATTTCTTGATTAAGAATTTCTTGGTCCCGATCCGGAGCTTTCACCTTTCTCATATCTAAGACCATGCTTGTCATCAACCTTTTTCTATCCTTCGAGCAATGCTTCAAGTTTAGCTGAGCTTATTTTGAACTTTTCCTTGTATTCATTTGCAACTTCTAGGTCATGTCTAAGAATGACAATTTGCCTTTCAAGTTCTCTCTCATTGTCTCTACTTTCTTGTAGATCAGACTCTAGATGGCCAGCTCTTCTATCCAATCTACAGCATTCTTCAGTTCTTTCTTTTAGTTTTTGATTCAGGTCTTCTTAAGTTTTCTTCCTATCTTCAATTTCTTTGGTTTGCCTCATCACCCCAGATTCCATCTCAATTTTTCTAAACAACTTCTTTTGACAGCTTCTCACATTCCTTTGTCTTTTCTTCCAAGGCTTCATTCATGTCATTTTCTTCAGTTAAACTAGATAACTACAGAAGTAGCTCCTTTCTCTTTTCCATAGATTTATTTAATTTATCTTTCAACATTTCAATGGTATCATCTGTTGGTTTTTTCTTCTGAATCAGCATTAGGGTTTGCCAGTTCTAATGCACAGGCAGATTCAGCCAACTGAATACAGGAGGTTGTGTGAGCTCCTCCCCTTCACTTTTGGTTCTGCCGCACCAAGGGGGGTGTCCCTATTTGATAAAAGTATAACCTTGACTAGCTCAATGACAGAAGGATTTAACTTGACAGCAACAGGCAGAATACTCTCATGTAAGGACCAAGATTTGTATAACAAATCACAAGGTTGGCAACATTCTTGGACATAATGTCTGGTTGGGTATGAGAGCATGCAGGGATCCTAATCCTACTCCTACAACTAATAGATGGAAGGAAAAGATGGTTTGATTTGAATTTTGGATGCAAAGCTGGACATGGTGTATAACCTCAACACAGAGCCAGATCGGTGCCTATCCAGGGCTTGGAGTCGGTAGACATACACCTGTGAATGATCAGCATCAATAGCTAAAACTGGATTTCAGGGGGATACACATGATATCTGCCTTACAGATATCTCCCAATACAGAGTGTTAAGCTGTCGATACTTATGGCATCCCTATTGCAGTATACCCTTCCCAATATTCAATCTGAAGACAATTTAATCTACCCCTTGAGCAGAAGTTAAAAGATTAAACATTCAACACAGGAATTCTATGTTCTAGAATCTCAAACATTCCTTGAATACCTGGACTCAGAAGAAAGATACATGCAACACTGGAGACAGAATCAGCATAACACATGCAAACATAGCATTATTCATATAAGATTAACCATGAAATCAGTGGATTCATGCCAAATCGTACAACAGGAGATACATAAACTCACAAGTTTAGCTGTACAGGGCAACCAAATCAGCTGTATTGCATTACAGAGCCAAAATGTTCAACTTTCAACAACCTTCAAATGAGCAACACAACCTGCTATATACAGCAAGGAAGGTTCCCAACATTAATTACATAGTTGACCAAAAAAAACCCGCCAGATACATAGTATCAGAAAAATGGCGCTCAACGCATTGAATGCGGCAGGTAGAAGAGGGGACAGAAGAGGATCTTGAGCCATGAGCCGCCAGCCGTGGATGTACAACTTCAGTCGGGTACTGGATCCGTCCACGCCATCACCCATACCTTTGCAACAATCGCCATTAATGGCGCACCAACCCGCGGCCTTGGGAAATGCAGAAAACTGTGCGTCACAACCGTTTCCCGCCAAGATACATCATCATGATATTTGAAAATATGCAGGATCAAATTATCCCACATGCACCCCGTAGCAACCATTTCAACACTTTATATACTAGGTCGCGAGCATATATGATGTCGGTGCTTTTGCTCCCAACGACACTAGTATAAGACCTTCATCATCCTCATCCTCCAGCAGCATGATATCCTGTTGCTTGAAATATCACCCTGACGTCAGCATCATCATCGCAATATCACCTACATGATAATCGCCTTCATCGGCACAACCTGATGCATCGGAGGAAGATCCTCCTGCTTAGCCGATACTAAATGTCTGGCCGATGAACATCCTGATGACGTCACCGTCATATCCTGCTGACATCACCATCATCCGTCTGCATACCACGCCTTTCTCATATCCGAATGATGTCATTGTCACATTGGCGCCGGGGTGATATTAGTAAGATCAACCTGATATTTCAGAATATCACTCTGCATACAAAATATCATGATGCACTGTAGACAACCTCTACTGCAGGATCAGGATGATATCCAAACATCACCCGATATTGAAACATGATGACCCTGATGAAACATTCGGTCAATAGAAAATGATAATGATGATGACCCCCTCCCTTAGAATATCATGATGATGATGATCTTCTCTCCTTAAGAAAATATGATGCTGCAGCTGAAAAATGCTGAGGAGGTCCAACACTTAGGAAAATGGGCAAGAAGATATAGGGTTCAAATGAAGAAACCCCCTAAACATGAAAAATCAACCTCCAGGTCAAAACGAGTACCAACATCATCAGCATTTTTCAGATTAGATACTTCTGCTTTGGACTGACCAAGATCTTCTAGGGCCAGTCGAAGTTGATCTTTGAGTGAACCCATTGAAACTCCTTCCAAGATCTTTCCTCAAGTTGTTAGGCTTCTTTCAAGGAACTTGGCTCTGATACCAATTGTTGGAATTAGTTCAGACAACTGAGAGGGGGGTGAATCAGTTGTCACACAAATTAAACTTTTTTTTGCTTTAAATCAAATTAATGATATAAACATTACAGCATCAATTAATGACACATGACCAGGAACATAAATAACACACTTGACACCAAGATTTTTGACGTGGAAACCTAGTTAAGGGAAAAACCACGGTGGGGGTTAACCAACAAAGATTATACTCTGTTAAAAGTATTACAAAGGGGAATGCACATGTATTCGGGCTCACTGCTCAAAAGAAGGTTCACTGCCTGCAGAAGGTTCATTGCTTATGGAAAGAATATTACAATGAATTTGAACTGATAATTAGCATCTACCAATGCAAGGATTTAGTTCCAATTAAGCACAAAATACTGACTTGATACACTTCATCTTTGTTCAGCCTTGTTTACTGCTCTGTCATAATCCAGACCTTAGATCTCTTCCTTTTTGCACTCCTATCTGCCCTTTTTGCACTTACTCCATATTCACATCATTACACACACCAATACACTTGAATCCATCAGCTATATATATTTGCTTCAAGAAATTCAATCACTTTCTATTGGCCTAGTGAAGAACTTAGCAAACAACACAAATACTCTGTTCTGTCGGCTGAATCTGTACACCAATGTTGATGCGTACCAGAAATAACACTTGAAGGTCACCATTCATGTAAGCCTCTAACATTATATCCCATACACAACTCACCAAAACACTTCTACCAGATCAACATAAGGATCTAACACAGGTCGGCCTGCTCTTTACTGAACTGTTCTGTCATATTAGGACCCGATCCTCAGATGCTTATAACTTTTAATCCCCTTGTCACCAAAGGCTGACATCTTGGATTTAGATTGTTTTGACATTCCTCTACACTACCTCAGATATGCAACACACAATGATTGACTGGAGAAATCCACTGACCAAAATACTGAACTCTGCCATATACTATGTTCCTGTCTATCCAAACTTGACAAATCTTGAAACTAACTTTGGTATGATCTGATACTGTGCTGCAGATGTGTGGAATGAACTTAGTTGCCATCAATGACAACACCTGTCATGCGAAGCAGTGTCTCTTGCCAACATTAAGGTGATGGAAACATGAATTACTAGTTAAGAAAATTATATTCTTAATATATTACTATTGCGGGGCATACTCCATTTTTGAATATTATATAGTATTCTATATAATTATGTAATCAAATCCATGCCTAAGTCAATTCTAATAACTAGATCTCGTTTCCTTAAAAAATAATAGCGTAGATTTATTATATAGATATGGAATTTGCCTAGGTGATGAACTCGTGTTGAGATTGTTGGCAAGAGACACTATGTGGCTTCATGAGTGTTGTCATTGATGGCAACAAAGTCCATCCCACTCATCTGCAGCACATAGTATGTCTATACCAGAAGTCTGATTGAAGAGTGTTTTGGTCTGGTGAACAAGAATAGAGCATGCAGCAAGGTCTGATAATCAGGTCTGGATCTCTCAAAGGAAGTATCTCAGCAAAGTGTGGACTTGGGGAAGTCAAGAGGAGTACCATGACTGCCACATTCCAGAAATTGAGCCTCTGGTGATGAAAGAGTGAAAAGATATGAGCACCTAAGTGATGGGCTTCTGACAAGCAAAGCAGACTGAGCAAGAACTAACCAGCAGAGCATCAGACCTTAATCCGGATGAGGAATTGTTGGTGATCAAGTTTCTTGAGGGATCATTCATGGTTGGCCGACATGATTGATGACTTCTATAACTATCTCTTTGATATGCATCACTTAGTAAGCAAGGATTCAGTCGACAGACCAGAGTTTGGGAAAATCTTGAGTATTCCGGATGCCGACTAGAAAGATGTTGAAATCCTTGGTGCGGATATATATACCAAATGGATTTTGATGTGAAGGTGTGAGTGGTGTGAAATAGTGTGCGAAGAAAAGCAGAGAGCAATGTGGAAGCAGTTATACAAATCTGGTATGTGATAGAACGACAACACTAAGTAGAGGAAGAATGAAGTGTAGCAAATCAGTATATTGAGCCTAACCAGAACTGAACCTCAGCATATGTGGATGCCCCTGATCAGTTCAAATACCTGGTTACTTTCTATATACCTTGTAGACAGTGAGTCTCTTGTAGGCAGTGAGCCTCTTGTGAGCAGTGTGCTCAGGCAGTGAGCCCTAATTGGCAAGTGCCATTTTGTACTTCTTATTCTTTTAACAGAGAATACAATCTTGGGTTAGTCACCCCGTGGTTTTTCCCTTAACAAGGTTTTTCACGTCAAAATCATTGTGTTATGTGTATTGATTTTATTTTTTCTCTCATGGTTATGCATGCTTATATGTTTTGATGCTGCACTAATTGTTAAAGAAGAATAGAAAGTTAAACTATTTAAGATAATTGATTCACCCCCCTCTCAGTTATCTACCTTGTTTCCAATAATTAGTATCAGAGCTAAGTTCCTCCTAACAGAGCTTAATAGCTTGAGGAAGATCTGGGAATCTCAATGGATATGTATGGTATGAGGGATCAACTTTAGTCTGCTCTAGATGATCTTGAGCAATCTCATTCTGAAGTCAATAACTTAAGGGAAAGACTCAAACAAGCTGATGATTTCATAAATGAACTAAAAGAGAAACTGAGTATCTCTATGAAAAAGAGAAAGGAACTACTTCAACAATTAGCAAGTCAAAGTGAAGCCAATGATACCAATGAAGATCTGAATGAAAAGAACAAGTTATGTGAGAAGCTATCAAAAGAGGTCATTATGGTAAGACATGAAATGGAATCAGGGGTTATAAAATTCACCTAAGAAATTGAAGAAAAGAGAAAAATTGAAGATAATCTAAAACAATCTCTCAATGAGAAGTCAGAAGACTGGCACAAAATGGATAGAATAATCAGGCATTTGGAATCTGATCTTGAAGAAGCTAGAGATAATGAAGAACAACTTGAGAATCAGATTGACACTCTTAAAAGGGATCTTCAAACAACAAATGAATACAAAAAGAAATTCAAGATAAGCTCTGCTCAACTTGAAGTTCTTCTTGAAAGCCAAAAGAGGGTAGATGACAAGCAAGGCTTGGGTTATGAGAAAGGTGAAAGCTTCGGATCCGGTCAGAAGAACTCTGGATCAGTAAATCCAAGGAACAGGCCTAGAAGACCTCCGATAAGGCAACCAAATGCTCAAAGATATCCATCCTTCAATGGATACTGCTACAATTGCAATAACTTCGGTCATAAAGCAAATCAGTGCAGAAGAAGAATGAATCAGACTAACTCATCCTTCTCCTGACAGTGTTTTAACTGCAAAAGGTATGGTCACAAATCTCATAAATGTAGAAATGTGCAAATAAATAATTCATTCAATGGTAGATGCTTTACATGCAATAGAATGGGACATATGGATAATCAATGCAGATCAAGAGGATACTAGTCAAATATGCAAAGAAATGTTGTTTGCTACAATTGCAATAGATCCGGTCATATTGCCAAATTCTGTAGAAGTAAGAATCAGGACAAAAAGGGTCCGGTGCATCATAACCAAAATCAAGACAAAGGAAAAGGAAAAGTAAATGCAGATGAAATTCAAAGGGAAATGAACAAGATTTGGGTGAAGAGAAGTACAAAAAATGCTAGGGATGGATCTGCACCAGAATCTAGTGCTGATATTCCTTCCGGAAACTAAATAGATGAGCTCTAGCTCAGGGGGAGTCACAAAAGAAAACAATTTCCCCCAGCCAGTCAATTGGTGCCTAAAATTGGCACATGGAGTGTTGCAGATTAAAGAGTTCTCAAAGAGATATCTTAATAACCCTTGGTAAAAATATAAAAGATCCACAAGAAGTTTTTAAGAGATTAATCATCCAAGATTGATTTGGTTTAATAGTCATCCAGTAAGAGTAGGATTTTCACAATTAGATCCAGTATGATTCAAAAATTGAGGTATCTTGATCTACGGATAAATGGAATGATTGGAGAAAGGAAGATAGATTGTCAATAATCACCGAGAATAACTCCAAGTGCATCTCGGTGATCTGAAAGGATCTCTCAGGACAAGGAGAACAAGGCAACCAGAATAACTTAAGTTGTGCATTTATTGCAAAATGGAATTAGGGTTTGCGCAGAAATAAAAGGGTTCTTTTGTTCATCATTTACACATTTGCATTCGAGAAGAAGGAAGAAAGAGCTCTGCAACAAGATTGCTTCAACTCTCTCAAAGATCAACTACAGAATTTGATTCAACCAGCGATCTCTTTGACTCTTATCATGAACCCTAGAAGCGTAAAAGGTATTTTTTGCTCTTGAATATCTCTCTCTGAATCCTTTAAAAGATGGCTACTCCAAATGTTGTTAAAATCACTGATAGACTACGCCCTAAGTTCAAGAAACATCCTTACAAATCCCTATAAGTTGATCCCCTAGGTGCATTCTCTAGCATTCCGCATGGGGTTCTGCATGTAGAAGATGTTAGGGTATACATTCACGCCAACATTGAGGAATTTGGGGAATCCAAGCTGATGGATATCTATCACAAGGAATTAATAAATGAAACATTTGAAATTAAACCCCAATACAAGGCCATCTGGGATAAGCATTTTGGGCATTGCATCCATTTCCCCTGTTTTGCAGAAGATGAATGGTTTCGATATGTTCTTAGCAGAATGCATGACAACTTCATGTGGTTAATGAGGCCATTTAAGATCACAAAAGATGCCATTAGGGCGGTAACCAGATTACACTCAGCCGGTGGGTTGCCTGCTCTCAAATCAGTCAAAAACCAAACTATAAGTGAGGCTACCAGATCAAAATTTGATAAGAGGGCAATGACAATAGAAGACATCATAGATCCGGATATCAAATTTGCCTCTATGATAATTGGTTACAAAATCTATCACTCCAACAAAGAGATTTCAGTATCCGAAACTGCTATATATACTACATATGAAATGCTTACTATGATCTTTGTGAGCTTCTCCTGAACCAACTGTTAGAGAATTTGCAAAAAATAAAGAAGGATAAAAAGAATTCATTTAAGTACAGTGGCTTAATATTGTGTCTATTCTTTTAATATATGAATGAGCTACCCGGATCCAGTGGTTGGGTATGGCAAAATGATAGATCGGTTGCCATACAAATCAGAGATTATATGTATGGGCTTGGTGATGCCAAGGCACAAAGCACAGCACTCTGGGGTTACTTCAAAAAATTCCAAGGCATGATGCAGGCAAGAGAGACAATCCCCCAATCTCTAGTTGAAAAATATAAAGATACAGTGTGTTTTATGGTAGACATTGATCAATGCCTAATGGAGGCAGTAGAGCCCAGAATAGTTTGGATTATGTCAATGGGCTATGAGGTGGATGAGAAAATTTTGGAACTGCATGTCCAACACCTACTAAGTCAACCTAAGGACCCTGAGGATGAAAGGTTTGGCACCTTTCAAGAATTGAGTGTGAAAATTGATGTTGAACTAAGGCAACCTGAAATAAAGAGAAAAGTTAGGAAGGAAGTAGAGGAAATTGCCAAGAAATATGGCATGTCTAAGGAGGCAGTTGATGCCAACAGAGAGAAGGTGGAAAGAACAGAAAAAGAGAGACAAAAAGCAGAAAAAGAAAGTGTTCCGGTGCAAGCCCCCTCCCGGACTAGATCCTCAAAGAGCTCTACACCTGCCACCTCTAAGAGCTCAAAAGCCTCAAAATCGGAAGCAAAAACATCTGAAAAAGGAGAGAAGAGGACAAAGACAAAGGCCACAAGGTCATACACAAGCCACAAGGATGATGAAGAGACAGAGACAGATGAGGAGGTTAAGAAAATGAAGAAGAAAAAGAAAACATTTGTGGAATTCTCTGTCGGCAAGAACAAAGAAGAAGTAGAAGAATTTGTTGAAAGGCCTACTCTCTCCATTGATGATGTCATTAAGGTAGTCCCTGTGGATGGAATTCTGCAACCAATGACAGAATTCTATGATGAATGTAGTGAAGTTGACCAGAAGATCTTGCAAGATGCTACAGTCAGGTATCTAAACATCTATAATAAAGCATTCATTGAAATCATATCTCTAATTCCCAAAAGCCTAGAGAAGGAACTTGAAATGAGAAAGAACAATGCTAAGGAAAAGGATATGGAGATCCAAGAACAGATAGCTATTCAGCTCTATCCTTCCATCACTCCTAAACAAATGAACATGATCTTCAAAGATTGCAAGGATAAGTTCCGGAGCAAAGCCAGAATGAACAAGCTTATGCTCGGAGAGACTGATCAGGTGGCAAAAGAGACTGAAGACATCCTCCGGAATGCATATAAAAGATTCAATATTCCTATTATAGAGGACATAAGTGATGAACCTTCTGCCATGGATGTCGAAGGATTAAGTGTATCAAAGGAAGATCCTACTGAGAAAATTGCAGAAGAGTCAAAGGAGATAAGTGAGGAGAAGACTAAGGACCTAGATTCCTCTATTCTGGAAGAGGAAGTCCATGAAGAAGTAAACATCTCTCTTCTGGATCCCCCTGCTGACTCCATAACTGAAGGAGAAGCAAGACAAGAGGAGAAGGCAAGTCAAGAAGAAGGGGAAAAGGGAAGAGAAGAAGATCAAATAGAGAAGACCTCAGGTGACAGTTCTGAGGATGCAGAAGGAAAGAAGACTCTGTCTCCAGTAAGAGACACTGCAGAAGCAGTTAAAGATTTCCTGACCAAGGAAATTGTTGGTTTTTTCCCAATCTGGATGCTTACTCCCAGATTTCCCTACAAGGTAGCCATCAATGATCAACAGGATCTCTGGGCTAGGGGCCAACAATGTAGGAGATAGACTCTATATTTTATCTCCTCTTCTTCTTCAGGCTCTGCAAAACCTAGGGGGGTATTCCCTACTCAACATCCATGGGGATATGCATACAAAGGCTGGGATGCTGACAGAAAGCAGATAAGTCCTCCTGTAAGTAGACCAAAACTGAAAGATCAGAGCAAAGGGGCTAGCTTTGGGCCTATTTGCAGTTGTAGATAGAGGACTGAGGATCCTAAAACTAACTCTAATGTCCTAATGGTTGTTTTAGAGTTTGATTTTGATTTTAAGTTTGGATGCAAAGCTGGACATGGTTGTAACACAAACACAAAGCAAGATTGGTGCCTATCCAGGGCCTGGAGTTAGTAGACATACACCTGTGAATGATCAGCATGAACAGCTAAAACTAGATTTCAGGGGGATATGCATGATATCCGCCTTACAGATATCTCCCAAAACAGAGTATTAAGCTATCTATACTTATGGCATCCCTACTGTAGTATACCCTTCCCAATGTTCAATCTGAGAACAATTTAATCTACCCCTTGAGCAGAAGTTGAAAGATCAAACATTCAACACAGGAACTCTATGTTCTAGAGTCTCAAACATTCCTTAAATATCCAGACTCAGAAGAAAGATACATGCAATACTGGAGACAGAATTAACAAAACACATGCTAACATAGCATTTCTCATATAAAATTAACCATGAAATCAATGGATTCATGCAAAAACATACAACTGGAGATACATAAACTCACAGGTTTAGCTGTACAGAGCAACCAAAACGAACTGTATTGTGTTACAAAGCCAAAATGTTCAACTTTCAACAACCTGAAAAATGGTAACACAGTCTGCTTATAACAGCCAGAAAGTGTACCACAGTAATTAATTACATGGCATTGACAAAAAATCTGCCAGATACAGATCCTTCAAAGGAATGGCGCTCAAAATTTATTGCTGCAGAGATAGAAGGTAGACAATGGTGGCCTCGAGCCCTGTGTCACCATCTGGAAGTCTTCACTCAAAAATCAGGTGACCTGACCATGTGTACCATTGCCCACATCCCTGCACCGTCGCCATTAAGGGTCTCAACCACCCGTGGTCGCTTGAAAACTGTCACTGCAATCAAAAAGGAATTCTCGCCAAAACACGTTCTATCGCGGGTTTAAACTACATAGGGGAATAATCCCACATGCATGGTGAGGAGACTCCTTCAGCAGTATAATAGCGTAGCCGCAAACACAATAAGCGTCGAGCACTTTTGCCACACTCGACATACAAGCCTTCGCCCGAGAGCCCATCGCCAAGACTAACACCGTCGGCCCGACCCAAAAATCTCTCACCGACCTCAGAAGTCTCCCCGACCAACACCTCCCGAAAGCCTCCAACTTCTACATCGGCCGGAGAAGAACCATCGGCCAACTCCACAAATCTCCTGCCGACCTCAATAGTTTCACCAACGCCACCTTCGCCATCGCCCAGACCAATACCGTCGGCCTAGCATTCCACTGCTCACCTGACAAAATAACTCACGCCGATGAAAGTCCCTCGGCAAGATACACGGCGATGACTCCTCATCGGCCAAACTCCTCACATCGGCAGCTCCCAAAAAACCTTCGCCGACAACAACCACCGCGCCAATGAACACCAAAACATAGCCAAGTCGTCCCCTCGGCGAGACATTGCCCATCGGAGCAACGAGAAACTCCCTGGCCGATAGCATAAGTCACCTCGATGGCCAGCCTCAAGCCATCCACCATCGGCCAGACCCTCCACAGTCGGTCCAACATCTGCACGCTCACCCGATAGCCAAAATCACGCCGATGGCACATTACATTCCCCATCGGCCAGAGATGAACCATCGGGCAAGCACAAATCTTCTTCGCCGATAGACCAAGCTCTTGCCGATGGACAGGAACACCTAGGGTTTGAAAGAAGAAACCCTCCAACAACAGCGTTCAGTTTCAGACCTAAAATGGGTGCCAACAGAAATGATGGAATTAGATGAACTGGATCTGTTTCAAGGACCACTCAATTTTGACTCTCTCTCTGGTCCAGACAATGAAGGTCGCATCTTTTGCTCAAGATAAGTCAAAAGAAAAGCTTCTGAAGTCTCACATGGAAGACTGTGAGCTAATAGAGATTGCATCTGGTGTGCTAGAGAAAATCATGCCAGCCTTTCAAAAGGATCCTACGGCCTCCTCATCCAGTAATATGAAATCTCTTGTTAATTCTATTAGCACACATTTTGATTCTTTGGAGAAATCAGCAGAAGAGAAAGTCCGGAAAGAGTTTTTGGGTAAGAGATTCTTTGAAGTATAGGGGAACTAACAACAAATGATAGGAGAAATTTGGATATTGGGATAAAGAGCTTAGAAAATGCTCTTAAAGATGGCAGAGATTTATACAAATTTTGTCTATCTTGGCCCACCGTGACAGCAGACATTGCCAAGAAGATGGAAGAACAAGAGAGCAAACTGTCAAGTTTATCTCAAAATTTTGATCCTCTCACCTCTTCCATAATGAATCAAGAGTGTCAGATTATTGCCACTATAAATGAAATAAAGAGGCTTGAAAAGGAGAAGAAGAATAGAATAAGCAGGTTAAGTGAACTAAGAGGGATAATTATCCCCAAGTTAGAGGCAATGCATGAGACCCTAACTGATGCCCAGACCACAGCCCGAACCAGTGATCCGACAGACTTAAAGAGGGCAGAATCTTTTACATTTTTGCTAAGTGGTCACATCTCAATTTTGGACAGGATGAAGCAGAGTTGGGCAACAGAATTTGTCCAACTAAAAACAACTTTTACAAATATACTTAAGTATATGTAAGTATAACTTGTATATATAATTATGCGGCTATGTATAGGTTAAATTTTACAAATTTTGGTGTGCGGATTCCACACTTTGCCATTGATGTCAAAGGGGGAGTGAGGAATAGTGAAAAATGTGGAATCCAGCTAAGAGGGAGCTCTGATAAAAGTGTACATAAGACAGAGCATCAGTTAAGAGGGAGTTAGTTATAACACTTAGTCATTTTTCACTAAGTGTTGCCATCAATGCTAAAGGGGGAGATTGTTGGCAAGAGACACTGTGTAGCTTCATGAGTGTTGTCATTGATGGCAATAAAGTCCATCCCACTCATCCGCAACACATAGTATGTCTATACCGAAAGTCTGATTGAAGAGTGTTTTGGTTCGGTGAACAAGAACAGAGCATGCAGCAAGGTCTGACATCAGGTCTGGATCTCTCAGAGGAAGTATCTCAGCAAAGTGCTGACTTGGGGAAGTCAAGAGGAGTACCATGACTATCACATTCTAGAGATTGAGCCTTCGGTGATGAAAGAGTGAAAAGATATGAGCACCTAAGTGATGGGCTTCTGACAGGCAGAGCAGACTGAGCAAGACCTAACCGGCAGAGCATCAGACCTTAATCCGGATGAGTAATTGTTGGTGATCAAGTTTCTTGAGGGATCATTCATGGTTGGCCGACATGATTGATGACTTCTATAACTATCTCTTTGATATGCATCACTTAGTAAGCAAGGATTCAGCCGACAGACCAGAGTTTGGGAAAATCTTGAGTATTCCAGATGCCGACTAGAAAGATGTTGAAATCTTTTGTGCGGATATATATACCAGATGGATTTCAATGTGAAGGTGTGAATGGTGTGAAATAGCGTGTGAAGAAAAGCAAAGAGCAGTGTGGAAGCATCTATACAAATCTGGTATGTGACAGAACAACAGCACTAAGCAGAGGAAGAATGAAGTGTAGCAGATCCGTATATTGAGCCTAACCGGAACTAGACCTCAGCATATGTGGATGCCCCTGATCAGTTCAAATACCTGGTTACTTTCTATATACCTTGTAGACAGTGAGTCCCTTGTAGGCAGTAAGCCTCTTGTGAGCAGTGTGCTCAGGCAGTGAGCCCTAATTGGCAAGTGCCATTTTGTACTTCTTATTCTTTTAACAGAGAATACAATCTTGGGTTAGTCACCCTGTGGTTTTTCCCTTAACAGGGTTTTCCATGTCAAAATCATTGTGTTATGTGTATTGATTTTATTTCTGCTCTCATGGTTATGCATGCTTATATGTTTTGATGCTGCACTAATTGTTAAAGAAGAATAGAAAGTTAAATTATTTAAGATAACTGATTCACCCCCCCTCTCAGTTATCTACCTTGTTTCCAACAGAGATAACCCTAATTGCTCTTATGGAGGAAACCTTGTGATCATCTCACAACAACAAAGAAACTTAAAAAAATTGACTTCAATTGAAACAACCAAATAAGAAAATCAACTAAATTGAAATACTTACTATTGTACTATTGCATGAGACTATGGTGTGTTAATTATCTTTTCATGTTAGTGAATGAGGATGATTATTGTGTTTTTCTAATTTTATGCTTGGAAAGATTGCCTTCCAGGACGGGTGTCAAGTATGGGTTACTAGGGAAGTAGGTTTTCTTTTTCAAAACCTACACACCGTTAAAACAGATAAATGCTTTGGCCAAAGTGAATGAGATGTTGAAACAGACATGAACCATTAAAACAGATGGATAATTGCCTAGTTCTATTATTTATATTTTCCCTACAATATCCTATTGATGAGATGTTGCATTCATGATAGTAATGCATGTAGATTGATAGGCACACACCAGATTCCACCTTGTACTTGTTTACAAGTTGCTAGGCCCTTCGAGCAGGGTCGAGCATCCTTCATTTTGAAGGATAAGGGGAAGCGCAAGCTTCATGGTTGGGCAGAAAAGAGCCCGAACCATGTTCTTGTCCTTCGATGTAGTAGATGGCCAGTTGGTCGATGGCGGTTGAGGACTATTTGTTGGATTCACATGATATTGTTCACATTGTACTCTTTATTGATTCAAATGAATTGTAAGGCATTATGCCATTATTTGAAACTTGTAATATTAATGAATTGATATACTTTGTAATCAACTTCAAATAGATGTATTGAAACATGATTGGACATCAAACTTATGAATGGAAAACTTGCATTAACATTACAAATTTATGTTGTCTCTTCTTCATAATGATGTTGTTGGTTACTTTACTTTACTTTATTTTACTTTACTTGCAGTTAAGTTAGTTTGATTCAGTTATGTGTGATTATGTATGTTGTGAAAATTATGTACTTTACAAAGCTTCCACCCACCCCATGGGATTCAAAAGTAAAAATTTGGATGCCTCTACCCATAAAGTCAAAAATACTAAGGGTCCTAATGCCTTTGGGTACAAATGCAAAAAATCAAAGCAAAGTACATCCAAAAAGCTACCCAAGCCCATACCTTCATAAGAAAAGGTCAAAACTAAAATGGTTTGGGTCCCTAAGCAAAAAATCAAGTCAAATGAAGCATCCTCTTCCAATTAAGCATCACATTCCATTCAAAATTTTCAAATTCCTTCATCCCACTAGCAATGCAAAAATCATAAAAATCCTAAGTCTATGTGGGTTTTTAAGTCACTAAATCATCCATCCCCTAAGCAAACATCACCATTGCTTCCTACACCTCCTTCCAATCAAAAGCTTAAATGTTTATCACGGTGTGTGCATCCATTGGTCATGGTTCCCTTCCATTTCATAACACTCCCACATACCTCCATCTCACCATATTTCATCCACTATCCTACATATCTCTCCCATCCTATCCTTGTGGTCCATGCTTTTGCATAAGTCCTACATAAGATCCATCCATCCTTACATAAATCCTACATAATCTACATCATAATCAACTATCTTACCTTACATAAACCTTTCATAATCCACTATCCACCGAATCCATCTCCCTTTTATGCAATCCTCTACCAACATCTTGAGCACAATGACATTTGACATGGTCCATGCGACATCCATCTCTAGTGGGACTATAACCTTTCATGGAACTAGATGCTTGAGTCCCTCTTGTCCATATCCACCTATCCTATTCAAAAATTCAAAAAAGGTAAAAAAAAAAATCAAAATAGTAAAGAGAAATCCCTTCGTCCAATGGTGAAAACCACCCTTGGTGGTGCCTTGGATAAGTGTCATGATGAAAACCTAGCAAACAAGCGTCATGTGTAGGTTGATCTTCTATGTCACTTGGGGGCACATTGTCTCATCCATACATTCTATCATTTCACATCCTATCCTACCATACTTATTCATTACACCCACATACTTATCCTATTAAATCCATTCATCCTCCCTTCCTTCTTTTGATCTTGATAAATAAATGGGGACAAAATGTTGAAATATGCTTTGGATATCTCTTGATATACCTCATCCTTTCCAAACCGATCCATCCAACCATCCTATTGTCACAAGCTTTGTCATGTCAAATCCTAAGTATTACACCTAGAATGGGGCATGTTATTCCTATGTGACATAGCCTTTGGAGATCACATCCTTTCCCTCTTACACATACATTCATTCCATCCATTATCGCCTGTCATTTTATCCATCCTTCCTCCTTACCCTTAGACTTGGTTTTCCCTTGTCATTGGTATTTAGCACAAAGGCTATTCAAATTGCAATCCAATGCCATTCCCCAAAACATTCCAAAAATCCCCCCAAAAAAAAAGACATGTCAAAAAAAACCAAAAAAAAATCAAAACACTTCAAATATTCAAAAAAATTAAATATTCCCAAAAGACAAAAAAATTGAATATCCCTAAAAAATCCAAGCAATAAAATTAATCATCACTACAATTCTTCCAAGCAATCAATTCTTCCAATCATTCCAATCAAATCATTCAAATCTATCAAATCCATTCCAATCAAATCAATTCTCCAAATCATTCATTCAAATCAATTCTTCAATCACTTCATCTAATCATCCTTATCAAATCATTCCAAGCAATGATCCAAACACAAGTCAATCATTAATTCATACCAATCAAGTCAAATTATCCAATCACATCAATGGTCTTGATCTTCATCTTGACTAAACCAAATCAATTAATCAAATCCTGGTGTTGATTTGCATGGCCAACAACACTAGTGTCAATCAATCATATCAATTGTCTTAGACAGGATGTTGCATTGTCGAAACCAGACCAGGCATCTTATACGGCATGTTTCATTTCCTGAAACCAAACATCATCAATCAATCAATCAATCATTGGTTTACAGTTTGACAGGGGCAATACCTTGTTTGTTTTTGTATCATTTGTGCATGTGCTTGCTTGTGTGTGCTATCATTTTATCTTGCATTTGAATCAAATCAAAATCCTTCCACCTAATATTCATATCTTGTGTATGTTGGAATGGCTTTTTGCATTAACCTTTGCATCTAAGGTCACATCATACCTTTTGTGCATTAGGACTTTAATGCTCTAAGTTTACTTCCTCATACATTTAGACAAGGTTGTATTATGCTAGGTGCACGAGACACATCGTCACCTTGGTCCTTATACTTTCGTGCATAATTTCTTGTGATATATCAAACATCATGGTTCCTCACCTTCATTGCAAGATAACACATCATTCATTTCTTCTATCAATTTCCTTATCTTTCATCCCTTGACCAATTCCTTTCATTTTGAGAGCCTACCTATGTTTGTCCAACCCGCCTATCCTCTCGAGGGGGCATCATCATCCTATCCTTACATCATTATCCTTTTCCTCTATCCATACCTTAGCTTCTTTGAAATGATGTTACTTCTCTTAGTTGTGAGCATCATCTCAAAGAGGGGCAAAATATAGACACCTAAATTTGTCCATGTCTTGCAACACCTTGTTAATACATTATTAGATACATTATATGACATTTTGTCCTAACCTTCTCCTAATCCTGCTCCTAATCACCTAGACAATTAATCAAATAAATTATATTTATTTAATTAATCTCCCCCTCACATGTTCCAACTAATTCAAATTAAAAATTTGAATTTATCCTCACCTTCCATCTCATTGCAACACTTGTCCACCTCTCATTGAGTCATGTGTGGTAGTACAACTTTCATTTAAAATGCCTTCATATGTTCAAACTAATTCAAATAAAATATTTGAATTAGGTCTCCTTTGTTCTCCCTCACACACTTGTCACATGACTACAACTTCTCATGGAGTGGGAAACCCTATTTGATCCTAGCTGTCCACATCATTGAAAACAACTTTCAATCACAACCCTTCATTCAAATCAGCCCTTTTCTATAAATCAAACCTTACACAAGCCATTTGATCAATGAGCTTTTGAGTACTGTTATGTTGTTGGAATGAACAACCAACATTCCTCCCATATTCAACCTTCAAAATCTTGCATGCCCATGTGAGGTTGAGAAGAGCAATGGAGATAAACCAAGCATAGCATGGAGATTCAATTTACGTTTGCTTTGTTGTTTTGATTTCTATACTATCTTGTATTTCATTGTGCTTGTTAGGGTTTGATGATTTGTTGTTTATGATCTTACCCCTAATTTTTACCCTAGCTACAATTAGACGTACCATGATTGATGGTGGATCAGGTCTTAATGTTTGTGGCATAGACTTGTTACATAAAATCAATGCTAATACATCTCTCATCAAACCAAATAAACTCATCCTTCATGGATTTGATAATGTTGGTAAACAATCACTAGGTACAATCACCTTAAATATTAAGGCTAGACCTGTGACATTGCCTACCCTTATCCATGTCATGCCTAATTCTCTTTCATACAATCTTCTTCTTGGTAGACCATGGATTTATGTCACGGGGGCAGCCCTATCTACCCTTCATCAGTAAATAAAGTTCATTTTTGAAAACAAGCTCCATACAATCAAAGATGATTCGGTTCTAGAAAGTTGCTTACAGATGGAAATGAGACATCAATTTCCTTTAAGTGATTTGATCCCTTATTTAACAAAAACTGAACCACTATCCTCCGCTACTAACAACAATATTGGTTAGGATAGTGTTGGTCCTTCGAATGTGTTTTTTAGTGATGATTGGGGTTCGTTAGATTTTACACCCTTCTTTGTGGGTGAATATAAAATCTCAACCTCGCACCCAAAAACCTCGAAGGTAAGTGAAATTTCTTCAACACAAGCTCAGACTCCTAACAAGCTTAAACTCAAGAGTAATAATGAGGGAACTTTTGATATTGATGATGATCTGCCTTCTATAAAAATGGCGGCCATTTGTGATAAAGTATCATCCTAATCTAATGAATCATCTTCTTCGAATGCATGTCATGATAATGACAAGGTCCTTTTAGATTTCAACCCCCATGGGATTGTTGAAACAAAGACGGACCCTCCTCACCATGATGAAAAGAACGATCCTTCTTCTTCAACACATGATGACAATGCTCATTTCAATAAAGCCAGCCATATGACCTCTCCTCTTCCGACGGACTTGGAGATGTGTTATGGGCATGGATTCAAAATTCTTTCTAAACTCAAGGATACAATGGAAATGGGTTAGGATGCAAAGAAAAATGAATTAAGGAACCTGTGGAACCAACACCACACTTGTCTAAAGTAGGTTTAGATTTCCGTCCTACTCCTACGTTCTCTCCATCATGTTCAAAACAAAAAGGATTGCTTCCTACTCCACCTATATCTTCACTTCTATCTCAACAAGAGTGTATGTTGCCGAGTTTACTCAAAGATCGCTTAATCACTCTTTCTACTCCAAGACACAAAAGGATTCAACAAAATAATCATTCAACACCTCATTACTGTGCATATCATCAAGCGCTTGGTCATTCCACTAAGGAATGTTGAGTCTTGGGTGACAAAATTCAACAACTTTGAACAAGGTATGGCTATAACACTTTTCACCATGCTTGATGTAGTCCCTATAGCACCTTGTACTCCATCCATTTTATAAAGCAAGTCGGGGGAGGATGATTTGTTATAGGCCAACTCACAAGTGTGGTTCCTTCTCATTTTTTGTTACGACTGTATGTATTGTTATCCCTGTATTATGATCTTGTGGTTCTCCCTTGACACCCTTGTTAGAACAAAGCTACAAGGAGTAAGAACACATTGTGTCATTCCCCTATGTGTATCTTCATTCTTCTATATGTCATAATTTGCAATTTCCTTATGTTTCTTTTAGATGATTTAGTATCCTTTCATGTTGATTCAATTTTACTATACTTTAATGTGATCTTCCTTCGTCATCTTCGTAGTTATGATATTTTATGTATGTGGCACCTTATAGCAATGCTCGGCATCATACCATGACTACACAAGCCATTAGGTACCATGCTTTTAAGCATCACCTTGGTTTGCTCATCCTGGGGCAACCCCTTGTCGTGATGTAACTTTTGAAAACACATATCATTTGGGCACGTGCTTTTAAAAAGCTCTCGTGCCTATTTTATATTTCTTCCTCACTCTACCTTAAAGGCAATTGCTCCCAGATGGAGTTAGCAATCACTTTAAGGTGGGGGCATATATCGTGCTATGAGCCTTACTCTCATTTTTCTATCAAAACACTTGATGATTATCTTTGTTACTACACTCTCTTGGAAAGGATTAGGGCAATCTTGGAAGCATGGTCTTGAGTCTATCTTGTTCTCCTAGGTTGAATCTTCTTGCATGTTTGGGAGAAGGGTTGGAGCCACCAACTTGAGTTTGGCTAGAGTACCTTTGGGTATGGTTGCAACGCCTTCTTATTTTGCAAGGCTTCATAAAAATCCTCTTGCCGGAGGTATTTTGTGTATTCCCTTGAGTGGAAACACTTTTTCTTAATATAGATTATGTGTATGATGTGTTTGTATCCTTAGATTGTTCTTCTTATTTCTAACTAACCCCTTAGCATTCTTCTTATTGCATCTTGGTGGACGATGCATGATGATTGAGACAACCTTTTAGATTGAGGTCTCTTTTGTCATGTTGATTCAAGGTCTTCCATTATGTGCTTTTGTGATTGATGTATGATGTGTGTATCCTCCTCATATATTCTTATTCTCTATACATTATTCATGTCTCATGCATGCTTTGTGTGTATTCTCTATGTGTTCTCCTTGAGTGCATTTTTGTGTGTATTCCATGTGTGTTTCATGTGTATTCTATGTATGTACTTTATGCCTTATGTGTATGCTTTGTGTCAAGTGTGTATACTTTGTGTATTGTGTGTATACATTGTGATTTCTCAAGTGTATGCCTTGTGAATGTCTTGTCTTGTCTCATGCTTTCTAAGTGCTTTATGTATGAGTGAATTATGTCATGTGTCTTATGTGTATGCAAATCACCATATAGATTCCTAGAATCCTAAACTTCATGGCTCGATCACCCCTCAATTTTGGTGACATTCATGACTTCTATGTTTGTTGTGTTTGAAATCTTTCTTCTCCTTACTTTAGTGTGAGTTTGCACATAAGTTCGTACCCACACTAAAGTGGGGGCTAAATGTTATGGAGTAAAATGTGTACCCTAACATTTTACACCTAGTTTAGCACATGGTTGGACCTAAAATGTTATCTTTGTTAATCAGGGCCTATTTTAACACCTTTTTTAACATTAAACGATAAAATCTTGATCCTAATGATAAAACCTGACAAAATAACAATGAGTTCAACCTAAACACACTTAAAGGGACTTATGCTAGAGTTTTTGGGGCTAAAGGACAAGGGCGTCCAAGTGCCCTAGTCCCTTATTTAGCCGAGACCTAATTTAAAGGTATGTCAACTTAAGACATCTTAAGTGGTTCCTCATGTCGGCCCCATTTGGTTTTATTCATCGTTTGTGAGCGAGAATGCATATATAAGTAAGTTAGTTTATTCATTTGAACATCTCTAAATTCTCTAAGCAATCTAGGTACTCTTGCACTCTTTCTTCTTCTCTCTCATGCTCTCTACTCTTCTCCAAAGCTCTCTATGGTGGATTATTGTTGCGGCACTAACTTCTTGCAAGTCTTGTGAAGATCTTTCTACTTCTTTGGGCTACACCAACTTCTTGAGTCAAGTTGTGATGTTGCATCAAGCATGCTAGGGTTTTCCATGCTCATGGTGACTTCTTTCCTTCATGCTTTGTTCTAGCATTCCATTCTACATCAAATTCACCTCTGCCCTCCTAGGGCATGCACTCTTTGAGATCTCATCTTTACTATTGTGGAGGTAGAAACACCATTCATGGAACTTGACTTAGGCAAGCTCCTAAATAACACCCAACCATTTTTCTTCTTGTGTGTGTGCAAGTGGCATCTAGAGGAATCTGCAGAAAACAAGTTACAAGAAGCAGAAACATAGGAGGGCGAAGACACAAGAAGTTTAACATTGTGCAAAATCCTAATTAGGGTCTAGAGTGCCCAAGCACCCTGGTCTTCTAGCCTCCCAAATCTGGATTCAGGTTCTCCTCAGTCCACTAGTCTGTGTTGTGCTTTCAGATTATTTGTATCTATTTCCGATAGTCTGTTATACTCTGATCTTGCTCAATTAGGGTTTCATGTTTTGCCCTAGTTTGATTGGTTGGATTTGGTTGATCATCCTCTATACAACAAAGGGACAAAGCCCCTATAGTTTGGCTCTCCTTCAAGGGTAGAAGCCAAGCTCGACTTGTGTTCTAATGTTGGATAGAAGAGGGTTTTGACCTAGTTTAATCTATTGGGCTAGTCTCTCTTATCTATCTAACACCATGATAACACAAACAATAATTAGAAGTCCCTCACAAATATCTAAACACCCTCTTAACATAAGTCCGATGCTCCTTACCAAGGTTAGACAAACCTACACAAAACTCCCACTTCTTGGGCAATACCTGGTCTAGTGCAAAGCATTGCATACATCAGGCTATCAATAGCACTAGCAAAAGGCACCTTAGACATATCCTCAAAATCATCATTTGATTTGGGACACATATCTAAAAAAAGATTAGCGCCAATAGGAAGAGGAATGCTCACAAGTTTGTAAGTAATGTCAACAATCATTTTTAATAGCCACGAGAGAATTATGTATGAGAAACGAAATAAATTGGGAACAAGAATTATATTAATTTATGCTACGTACATGACATAATCTCAAGAGTGATGTGCATGATTTTTTATCTTCCTCTAGCTAGGTCTATAGTACAATTACAAGGAGGACAATTATGAAACAATTACGCTTTAGTAATTACTAACATATTTTGATCTATTTTTCTACTAATCCTTTGCCAGGTGAAGGGAATGATAGTGGGAAGGGAAATAACCTATTAGAGCATATTGCGATTTAGACTAAATTCAATATACTTTGACCATTTACATCCCTTGGTCACTATATGTCATAAGTGCAAGTTGGATAAAATGACAAGGATGCATCCTTCTCATTGTGGAGCTTACTATGGTTTATGGTCAAGAGTTAGGGCCTTTGCTTTTGTTTTTGTTTTCTATCTTTTTAGGACAACCAAAAAATTTACATAGGGGGCAGAAATCAAATGCAAAATGAAGATGCTTGTAGCTAAGAGAATGAACTTTTAGAAAAAAACAACAACATAGATTCAAACTAAAACTTAACTACACTAATATTTTTTTCCTACAACATTTCACTTCTTTAATTATTACGCCGAGAGGCGTTCTACACTCACAGCAAGGGCTGAAAGATTCAGATTCCCTAAACATTTAGATTCTGTAAACAAAAATCATAAAATATTTAAATAAATAAATTCATGTAAATAAGATTCATTGGAAAATAATTCTTGTCCAATTTCTTTTTTGGTTCCATAGTTTTTGTGATTTTCTTATTTTCAATTTCTTTTTTGATTTTGATTTTTTTATTTTTTCCAATTTCTTTTTTAGTTTTTAGTTTTTATTTTTTCCAATTTCTTTTTTGGTTCGATAGTTTTTGTGATTTTCTTATTTTCAATTTCTTTTTTGATTTATATTTTTTCCAATTTCTTTTTGAAATAAACTATGGAAAAAGATATCCCTCATGACTTTAGATATATATTTTTAAATATAAATATACTAGTATTTTTTTAACTCTTAAAAATTCCATAATCTATTATAATTTAATAAACATTATTAAAATATCTATTTATCTTCATAATTAAATTATTATTATTTTTATAATATGCCTTAATGGCTTGAGCCACTGTATGGATGGTATGTTGGGTATCCTCACTTGTTTTTTAGTTTATTTGAATGTTATTTATCATGACCCACGAACTAGAGTCTAGTTTCATACTCCTCAGTTTACATAACCTACAATCTATGACATATCTTTGAGAAAGCATTGCTCTCCAATTTGAGTTTTTGGCGGCAGTTGTTTTGAAAGAAAGCAGTTACAAATAAACTAAATTCCAAGGAAAACCTAAAAGCAGGTTTATAACGTTGTAGTGGTGGTTGTCTGTTCGTTCCTACAGACATCAGCATCGCGCCACTGCTACTGCTCATCTTCCTCCTCTTCCAACGTCCTTCACTAAAACAAACAGCAGAAGAAGAGGAGGAAGCCCAAAAGCTGTTACGATTCTTCCTTTCTGTTATAACTTCATATAACAAATGGGGAAGAGAGGCGAAAGTAGAAGTAGAAGCAGGAGCAGGAGCAGGAGTTACAGTACGAGGCCAAGTCCCCCGCCTCGTCACAGACGCAGCTATGACAGCAGAGATAGAGATAGAGACAGTTTCAGAGATCGACGTTTGCCTTCTCCCACTAGTCTCCTTGTGCGCAATATTGCTCGTGAAACTAGGTTGGTCTCATCTTTCTTCACTTGAAATGTATTGCTGCATCGGACTTTTAGGAATTGAGTGAATAAACTGCAAAATGCATCAGTTTTTTGGCTTTGTTTTGATTACATGAGCAGAAATAAGAAACACCCATATTCAAGTTCATTCAATCAGATGTATTCTTGCAACGTGTTTTTAGGATTTGTGTAAATGAAACGCTCAATTTATCATTTTTTTTGGGTTTGTTTTGATCACATGAACAGAAATAAGAAACACCTGTATAGAATTTCATTCAATTAAATGTGTTCCTGCGTTGTGTTTTCAGGGTTTGAGTGGACTAAATACTCAATGGATTAGTTTTTATGTTTGTTTTGACCGCATTAAAATAAGAATTACCCACATGGAATGCCATTTAATTAAATATTTTATCTTTGGACTTTTAAGATTTGTGGTAACGAATTACAGAATGTATCAGGTCTTGTTTTTTTTTCCTTTTTTCTTCTTAAATTATCACATTAACAGAAATTAGCACCAGAATTTCATTCAGTTATATGCATGCTTCATTTAGCCTTTAGGACTTGAGTGAATTAAATAGCATTGTATCCATATTTGTGTTTGCTTTGATTCATGAAGATAAATTCCAAACACCCACATCAATTTTTTTTCCCAATTTAGAGTCAACTAAAGGTCTAATGCAGATTGCGGATGGGATTTTGGAACCCGCCTGGGTTAAATTTTAATTTGTTTCTTATTTTTAGTGTTCAGCGATCAGGGTTTGATCTCATTAACTAATGAACTCTTGTAATTGCTTTTTTGAATAGCGTTTAATTTTTGTGCAGTAGTATACAATATACCATTATTATCTGCGTTTGTTTATGAATCCAGAAGATCATGTGATCAAAAGAACCATTAGCGTGTAAAAGTTAAGTCACTTTTTCTTTAATTTGCATTTTCAGCAAACAGGGAACTAATAAACAGTCGGGAAAGTACTACAACCTTTCCATGAAGTGAGAAGGGAATTTAGAAGGAATAAAACAATAATCATGACATGTTAACGAAAATGTGAAATGGGAAGGAGAAAAAAATTGGTGTAAACTGAGAAACAATGGTTCTAGGATTTAGGCGATAACAATTGTTATGGGACTTCTAATTACATCAGGTCAACCTTGATTGGGGAAAATTTGGTAGCTTTGGTGGTTCCATTTTTTTTGTAACTATACAATAAATGTGTACACCTCAGGGCTACAACTATGAGGCCTTCTACTTTGAATATCTTTCAATTCCAATTGAAATGGTTTTGTCATTCTATGATTGCAGTGTGCAATGTTAATACAAAAAGATATGCTTATCATAGTTTGTAACTTTGTAGTACAACCTCTGCTCTTGTCTGAGCTTCAAGGGTTGATACCGGTTAAATTAAATTTCCAAAAGCGCTGATCTTTAATGTGCATTACAGTGGCAATGGATTGAAAAAACTTTGCCAACTGAAAACACATTTAAATTATATGGTTCCTTTGCCTTTTCTTTTTCTTTTCCTGAAGGTGCGATTGAGTTAATCTCTGGAATTTTTGCAAGAAATAAGGACAAGCAAGCTACTTTGGTTCCATTGGGGTTTTGATCCATGCATAGTGGTAGCACACAAAACTTGGAATGAGTTAGATTAAACTTTGAAACATTCAGTTATGAAATGCATAGGGTAGTACATAAAACTTGGAATGAGTTATATTAAAC
This sequence comes from Cunninghamia lanceolata, assembly GCA_027924645.1. Lineage (NCBI taxonomy): Eukaryota > Viridiplantae > Streptophyta > Pinopsida > Cupressales > Cupressaceae > Cunninghamia > Cunninghamia lanceolata. The sequence continues at coordinate 2,100,716 of BSBN01001387.1, read as the reverse complement.
TTTGAAACATTCAGTTATGAAATATAAAAGTAAGGATTTGTTCTTCTGTTGAAATTTCTCTTAAAATTAAAGATGTTTTCATGCTGCAACCAAGACTTTGACAGAATTCTTTTGTAATGCCCTGTTCAAAAATGCTCTTAACATATGCTTGAGTTCCAAACCAATTAACACCTATTTACTCTGCTCGTGCTGGAGTGCCAAATAAATTAAAATCTCTTTATTATTGAAGACCCTAAAAGTTTCACAGCATGTGCCAAAAAATGAACACCTCCTTTTAGTTCAAATTCTATTTATTCCATCAGAGCAGTCTTTCTTTACTAGACATTTTTCTTTGCCATGTTGGGTTATCTTACCATACATATAGCAAAACATGGCAGCTACTTGGTCATTTCAAAGTTTTGAGTACTAGAAAGCGAGAATTCCTAGAGATACTGAAATTCAAAAAAATATGGGTTGTTAAGCTTTGGCACAATACAGAAGTTGGAGAATACTTATGAAGCTTCTACTTAGATCTCTTAATGTTAAATGATCAATAATCTATAAATTTTATAATACTTGTTAAAAACTTAAATACATTTGTTAATTTTAGATGAAAACCATGTTATCGAACTAGAATTATATAAAGTTTCTTGGCCCTATTGTATATGACAGTTCTGTTTAAATATTAGTATAGTGACAATGCTATGCTTTATGGCATTTGTAGGAAGTAAATTTCCTATCAAAACCATAAACAGGAGATTGCTTTTGAAAGTCCTTGGATATTGAGAATATCAAAACAAGTATCTTTCTAAATTTGTAGAGTCCGTTAGATGCATATTTATATTGCGGCATGACCCTCATGAATTTATACAACCAAGGTTTGGAGAGGGTTTTACAGGTAGCCGATGATACTGTGTTGCATTTGGGGTTGTTTGGATGCAGCGAAAGTTCTGCATGGATTTTAAGGATAGCCTATGATACTTGATGTTTAGTTTTAAAGTCTCTATGGTGTACAATGCAAAGACACGTTACATGCTTAACAAAAATGTTTGGATAGCATTCAGATATTATGGAAGCTTATTGATTATCTCAGATTTGTGATACTAGAAAAATTGTAGCTCCTATAGATGTTGACTTCCAACAAATGTAGGTTGTACAATATAGAATTTATAGGCCAGCTATAAAACTCTTGGATTCCTTGATGTCAATGAGGAATGAATGAATTAGAACTACCATGTTGAAGTTTAACCATCTTCTATAGGGCTTATGGGGGAGGAATACCATGTTATCTAATTAGATTTCCATAGAGTTCTTGGCACTATTGTGTATTGTAGTTTTGTTGTTGAAATATTTGTACTTTGATGCCGATTCTCAATGACATCAGCTGGATGTGAACTACTCATCAAAAGCTTAAATGCCAATGCTCAATGACGTCAGCAGGATGTGAACTACTCATCAAAAAATTTAAATACCAATTCTCAATGACATTAGGTAGATGTGAACTGTACATCAAAAACTCAATTGGATCACTTTTGGAACTGCTAGGATATTGGGAACATAAGATATGGATCTTCGGACATATTTAGTTGTTCAGATGCACATTCATATTGCAGCAGGACTGCCAAAATTTGGCAAAGGGTTTTATAGGTACTCCATGGTACATATGTTTAAGGATTAGTTATAACATGGTGTACAATGTACACGTTCTACACGTTTACGCATTTGCTTCCTGTTTGAGTGCATATGAGAAGAGGTTTTGGATACACCTGAGATGCATTTTCTAAGTTTATTGTGCTTATATTCTTCAATTTTGCAAGTCCTAACAATGATCTTAACAATCGTAGGTCCTTTTAGTTTTTTGGGTGTTTCATATAGAGTTTAGAACATTACACCCATGTGGGAGAGAACAGTCTAACCTGTTTAGTTTAGGCTTAGCTTTCATTGAGGATTAGCATTACGTAGGTATGGTACATCACACATAGCAGCCACATACTGCTGAGATATATTTGTTGGCTGTAACTGCTTATGCATTTTGATCTGAGAGTGAAAACAGAAAGCTGGGATGTTTTTTCCAATTGGGGTTTCTCTATTTTGTTTTACTTGTAGGTACTAGAAGCTTTTTTGGCTTCAGCAGTTGACTCCAACCATCATGGTTGTACAATGTAAAGTAATAAATTACAATTTACTCAAGTAGACTCTCATCCAACTAATTTTGTGCCTTTATGAATGTTGCACCATCTCACTAGACAGCATGGTTGAACAGCCTCCGAAACCACCAAATCCCTTTGCAGGTGGTGATGTATAGAAGGTCCCTCTTAGTAGTTTGATTAGTGTACCCCACATCCTTGTACTTTTACATGTAGACAGGTACTCTGCGATGTGATGCATCTGAAACTAAGCACAACATCTGAAAGTGAAACCAACCATAAGATTTGAAACAAATTCGATCCAACAAACAACATGTCTTTCCCACTTCTTTTTGGATGATGGTGTCTAAAATATGTGAGACCTCTGAATGATGAAGCTCCGAACAAATTGTGAAACATCTAAGCAATCAATTACAATGACTCTCCTTGGTTGACATGCCTGACTGCCTGTGAACACTCATGTATGTTTCTACTTTCCTGCATCTCTGCAGAAGTGTACAATTGGTTCTGAAGAAGTGATTTCTTGCTTAGACCTGGCAGTCAACCCCCATGTTATGTGAAACTGTAAACACTTTGGGACAAGCAAAACATGATAAACTTGATTTCATTAAATTGTAGATTATAGTTACATAGGTTCTAAATGCATTATTTAGTTTGCCAGCTTACAGCCTTACACTCACCATGATGGGTTTATGTAAAACACATTTAGACAGAAGCATGAGGTTGAACCATATGATTTTATTTTTTATAGGCTGTATATAGCCCAAATTTCTTTTCTTTGTATTATTCATGTGGAGGTAGTCGAGACATATTTCCTTGGACAACTTGCTTAGGCAAGGTTTTAAAGTGGAATAAAGGATTACAAGAACAAGGGATAGTGGGTATGCAATTGAAAGGATTGTGGATAAAGATCTAGACATTGAAGGCTTATGTGGCTTCTAGAGTCGAGTTCTAAGTATTTTATTGCTAATCCTTTAATGCAACACACTTGAATATGCTCTATACCAGTTCTTTTTCATTGTCACAACCTAAATTTAAGTTTTATTTAATGCTTTGGTCAATTTCTAATAATTCTTGAAGGAACTTTTGATTATATCTGCTAAATATTATCACTTGGCATTCTCTAGGTAGTATGTGATTTGAATGGATTTATGTGGGAGGTCATTATTTGACGTTTTTGAACTGTGTAAAGCATCATGTATACTAAAACTGATGGTGATTGCAATGTTGGTTTAATTTGTGAAGTCATTTTCACTTGAAAATTGTGTTGGTCATAATGATGTGGAATCTTTGGTGTGTACGTGTGACACCTAAGATCTTAGCTGGTTCTCTTCGAAGAAAAGGTATTGATGTGTGAGTTACTAGCTCGTTGTATTCTCTACTTCTACAAAATCCAAAGGACATCGATCACCAATCAAGCTTGCGATATATCTGTGATATTAATTCTCCATGGACATAAGATATTCTGAATACTTTAGGAAGCTATCATTTGTTAGAGATTCAGAATCATAATTCGTATGTTGGGCTTTGACTGATAGAATCTGGTACAAATGGAGAGTGTAGATTTATTGTGGGTCCTAGTTTTAAGTAATTGGGGCTTCCACAGTCAATGGTATGTGTTATTAGTGGGATTTACTTGAGTGTAGTGCATGTTATCCACGATGACCAATTTCTTTGATTAGTCATTTCTTCTATGACCTTTCTCTCATGTCCCTGGATAATAATCACTGCGCAAGGAACCTGCCAAGCTTCCAAGCACATCTAAGCATTATCGTGCTGGAGAGGAGGAGGATGTTAGGAATATTATCCCATGGACTTTCGCCCCAAGTCCTGCTTCTAGATTAGCTATCTTCATATTGTATCCTCTAACTTGCATTATTCAAAATTGATCCACATGGCTAGTCTCCAACAAAGGAGTAATATATCACAAAGTAAGCTGAAAGATGACGATGGATAACAACAATGTACCACATAATGTCATTGTTTGTGTCAAGAATGTCTAGCAAACTAGCAATATAAAATCCTATTCAAGACGTTGAAATACTGACACAATGAAAGCTGTAATCTTGTGTCAGGTAGCTTAAAGCCTCATTGTAAATCAATATTTGATCACCTTGATTTCTTTCGTCGACACTCTATTCCTTTTCATATGGCACACAATGTATTGCTAAGTATGGCTGAAGAGGTTACATTCAATGTAACAAGTTTGAGAGACCACTATGTTTTCAAGAAACTCACCTAAAATGAGGTAATCTTTACAGGGTTCAGAAATTCTACTTGAATTTTTAGGCAACATGGAAACTTTATCTTATTTTATTTGTATATATATTCAAAATATTTGTAAATTGTAAGCTTTAAGCATTTCATTAGGAAAGTTAGAATGATCTTAAATTCAATATTGATAGATTTAATTATTAACTTATTTAAACTCCATAGAAGTTTCAACATAGAAAGCAGTGAAAGATGAACAGGATAAGACTTTTAGCTTTCAAACCGCTTGTTCCCTCTTCATGTCACTGGATAACTCAGCTTATTTCGACTTGTCCCTTATCTTAATATAAAAAGATCTTTCCTTATTTGGCATGTACTTGCCTGACTACACTCTCTGCTTTGTTCTATACGGAAGCTGAAAGATGTATCAAAATACCAAACATAATTTAGTTCCCTTCTTTTATGTTGATATTTTTACTGCTTAAAAATAGTAGTCATTATTTTCAATAATTTCTCTGAATTAATGATTGGTTTCTCGCTTTACTTTAATACTCAATGACCTTTTTGTCTATTGTAGGCCAGAGGATCTTCGTATTCCATTTGAAAGATTTGGGATGGTAAAAGACGTTTATCTTCCACGAAATTATTATTCAGGGTGCGTTTTCCCAAATTTTATTTGTTTTTTTTGCAGTACTTAGAACTTTATAATGCAGTTTTGGTGTTTGTGGTAAACTTCAGCTTAGAGAAAGGATTATTAATTAGTTTACTAAATATTTAAAAGTGAAGACCCTAGTGTAGGAGTATCTTACAGTTATGGGCCAAATGTTGTGTTGAACTATGTCTTCCGAGCTCCTTTTTTTGTGCTTATTTCTATGTAGATTCTACGTGAGTGATTGTGTTCTCTTATCTTTACTATTTTTAGAGTTACCGAAGGTAAACAATCTTTTAATTTTGGGGGAAGCATAGATGGCAGAACTTTCTTGATCAGGGCTATTTTAAATTTTCCCATTTTTCTTTTTATTGTGTTTTCAAAGACAATCAAGCAAATCGAGCTAGCCATTTCTATGTCAGTCTTTTCTACAAATTAGGTTGTGTATCTCACTTTATTCAGTCACATTCATTAGAGGAAGCAGATCTTACTCATTTTGTAAATTGCTTTATCTGTTAACATGTCAATCATGGCATCTCAAGTGCATTGTAGCTGACCTGGAATTGGAATAATTTGTCTTAATTTTAGCACTACGAACCTTATATTAGTTTAGAAGCAAGCACAAGCTTGAGAGAGGCCCAACACATGATGTGCCTCAGTACTCTGAAAGCAATTTTTAGCTTTGTTGGTTATTGGAGAACCTTTAGATGAGTGATGCTGAGAATTGGAGAAAATGAAAGCACTGTCTATTCTGTTGGTTTCATTGAAGAAACATTTTCTATCGTGTTGGTTGGTTTCTTTGAAGAAGCTTAGATAGGTAATGGGGAGATTGTGAGCAAATGGTAGTGCAGATTCTTTCAGTTGGAGTACTTCTTTACTTGTCAAAGGTAAGGATGGTGAGTCAGTATATTTTAGGAACTTTGCTTCTCACAAAGACCATCATCATATCTGGATTCTGAAACAAAAAAACAGGAGTTGGAAAAAGTAAGAAAATGGAACAAGGTATCTGAAGCAGACAATGATTTTGGGCACTCTGAAAGTAGACTTATGCAACTCCTCTATGAAACATTACCTTCCATTTGATTCTATGGTATACATGTTGAAAATGTACGCTAACGTTGAGCTGTCTGATCTGTGATCTGTTGATGTTTGTGCAGAGAGCCTCGAGGATTTGGATTTGTCAAATATGCAAACCCCGATGATGCTGCAGAAGCCAAACATTACATGAATCATCGAGTAATTAATGGCCGTGAGATTAGTATTGTCTTTGCTGAAGAGAACAGGAAAAATCCAGACGAGATGCGTTTAAAATCCAGAAACAGGTGCGCGTTTGAATTAGTTAAAAGCTCTTATTTAATTGTCAAGTCTGTGTGAGCCTACTTGCCATAGATGCGCTTTTCTCTAAGCAATGATCATTCTCATTTTGCCCTATTATATGTCAGAAGTAGATATGGTGGAGGTGGTTACCGAAGGCATACGCCTCCACGCTCTCCAAGGCAGCGCCAATGTAAGTATGCTGATGATATAGTCAATTCTGAGGCCAAAAGAGAGTTTTTGAGCAAATGTTTCTAGCTTCCCCTTTTTTGGAATTCTGAAATAATTGTTTTCCTGTGCTTATATTTTGGCAGCATACTCACGCTCAGAGTCACCTCCATACAGATCCAGGAGCATATCCCGTGACCGTAACTCCCATTCATCCAATAGCAGGTCCCATGATTCTCCTCCCCCATAAACAGGTCCCGTGACTCTCTTTCCCCCAGGGGCAGATCACATGACAGTCCTCCATTTAGAAGAATTTCACATGACTCCTCTCTACCCAGAGATAGGTTCTGTGATTCTTCTCCACCAAGAAGCAAGTCCCATGAGTCTCCTCCGTCTAGGAATAGGTTCCGTGACTCTCCTCCACCCAGGGATGGGTTTCATGTTTTTTTTTCCTCCAGAACTATGCCTTCTGAAAGTTCTTTGAGGTACAGAGCACATGAGAGTCCAGCCAGAATAACTTCTTATGTCTCCACTCCATTTTGGGACAATCCGGGTGATTCTCCTCCTCCCAAAAGCAGGCCTTCTAATATCTTTTCTATCCAGGAGCAGGTCTCCTGAATGTCCTTTAACATGGTTCGTATAACACAAGTTTCTTCCAGCAAGTTGTGGGTCACCAGGGTCCTCTGCTTCACCTAAATATGGATCAAGGTATTCTCTTTGGTTTTCTTTTTCTCGTGTTATGAATATTTCTCTTATACAACAGAAATTTGAGCTTGAAGCATCTTTTCAATGAATGAAGTTTCCTATAATTCTTTTAGGGTAATATAATAATATTATATTTGGATAGATTGATAAATGTCCTTGACATTGCATGCATAGATTGGTTAAGTATTCGTGACATTGTATTTGTTTTAGCACCACTTTACTGTGAGCTTTTTCTGATTGCATATGATTTTTGTTTTTAACCTACATATTACTTCCATTTTTTTTCCTTTCTTGCTGCTAACAGAAACAAAATCTGATCTTAATCTGTAAAGGTGTCTAAGCCATTTCACTTGTTCTGCTGCCAAATTATCTGCAAATATTTTATTTAAATTTAATTTTTGTTTTTTAAATTGAAATCCCTTGCATGTTGTTTTTATCTGGTTTCTATATCTCGTCTGCAGTACATTTTTCTTTAAGCTTTTTTGACCAGTTTTTTGCTTCTGCTCTTTTCAACCATATAGTGAGCTCTTCTGATTTGTATTATCCACTTACAGCAACATTTTGAAAACACTTGAAAATGAAAATATGGTCATTTTTAATTTAGCAATCTTTCAAATCAAGAGGATACCTAACACCGATGAAAGTATTTTAAGTCCAGAAAAGAATTGACAATAGGAGGACAAATATCATGAAAAATGCCTAAATTTACATAATTTTTTTTGTACTACCTTTTCAACATTTGCTTCACTTAGTAAATTAACCTAGTCATTCTCTTTGGTTACTTGTTTGATACTGCTGAGTGGCTTATATCATGTCTACATGAGGAACATTTTTGTTAGTTGATTTCTGAAACGTTGTTTTGTTTGCAGTGAATGAAATTCCAATCGGTCTCATCAGAACTGTATTTTTCATTACTCTTGGTCGTTTACTCACTGTGGAAGCCTCAAGAAATCTTCTAGTTAAGTTTGGTCATTCCAGACTTACATTGTTCTCGGTCCGGGTGATGTCCGAGAGAATCTAGGACTTCTTTGATGAAGCCGTTTTGTTTGGGTGGGGTGCATGGTTGGTAAGTAGTTTGAGAGCTTCATTGTTCAAGGGTATTTGTGACTTTGATGAAGCTGTTTTGTTTGGGTGGGGTGCATGGTTGGTAACTACTTTGAGAGCTTCATTGTTCAAGGGTATTTGTGACCTGTATTTGCATATGCTGGTTTAGCACCAATTCTCTTTCTTCACGCAGTTATGAATTTCACTTGATTATAAATTATATCACGAGTATATGCAAAGATGGCGGTGGGTTCAATGGAAGAGCAATTCTTTTAATGTGCTTTGAATATATATTTTCCTGTTCCTGTATTTCTTCTTTTTAACTTAATTAAAAAAAAAATGTAAACATTGTCAAACAGCCACATGACTTCGAGCGGAAAGCCAGAGGAGTCAAGCTTCTATTAAGGAAGCTGTCATACTTTAAAAAACATCATAAATTTTATGACTGAATATGCAAGCAAATTTGTTCAAAAGACGTGCATTATGCACAAACTGGTATTAGACAAGCAAACATTGTTGTAATTAAAACTTGTCCACTTAAAGAGAGTATTGTAATTTATTCGATGTGCACCAGGCAACCGCCATTTGTTTTTCAAAGGTAAGCAAGAAAAATACAAAATGGATTGTTGAAAAACAAAACCTTTTTTATGCTACATTTATACGATAAAGCTCCAATTGATTGTTGACCAAACTGCAATAAACGTTGTTAGTATAGACTTTTATTTTAGGCTTTAATGAAGTTTAACATACTTTTATTAAGATTATAATGATAAAATAATGGCAATACAGGATTAGAAACAATTTATTAAAAGGAATAAAAAAAACTCTTTTTAAAAGAATAAACTTAAAATTATATGGTTGGCCATCTTTAAATTATAATTAAAGAGTAATGGGGACAATTTAAAAATCATATTATTGAGTTTATAATTTTCTTTAAGAAGGATTTTGAAGAAGATTTAAATTATTAAAATTAAAGTTTGCATAATAATATTAAACCATATAATTGTAATGGTGAAATGTGCATACTTATGCTATTACCCATTTAGTTTCCATTTAGTTTTGTGTCTATTTTGAGAGAATGATTTAATATATTACATGTTGACAAATGGTCTTATACAAAGTTGGTCCTTTTCTTCTATGTTCATGCATGTTCCTATTCACTTATCTCCTACCCTATTTATAATATGCACATTGATATATTCCCTCAATTCATGCATTAATTACACATATCCACATATTGTATGCATTTGTTCTCTATCTTAATTTGTGCTCTTTTTGTCTTGGGTGATTTTCAAATTTTAGTTGATTTCCCCATTTTGTTCTTGTCTAAGGTCGACTTAATACATGTTTGCATGATATTTTGCTATTTTCTTGTATTTTAATGTAACCAATTGCATTGATTTCACATTTTAGAACATCCTCTCCTCTCCATATTCATCATATGAGCATTTGCATGGTTGAGATTTGCTATCCGATCTTTTACACATGTTGACATAGGAGAACATATCCTATAGCGACATAATGATGCCTCTTCAAAGGTACTTTCTATATTTTGGGAGTAGAGATAAATAGATTGCAAGATCATTTCTATAGGTGCGGAATTGACCTTTGACCTTGATTCGTAGACTTGACCTTTCACAACACACCTTCTGATCTCAAGGAGTATACTTCTCTAGGATTATGACAAACTAAATTCTAGAATCTTCATTAAGGGCACTCAATTCTTTGGTCACAAAGCTAGGTGCCTCTCTCCTTTGCATTTATTTTTTTGTACTTTAACAATCAATTTAGAATACATTAGCCCACAATAATACCCATTTATTAATTTGGGTTAATGTGTGCTCAAGCATTGGGAAAGTTTATTTTCCTCTATATTTTTGAACCTTTGACCTTAGGGCTATTCCTTCATTGATATTTCAATTTTGATATATTTGATTTTATCATACATTTTCAAATACATGTTTATTTACTTTGATTGGGGTTTGGGTATCCATGGTGGTTTTATCTCTTATCTCACCATCTTGCCCTGTGATATTTTATCATTATGGCTTCTTTAAGATCTTTCTCCTTAGTTGATTTGCATACATACATTTAAGATTTGGACAAGTTCTTATCTTTCATTATATATCATCCCTCTATCCTTGATATTCTTATGACACATTATACTAAGGATAAGGGAAGTCTTCTATGGAGATGTTATTCTATCATTTCTCATCTTTTCCTTCCTTCATGTAGTTGATTAGTACTCATCCATGCCTATTAGATACACTTATGTCATTTATCCACAAGCCTTATGATGATCATATAAATTGTGATAGTGATGAGGATATACCTCGTAACACACCTTGTAGGATGGACATAGATGATATAGTTTTCTCTCCACCTGTCCATGACATGTTTACACCTTTTGAGGATAAATCTCTTATATGTGAATGATAGCATTGCCTCCATAGATTCATGTGCTTTGAATGCATTACCTTCTTATATACATGATGATGAGCGCAGTGATAATCATTCTTATATACATGATGACATTATGAACCTGAGTAAAGAACTTTTACATGTGAAGTCATTTTTACTTGTTGATTATGAACATTGAGATGATGATATCTTATTGATTAGCAAGTTTAGATTGTATTTTTTTTTATAAAATTAAAAACTTTATTCAAATATCAAGAGCACTAGAGGCCAAAGTATAACAAGATAGAAGGCAAAAAGCCAAGAAAGTATTACAAATAAAGAAAGGCGAACTAAGAATATTTTTAGTGTCATTCTTGGATTTGACATTCGAAGGTGGATAGAGACACTAATGAATTTGATGAGCAAGGCCCCTAATATCATGCACCAAGGTACATAGACTATTACAAATATTTTCCAAATCCCATGCATTGGCATTGATGGCATTTAGAGTCTCAACTTGGTCTTTGAGAGTTCTTTTCCTTTTGTTCACATCTACCCTCATTTGAAAAAGATGATCATCCATGTTATCTAACAAATCCTTGATAGAAGAAGTGAGATCATGAAGATTCATTTATTCTATACAAGTTTCTTAGATGTAGTTGTTGCCCATAATTAGAAAATTTGGGAGAATGGGAATAGAAAATCCATCTGAGACTCACAATGCGTAGTCCTATTAAAACAATGAGCCTTTTACAAGGTGTGGCAACATCGAAGACAACCTTACGTTTCCCCTTAAAATTGTGATGGACAATAGACAAGTTCAACCAAAAGTTGTTGAACCAACTCACAGATGTCGTGGTGTTGAAGTCTTGCAGCGAAGCATTGGATTTTTATTCATTTGAATAATACTCTGATTATCACAATACAACACGATGGGACCATTCTAGATTTGGTGCATATCTTGTAACAATCTCTTCAGATTGTCTAGCAAGTAGCAAAAGTGGCAACTTTGTATTCAACCTCTACAATAGAAAGAGATATAATGGGTTGTTTCTTGGATTTCCAAGAAATGATTGTGGAATCAAGACTAAAGGTATAACCAAACGTAGAAGTCCAGTCATCTATAGAACCTACCTAATTTGAATCATTATGTCCAACCAACCTACTCTCTTTTGCATGCTAAAAATGAAGACCATAATGCAATGTCCCTCAAAGATACTTGAGAATTTTCTTAGCAACACTCCAATGTGTCTCCTTAGGTTTTGACATGAATCTAGATACTAGGCTCATAACAAATGTTCAATATCTAGTCTGGTAGTGGTCAAATAGATTAAACAACTAATCAATTGTCTATAAAGAGCGAAATTCACTGAAAGAGAATGATTAGAAGTGGACAATTTAAGTCCAACTTCAATAGGTGTGGCCATTGGACTGCAATCTTTCATATGAAACCTCTAGAGAAGATTTGAAATATACTTTTGCTAAGACAAAAATAGACCATCTACATGTTGCCAAACTTCAAGACCAAGAAAACAATGCATCTCTCCTAAATTAGTCATTTCAAATTCTAAAACCGTAGTTGCTTTAAATTTTGCAAACAAAGAGGAATTGTTCCCAGTGTAAATAAGATCATCCACATAGAGAACAATAATAAGAATATCCTCACTAGAATGTTTGTTAGGATCTAATTGATTCTTGCTGGAGGTAGGAGTCAATTCTAGAATACCATGTTCTTAGTGCCTGTTTGAAACTATACAAGGTCTTCTTCAACCTATAAACAAATTTTTTTTTGGAAGGTATTTCAAAATCTTGATATTGAGAGACATAAACCTCTTCATCAATATAATCATTCAAAAATGTATTCTTAACATCAATTTGTTAAACAATCCAATCATTTTGAGTAGCTAAAGATATCTAATCTAATTGTATCCATATGTGCTACATGAGTAAAAGTTTTAGTATAAGCAATACCTTTCTGTTGAGTGTACCATTTTGCAATTAAACTAGCCTTATGTTTGTCAATACCCTCATTAGATTTATTCTTAGTTTTATATATCCATTTTGTACCTACGACTTCTTTACCAGGGGGCAACTCAACCAACTCCCAAGTGTCATTTTTTTCAATGGATGTCATTTTACTCTTCATGGCGACAACCCATTTTTTCCCACTAGCTTCAACAAAATTCTCTGGCTCATTAGTTTGCATGACTTGAGTCATTAAGGTATAGTTAACTTTGGCATAGGACCTAGTTGTCATCTTATCAAAATTAGTGTCCAACATGAGAGTTGGAGGATAATTTCTTTCAATTCTTCTTTGATATTTTTAATATCTCTCTGTCCCTACATTTGAGGATTTAGGTTCTGTATTATCAATTACTTTTTATCTATCAAACACAAGTGTATGAGAATCTTCTTTTCTTACATCATTCACAAGTTGGTTAGATTCTTCTAAATCAACCACAGTGTTTTTGTCCTTTTCATCAGGGACATAGTGTGCTCTTTCATCAAATATGACATCTCTATTTATGACTATTTTTTATTGATATGATCATACAACCTATAAGCTTTGTTTTCATAGTTATAACCAAGAAAAATGTATTTGAGGCTCTTATCATCTAAGTTTGTCCTTTTTTCTTTTGGTATGTGTTCATAAGCAGCACAACCAAACACTTTCGGATGAGCAACTAATGGTGTAATTCCAGACCAAGCTTGTTTAGGAATCATTCCATGATTCACTTTTGTAGGACTTCTATTCAACAAATAGACTGTTGTAGTGACTGCCTCTGCCCAACAACTTTTATCTAGGTTCATTTCTTTCAACATGTTTCTAATCATTTCAACAATAGTCTAGGATCTAATTGATTCTTGACAAAACCTTTCTGCTGGAGGTAGGAGTGGTGCATGTTTGAGACTATACAAGGTCTTCTTCAACCTGTAAACAAAATGTTTTTTTGGAAGGTATTTTAAAACCTTGAGATTGAGAGACATAAACCTCTTCATCAATACAATCATTCAAAAATGCATTCTTAATATCCATTTGATAAAAGCCCTAGGGCCAAGGTAGTTCAATTTGCTGGTCGTTGTTCTGGGGTTGTTTAGTTGATCTTTTCTCTCATCTTCTTGTTGTTGTTGTCTTGTTTGGGACCTTTTTTTGTCTTTTGCCCTACCTTTTGGGTTGGTTTGTAAAGGGATCTAGACCCTCTTTTCCAGCTGACTTTATCAAAAACATTCATTTGATAAACAATCCAATCATTTTGAGTAGCCAAAGATAACTAATCTAATTGTATACGGGGCAGCTAAGGGGAATCCTAGTGTTGTTGGTAGTGGGGGAGTGATGAGAGATGATTCTGGTAGGTTTTTGTTAGCTATGGCACTCCCTCTGGGCACCCAAACAAACCATTATACCGAAGTTATGGTGGCCTACCATGCTATTAAATTAGCTCATTCCAAGGGCTTTAAGAAGGTATGGATTGAAGGTGACTCCAATAACATTGTTAATTGTTTAAAGAAATCCCAAAGTCCTAGTTGGACTATAGCTACCTTCATAGAAGAAGCTCTCAAGCTTATGGACTTCTTTAAAGAGATTATTATAACCCATATATTCCATGAAGGGAATAAAGTGGCTGATGTGTTTGCTAACGTCGGGGTCACTAACTAGACTATGCTCATTTGGGAGGGTCATGGACATGATTCCTAGTGAGCACAAATTTTGATTAAACATGAGTGCCTACGTGGAACCAGGATCGAAGGATACTAATGTGTTGATGATGGATATTAATGGTATCAACGTCAGGGTAATCATGAAGGACCAGAACACACGGATTGTGGGTATTGTTAGTGGACTGTTCAAATCGAGAAGGCTTCATTTTCATGCCATATGTTTCTGGTTTGTTTGTGAGGGGTTCTATGATTTGAATCTTAAGATGGGCGGTGATAGAAATAGGGTGGAGCCCTCTATAATAGGAAAGTGTGGAAGATTATGGAGGCGGGGGGCTTGACTCCGTATATGGAGACTCTGCATGGTGTTGACCCCACTGCTACGTTGATGTTTGCTAGGAATTGGAAGAATTAGAAGGTGGTGGCTTTTGGGTGGGAGCTTACCATAATTGAAGACTTCATAACCATGATTTTTGGTCTTTCTGTCAAAGGGAAGAAGTTTTTTAGGGAGCGAAAGACTAGTGAGTAGGCCTTGAATCACTTCTTTAAGGGCAATGAACGGAGCAAATTGGTGAAGTTGCAATCGGGATTCTACAATCATTTGTCTATTAAGCCTATCTGGGCCGAGGTGGCGGAGGTCATTATGCATTATATTACCCTCGATGGTAGGTTTATTACTGTTTATGGTTACCATTTTAACTTGCTTAATCATTTTCACCATCAAATGTTGGTTTCTTTCCCATTCTACTTGTTGGCTTCTATGGAATTTTCTATTAAGGAGAATGCTAGAAACCCTAAGTTCCCGGTCCTCCATGAAGGCTTAATCCTTCTCATTATGGATTATATGAAAGATAAAACCCCCAAGGGTGGGCTAAAGGGTAAATCCTCTGCGAAGAAGAAGCTTTTCTCGGTCTCCAGTGATTCGGAGACCCAGTCAGAGGATGAGGAGTGGATGGAAGAAGATGAGCGGGAGGGTAGTGATGAGTTGTCTGGTAAAAAGAAAAAGAGGCTGAAAAAGAGAGATGTTCAAATCTCTTGGTCTGAGGGGTCCTAGATGGGTGAGGATTCAAACTTTGCCAAAAAGGGGAGTATGGGGAAAAAGAAACGTACCAACAAAGGGAAAAGCCCCATGTCTGTGAAGAAAGGAAAAAATAAATCTATGGGGGGAGCTTCTAATTTGGTCACAGAATAGGGGACAGATTTGGGTGAAAGGGATCCGGTAATGACTGATCATGGTGGAGGTGGTATAGGCTTGCCTGTTGAAGAGCTTAACATTGGAACTCCTTTCTCAGAGATCCCTGACCCCTCTTAGAATCTCCTGAATGACTTTGAAGATTTGGTGGAAAGGGCTAGGAATAGGGATGACCTGGAGGAAGCTCTTGGCTTGGTGAAAATAGCAGTCAATAGTCAACATAAGATGACTAATTGGTTCTTTATGGAGATCAGTTGAATCAATATCAAGTTGAAGGTTTTGCAGGACAACTTGGATAGGGGAGGAAAAACCATTGTGGATCAGGATAAATAGATTTTCCAGAATTGGGATGCTATTCCAAGGATGGAGGAGATGGAACATGAGATCCTAAGGATGAAATAGGAGTATGGGCCAAGAATTTAGAAATTTGGAGGAGAAACTGATTGGTGTTAATGAAAATCTAGAAAAGATCTTGAAGATCAGTAAGCTCACTATTCATAATAGTCTGTAGGGGATGAAGCTTCTCATTGACAAGCTCAAGGAGCTTAGAAAGGACCAAGTTAACGACCTTACTGTTGAGGATATCCCAGTGTTGGAGGAAATTGTTATGGTTGAGAAGAATGCTTATAACAAAGAAAAGGGTAAACAGGTGGTGCAAGAGGATACAGGGGGCCCGTCGACTCATACCAGGGGCAACAAAAAGAAG
This sequence comes from Cunninghamia lanceolata, assembly GCA_027924645.1. NCBI lineage: Eukaryota > Viridiplantae > Streptophyta > Pinopsida > Cupressales > Cupressaceae > Cunninghamia > Cunninghamia lanceolata. The sequence goes on along the minus strand of BSBN01001387.1, from coordinate 2,084,544 downwards.
CAATTCAAAGATGAAAAGAAGGAGCTGGTTAACTTTACCAAACTGCATGAAAAGTTTTATGAACAAGAGCTGGAAGAAACTAAAACATTGAAGAAGTTGCTATAGTTTCTGTGGCTTTCAGTTTTGCTAATATCTAGTTTTTTGGCTATCGGTAGGCTTATGGTTGGCTTTTTGTTTATGGACTGTTGCTTTTTGTAAAGGGTTTCGGGCACCCTTCAAAACCTGTTTTACCATATAATAAAAACTAATCTAATTGTATCCATATGTGCTACATGAGCAAAAGTTTTAATATATGCAACACCTTTATGTTGAGTGTACCCTTTTGCAACTAATCTAGCCTTATGTTTGTCAATACCCCCATAAGATTTATACTTAGTTTTATATATCCATTTTGTACCTACAACTTTTTGACCAGGGGCAACTCGACCAACTCCCAAGTGTCATTTTTTCAGCAGATGCCATTTCACTCTTCATGGTGACAACCCATTTTTCTTTTCCACTAGCTTCAACAAAATTCTCTGGCTCATTAGTTTGCGTGACTTGAGTCATTAAGACATAGTTAACTTTGGCATAGGACCTAGTTGTCATCTTATCAAAATTAGTGTCCGACATGAGAGTTGGAGGATGATTTCTTTCAATTCTTCTTTGATATTTCTAATATCTCCTTATCCCTACATTTTATGATTTAGGTTATGTATTATAAATTATTTTTTATTTATCAAACACAAGTGTATGATAATGTTCTTTTCTTACATCATTCACAAGTTGGTTAGATTCTTCTAAATCAACCACAGTGTTTTTGTCCTTTTCATCAGGGGCATATTGTGCTCTTTCATCAAATATGACATCTCTACTTATGACTAATTTTTTATTGATAGGATCATACAACCCATAAGCTTTGTTTTCATAGTCATAACCAAGAAAATGTATTTCAGGCTCTTATCATCTAACTTTGTCCTTTTTTTTAAATTTTGGTATGTGTGCATAAGCAACACAACCTAACACTTTCAGATGAGCAACTAATGGTGTAATTCCAGACCAAGCTTGTGTAGCACATTTCACAGTTGAGTATATTGTCTTTTCATTGATGTCAAAATGATGGTGGTTTTCATTGATGCCAAAATGATAGATTCATCAGTGACATGGTCTTCTTCATGGTAATGATTTCAGTGATATGGTTCTCAGATCAGTGAATGGTCTTCATCAGTGACATGGTCTTCTTCATGGTAATGATTTTAGTGATATGGTTCTCAGATCAGGGACATCAGATTTTACAGTGAAATAGTGTGAGTAAATATGTGACATGTCCTATGTTATGTCATATACTTATCAAGTGTATATGTGGTCAGGTAATGCATATTTGCTTATTACATGATATAAAGTTTTAAGATCAAATTGTGGTCAGCATATATGGTGTTAAGATCAAATTGTCATATTTGCTTATTACATGATATAAAGTTTTACAAAATCCAAACTTAGATTAAAAACCACAAATCTAACTGTCAAAGCACTTTAGTTCTAATGTTTTGTTGACCGGTTGAGAAGGTCATCGGGTTTTAAGTTACAACTTGAGGGTATGTGCCTCGTTGTATTTACCGGCCCCTTGTGTTAGGCTTCGGGTGAGTGCCGGTGAAAGTTCCAATGTGGGCGCAAGAAAGCCGATCAACGGCTAAGGTTTAAACGATAGATGGCGGGATTACCACATCCGGTGGTGGAAATTTGAATTATGCCGCAGGTTGAAGAGGTAAAAGTTGACGGGTTCTGTGGTTTGAAAGGCAGAAAATCAAATTGTTTCTAATTTAAAGTGACAGCGAAAGTTGTATTTGGAAAGTCAGAAGATTTTGCTTATAGAAAGATTCTTAAAAGATTTTTTCAATCATGGAATGTGGATCGACGAAGACATTTAGAAATTAGAAACTTTTATTTTAGAAATCATATAGAATACAATGCAATTTTTAAGGAGAAGAAAATATTGATTTTGTGTTGAAGAGTTTAGGAGAAAGTTTTTGAAGATGAGAGAGTTTTTTTGAGAAGATGAAAGATTGTGATCATCAAGATTTTTTATTTTTGAGAGAATAAGATTTGAAGGTGATAAAAAATATATGATGTTAGAAGTTGAACGGATTTGTAGAAGATTGAATGATGAAAGTTCATTTGTATAAAGAGAATTTTTTTCAGGGGTGTATGATGATGCAGATAAGAGAGAAGATCTTGTGTGTGGTGAGAGCTTTTAATGGGATTTTTGCTATGAAATGATTTTTTATGCAGGTATGAAGAAACAATTTTATTTCAGAGAATTGTGTTGAGGTTTTGAAAGAATGTTGGTTCAATAAATGAATGGAGTCCTTCAATGATCAAGATGAATTAATGTTTGTTCAGAGAAAGTGAAAGTGATGAAAGACAATAATTTTTCAGAGAGGGTAAATTGTTCAGTTTTGCACAGGGAGAAAGATCAAGAAATGGTGAATTAGTTTGAGGTTGTTTTTGCAGAGATATGAAGTATTTTTGAAGATCAAAATTGATTGATTGTAGATGATGATGACAGTTGAAGTTTAATTGTAAAGTATATATCTTTGTTTGTTTTAAAAGGGAGAAATAAGGTTTTGTTTTCATTGAAACAGGGAAATCCCCTGAGTTATATTTTTCATTGAAATTGTTGATGTTGTAATGTCAGTGAGACATGCAGAGAAGTACAATATGCCAGTGAGGCAAAATTGTAATGTCAGTGAGACAATTGTAATCTGAAATTTGTGTTAAGCCAGTGAGGCAGTTGAGTGGTTTTTATACCCCAGGAGGGTTTTCCACTCGAGAAATTTCTTGTGTCAAGTTTTGTGTTGATACTCTGCATATTTTCTTTGTTCTATCTGAAGAATTTTACAATTGTGAAATTAAATTAAGAAAAGGAGTAAAAATTGTTAACAACACTGATTCACCCCCCCTCTCAGTGTTGAGTGTATTCCTACAGCTTGTTTAGGGATCATTCCATGAACCACTTTTGTAGGACTTCTATTCAACCTATAGGCTGTTATAGTGACTGCCTCTGCCCAAAAACTTTCATCTAGGTTCTTTTCTTTCAACATGTTTCTATCCATTTCAACAATAGTCTTATTTTTCTTCTCAGTAACTCCATTTTGCTGTGGAGTGAAGGAAGTGATAAACTCTATCCGAATCCCATGTTGCCTATAGAAATCCAAAAACAATTTTGACCTATATTCTTCCACGTTATCTAATCTTATGATTTTTATGTAGTGATCACTTTGTTTTCCACTAACTTCTTAAATTCAACAAACTTATCAAAAAAAATTATGATTTTTCAGCCAAATAGTATATCCAAGTTTTATGTGAAAAATCATCAATAAAAGTAAGAAAGTACTTGGATTTATTTAGAGAAAGAGTTGCCATAGGATCACACAAATTAGTATGAATGATTTCAACAAGTTTTCTAGCCCTTTTAGATAAACCAATGAGAAAAGTAGCTCTATGTTGTTTCCCAAAAAGACATTCTTCATAAACTTCTTGTCTATTCTAAACAAATGACAATCCTTCAATCATATGTTTTTTCTTAAGTAAAATCAAGCCACTAAAATTGAGATGCCCATACTTTTGGTGCCACAAACGATTATCATGCATTTATGTAGTGCTTGATTGCTCAAACAAAAATAAAGAGGAAACATGTGATCACTTGTCATGCAGGATTGTGCAACAAGTGCATACCTTTGTGATTTGTCTTTGATTATGCATTGACTCTTATAAAAAATAACTTGATAATTTTGTTCTAAAATTTGACCAATTGATTACAAATTCTTTTTAGAGAAAGAATCAATAAAGTGTTAGAAATATGCTTCATTTTACCATGTTCATTAGACACTTCAATAGTGTTTTTTCCTTTAGTCCCATGTGATTGATTATCCCCTAAAACAATAGTACTATTATGGTTTTCATCTAGATCAATAAATAAATTCTCATTAGAAGTCATGTGTGGAGAGCAACCAAAATCAATATACCACAAATTGACTTCATTGGCATAATTTATATTCAAACTGTATACGTCTAAAAATGACACGAATCATCCTAAATAAATATTCTAAATATTTATCCCCTTCTTCTATTAATTAACTAATCAATCAAAAGTGTTAACTAACCTGTCAATTGAGTCAAATCCTCAATCAATTCAATCAGTTCCATAATCCACTCTTCTAACTGATCAATCAAATATGTTAACAGACCAGTCAATGGAGTTAACTCTCCAATCAATTTTGTCACATCCCCTCTTTCATGATGGAGCTGGGACACTTGTCACATTTCTACTGGTTGCACATTCCTCAACCATCCTCAGCCGTTGATCTTCATATCTCCTCTCAACCGTTGATTCCCATTCTTCCAAGTCTATAAATGAAGCTTCATCCTTCCATTCTATTCATCCAGGCTTTTGACATCGTTACTCTGCAGAAATATCACCAGCGCGCCTTTGGCACCCTTTGACCATTCACAAGCTTGAGATCACACACTTGCTTTGGAGTTCATCTTCATTGCTTATCACACCATAGCCATTCACCATCGACTTCCTTCGAACAGCTAAAAAGATTACACTCTCTGAGGGCTCATTTCACCTGCAAAAGGATGATTTGTGATAGGCGAACAACAGAAGCATCGAAACGGGAGAGGTTTGCTTTGTATTTGTTCATTGCTTTGTTTATTGAATCTTTCTTGTTTCTCTATTCTGTTGATGTTTGGGTCATATATTGTTAATTAGATTTATCACCATTTTACCCTAACATTTTTGGCGCCCACCGTGGGGCCTTTGCCCCTCTATTTTACCATTTCTGAGCTTTTTTGAAGGCAGGTTCCACACAGGTTACACAAAGTCACGCACAGATTACTTCAGCGCATCTGTTCATTTCCACGGCGCATACAAAGACTGTTACGGCGCTTTTGTTGTTTCGGCGCATCTGTGTATTTTCGCTGCGCTTTCGCGCACTGTTACGGTGCTTTTATCCTTTCTGCACATCTGTGTATTTTTGCGACGCTTCTGTGCACTGTTACGGCGCTTTTGAATATATTGCGCATCTGTTCCTTTTTACTGCGCTTTTAAAGACTGTTGCTGCACATCTATTAATACTGCGCATTTATTCCTTTTAACTGCACATACGTGCAATATTACGGCGCATTCATTAATGTGGCGCTTCTGTTGATCATTTCTGCGCATCTGTTCACTGAAGCTGCGCATTTGTAACAGACTGAGGTTTTAGTACTTTTCTAGGAGAATTTGCTAACGCTAACCCTTTCGCAGGTGTTTGCTGGAGCGGTTTTGCAGGATAGGCTCGGGTTTAGTCCCATGTAGCTGCATCTAATTAGGTCACATTTCATTTTCTGAGGGAAAGTAAAAATTGATGTTCATACAAATCTTCATCTAGTTCTAAATTAGGGAGGAAGTAACTGGTTTATTTCATGCTTGCATTGCAAACACCTTCCAAGTTATTGCTATCTAAGATTAAAATTGAACTCATCAATGATCTTGCAGTTAAAATGAACCATTGCTATATCGTGAGACCTGAATTTCAAAGTTAACAATCTCGTGCTACGCGGTTTAAAAATTGAACTCACCACTGCTTTCTGAAGTTAAAATGAACCATTGTTATATCGTGAGACCTGAATTTCAAAGTTAACAATTTCATGCTACGTGGATGTAAAACTGAACTCACCACTGCTTTCTGGGATTTAAAATTGAACCACTGCGATATTGCTGAAATCACTTCAAAGTTCTGTTTGAGTAGATTAACCCATTTAATTTTTTACTTTTAACTAGGGTGGATTAATCAGTGTATTTTGTGCTTGCGAATGACAATAGGCTTATGCTCTCCCCTCTTCTGGGTGATCAGAGTGCCAGACTTGTCATTCTATTTGTTTAACCTTTAGGAGGGGCCTACCCTTGGATGCACGCTTGTCCAAGCGGGAACGACCCTGAGTGGTAACAGGTAACGCCAAGCCCTACCAAGCCACTTAAAATAAATTGTGCTTGAGGTGAAAACTTCCTGCAACGAGTGCAGTTATGTTACACCGACGGCCAACCTCCCCCAAAACCCTCTCAGGCGTAACCCTTTGAGGCTGGGAGACTCCATAATGGAGAGTAGTGCCGCCGCACGTGTAACCACTTGAATGGTTGCCCGCATTAAATACCTCTTGTTTTAGTGGCCCAAATCCCTTATAATCCATTTCTCGCCTAGGATTTTATGCTTGCTTTTGTCCAAAATAGAGTCGAAAAAACTACAAAAACAATGAAAAATTACAAAATATTCTTTGTGCTTGCTATGTTTTCTTGCTGTTAATTCATAAATATCAGATCAGGAAGACCTTTTCCAGCCAAAAAATATCATAAATAGAGAAAAATCCAAAAAAATTGCAAAAATATCAGAACTGCGCATATACACATTTCTGCTGCGCATTTACAGCGACTTGCTACGCTTTTGCTACGACTTGCTGCGCATATGTACTATTGCTGCGCATATACACACTGTTACTGTGCATTCGTCCTTAACCAGAGCTGCGCATATACTGAGACTTGCGGCGCATTTGCTTATTTCTGCTGCGCATCTGTTTCTGCGCATGTGTGACAGTGAGCACTTGCCCTATTTTTGAGAAAATTTCTTCACCTGATCAGAGCACCCATTTCGGCCTAGTTTCACTTTTTGAGGTCAGATTCAACCCTGCAGTCAGTCTTCATCCGTTTCACCCAAGTCTCCCTCTTTCGTCAATCGTCCCGTTCACTTTTTGTCCAAAATCCCTCTTGTCCCAAGGTCAGTTTGTCCCATATCAATTCGACATAGGTTCCTTTTTCGTGTCATTTGTGAATTCACGTAAGCCTAGTAGGTCACCGTACCTTTGCTAGTAGTCTTGTTGAACGACTAAAGCCCTACACAGTAAGACTAGTATCGACTACCCTTACTAGCAGCTAACGTCTTGTGTCAACCGTCTTACTTGAAGTCATTGAGCGAGAGAATCCTTTGTCCAAGTCTTGTCCTAGATATCCCATTCACAACAGTCTTAGTCAGCACCTCGCCAAAATTTCTAATCCTGGTCCACTTCATCCCACCCCACCTTGCATGGTTCTTACTCGATCCCAGTACAACAAGCAAATCGAAATGGCCGACTCATCCTATCACCTTCTCCCACCACATGATGGTGAAGAAGAGATTTCTCATGAAGAATTAGTGGCGCACATGCAAGATAGAAAATTCCAACGCGTTGTAGAGAAGATGATCCTTGAAGACCCCCATAAGTATTTCCATCATCTTGCTAGTCTTGGAATCAAACTCCCCGCAGACTGACATTAGTTCCATCATGGAAAATGTAGACAATGAGCATGAGAGTGGCACAAATGACACAGTCCCACATGCACATGAGAGAGGCACGAATGACACAGTCCCGCATACCAATGATAGAGGAAAGAATCCCATAGATCAAAATGCTCCTATGGAGGATGTGAGACAACAAATCGAAAGTCTAAAGCTAGAAATATCCAACCTTAAGACAGGTTCAAGTTCTAAACACTACTCTTTGGAAGATATAGCTTCGTATCCTTTTGACAAAAGTTTGGTCATGAAACCCTTCCCTTTCCAATTCGGAGTCCCAAAGTTTGACAAGTACAAAGGAAAGGGGGACCCTAGAGATCATATCCGGGAGTTCAATGCCGCATGCTTAGAAGTAGCTCACAACGAGACCTACTTGATGAGACTGTTCCCAAGATCTTTAGGTGGTCAAGCTATGGAGTGGTTTTCGCGCCTCCCACCAGGAATCAGAACTTTTGATGAACTTGTCAATAAATTCATAAGGCACTTCTCTTATAACATAGAACACGAGGTATCTATGCTAGATCTATGCAACACCAAACAAAAGAGTGGTGAGTCATTCACCACCTTCTTACAACGATGGAGACAGCTAGCTAGTAAGTGTTCTTACGATATACCTGAGAAGCAGTTATTGGAAATGTTTGTCCACAACCTAAACACTGATCTTAGCTATCAGATTCAGATACAATGCCCAACATCATTCTCCAAAGTCATTGAAATGGGCTTATTCATCGAAAAGGCTATGATCGCTAAAGGAGCTATCAAGATCTACAAGGACACACCTAATTCTAATTACACAACGGATAAATCAAAGTTTTGGACCAAGAACAAGAATGTGGTCAATGATGGGGTCGTAGATGCCAAGGCAGCAGCTCCCAAGCAACAACCCATATTCACTCTGAAGGGAGATACAAACAATGGGACACTCAACAAACCACCTTCTCGAGAGCCTAGATCTTGGTACAGTTCAAATCCAAGAAGAAAGTTCACACCATTGGGTGAGTCTCAAGAGTCTGCACTAAGGAAGTTGTTGGCTAACAACGAAATTTCTCTACCACCAACAAGTGATTACGAACCCATAGTCAAACCTCCCTACTGGAAGGACACGGACTATTGTGAATATCATCGAGGACGGGGACACACAACTAACAACTGCATTCGCCTCAAAAATGTCATACAAGACGTTCTAGATCAGAACCAGGGAGGGACACAACAGCATACCTCCAATGAATCTCATGTGGCTTACAGGGATCCACTTCTGAATCACAACAGGCCATATAACCACAACAACAACAACGGCCACAACAACAACAATGGCCACAGCAACAACGACAACAACTACAATGGCAATAACAATAATGACAACAATTGCAACAGGCCATATCAGAACAGCGGGACGAGTAATGCTAACTATGCAAGTGTTCCATTTGACTACACCATAAACTGCATTTCTGAGCATATTCCACAGGTCAATGTCATCTCACCCAACCAACAACCAGGACCTAACCGAACTGGTTGCAGTATAATTACCCGCAGTGGTAAAGTCACGCTCAATATCGTCCCTCCAAGGTCGTCACCATCTCCATCCACCTCCCGTCAGTACAATGTCATCGACCAGTTACAGAAAACTCTGGCTCACATTTCTATATTGGAGCTATTGCGTCTATCTCCTTCTCATAAGGAGATTCTTGAGAAAGCCTTAGTGGAAACCACTGTCCCCACTAATCTGGCCCAAGAAAAGTTTCAAACCATGGTAGGCAATCTGACAACTTCCAACTCCATATCCTTTATTGAGCAAGATGACCTCTCTGTCTCCCAACCTCATAACACCCCTTTGCACATTGTCGCCTTCATACACAAGCACCGCATCAAGAGGGTTCTCATTGATGGGGGTGCCGGTTTAAATATTTGCACTTTGAAGCTAGTCCTTGCACTGGGGTTCTCCGAACAAGCGGTCGATCCAAGAAGGAAAATTACCATAAAGGCATATGACGAGGAAGAGAGAACCACAAAAGGAACGGTTGTCCTACCCATTCAAGTGGGACCGGTAATCAAAGATGTGGTGTGCCAAGTCCTTGATCGAGAGCTTGCTTATAACATCCTGCTAGGGAGACCATGGATCCACGCCATGAAGGCTGTCCCCTCAACCTATCATCAATGCATTAAGTTCCCACACAATGGCAAGCAGGTCACCATTCAAGGTGACCTCGACCCCTACCAACACTGCAATTCTTTCCGTGCCAAACCTGAATGTGTCATACCCAACAATAGAGCCTACATTTCCCCTACCCCGCAACAGGACCATACTGCTGAAGCTTCCTCCTCAAGACCCAAACCACTGAAACTTACCATAAAAGAAAATGGCGTGGGGGAGTACTCCATTGAGCACAGCCTCAACCTTGCCACGCTGCCTTTGTCTCCTCGCTCCTTTGGCAAACCAAAGCATCCACCCAAGCATTTTCCAAAGCCATCTGCTCCTCCTGTAGCTCCTGCAAATCCCTTTGTAAAATGGGGGACCTTGTCTGATGAAACAGAGGAGCGAGATCTCCTGCAATGGCTTTATGGTGAAGAAGAAAACACACCCCAAGATCTGCCTAGACTCCCTACAGAACTCTATGGACGGGGTGAGACTATCTTGCACAGGATGGGGTACGAAGGACAAGGCCCTATCAACCTCAGAAAAGAAGGAATCATTGAACCTATACAACCTTCTTCATCCTCTTTGGCTAGAAACACCACTGGCTTAGGATACAAAGGCAAGGGTAAAGCCAAGGAAAATGCCTGCCTTGTGGAGACAATCCAAATGCTCCAAGTGGATAGTGACACGGATACAGATGATTCAAATGAGTATGAGTGGGACGAGCTAACAGAGCACTCCTACGATGACAAAGAGGTTGACACCATCCAAACTCTTAGCCCCTACCATGAGGGACAAACGCAACAGGACAGACCACTAGAGTCTGATTTGCCCCTCCCTGAGATTATGGCCTTCGAGGAAAGTTTCAATTCTGTTGCGATAAACAACTTGGAGGAAAGTACCACCCAGAACACTACCCCCACCTATGCTCCTAACATTTCCATCCACACCATTAATGAATTAGGTCTCTCATCCGACTCCCTTCCCCTCTTGCACCCTGAGCTTATTGACTGGGATCTGCAAGGAACCCCCCAATTAGATATGTTCCAGAACGATGATGCCTACATTGACTATATGGAACTTAGGGATCACTTACCAAAAGGAGATCATAAAGCAGGTTTTGCTATCGAACTCAATACCGTAGCGTACTTCGGGGAGGGTGCCAAGCCTTCTAGTCGCAAAAATATTAAGATAAAAAATGGATCTGACGGTGAAAACCGCCGTGCAGCAGTGTCAGATCATAAAACAGTAAAAAGAAAGGACGTATCCGAAGGTGAAAACCCAACTGTGGCACCTGACGATGGAATGCTTGACACCCTCCCTAGTGATATGTACCAGGAAAGGTCACAGATTGTGGTGGAGCCAACAGAGCCAGTGAATATTGGGACCGCAGAGCAGCCCAAGATTATCCACTTCGCAAAATCTCTCACACCACCTGAGAAAACCAGGTTTGTACCATTCTTTAAGAAGAAGAGAGGCAGCTTTGCTTGGTCATATGTCGACATGCCAGGTCTAGACCCAAACCTGATTCTGCATCATTTGCCATTGGATCCAAGGGTAAAGCCCGTAAAACAGAAGCTGAGAAAGATGCATCCTCATATAGCCCTTTTGGTCAAGGAAGAACTTAAGAAATTGCTGGATGTGGGGTTCATTAGAGCCATAGATTACCCAGAGTGGATATCTAATATTGTGCCAGTGTCTAAACCAGATGGCTGAGTTCGACTATGCAATGATTTTCGAGACTTAAACAAAGCATGCCGCAAGGATGACTTTCCATTGCCTAACATCGATATCATAGTCGACCTCACGGCAGGACATACAATGCTGTCACTCATGGATGGATTCTCAGGATATAACCAAATCAAAATAGCGCCAGAGGATCAACACAAAATAGCTTTCACTTGTCCATGGGGTACCTTTTGCTGGAATGTCATGCCTTTTGGGCTAAAAAATGCAGGTGCTACGTATCAGCGGGCCATGACAACCATATTCCATGACATGATGCATGTGACTATGGAGGACTATGTTGACGATATCTTAGCAAAATCTCTCACAAGGGACTCACACCTGGATATCCTAGAGAAAGTCTTCAAACGGTTGGACCAATTCCAAGTTAAATTGAACCCGAAGAAATGTGTGTTTGGGGTAACCTCAGGCAAGCTACTGGGCTTCATTGTGTCAGCAAACGGAATAGAAGTAGACCCTGCCAAGGTCAAGGCTATAATGGACATGCCACCACCCAAGACTCTAACTCAGTTGAGATCCCTACAGGGCAAGCTGCAGGCCATCCGCAAGTTCATCTCACAGCTGGCAGACAAGTGCCAACCTTTCAGCCACCTCCTACATAAGAATATTCTGTTTAAATGGGATGAGCGGTGCGAAGAGGCATTCAACAAACTAAAGGAGTACCTTGTGAATCCACCTATTCTCATGCCTCCAATCCAAGGAAAGCCCTTAATTCTCTACATATCTGCTACACCTACTGCTCTTGGGGCTCTCCTAGCGCAGCAAGACTATGAGAACAAGGAAAGAGCTGTGTACTACATCAGTCGAACCTTAGTGGGCTACGAGTTGCAATACTCACAGGTAGAACGATCATGCCTTGCGGTGGTTTTTGCTTCACAAAAACTCCGACACTACATGTTGGCACATCCTGTCAAACTCATTGCCAAGATCGACCCACTAAAATATCTTCTCAGCAAAGCAGCTCTCACGGGTCGACTAGCAAAATGGGTTATGCTTCTTAGTGAATATGATATAGAATATGTGGATAGAAAAGCCATCAAAGGGCAAATCATAGCTGACCAACTGGCCGAGGCACCACTACAGGACACTTCACCAATGCAGTTTGAGTTCCTCGATGAGTCTTTATTCACTCTGTCAACATCTCCTTGGAAACTCTACTTCGATGGGTCTTACACCAACCATGGATCGGGGGCAGGTATCCTGTTTATCACCCCCCAAGGCGACACAATTCCAAAGTCCTACAGGTTGTTATTTCCATGCACAAACAACATAGCGGAATATGAAGCCTTGGTGATTGGTCTCAAGATGGCCACTGAGTGGAAAATCCAAGCACTATGTGTCTACGGTGATTCTCAGCTTGTCATAAATCAGGTTAATAATGAATATCAAACCAAAGATGAGAAACTCATCCCATACAAACGGATGGTCGACGACCTCAAAGAACATTTTGGGGCCATCTCGTTTGAGCAAATACCCAGGATAGAGAACAAAGCAGCAGATGCAATGGCTACCATAGCCTCTCTTCTTGAAATTCCTGAATACGAGTCACGATATGAATTCTTAGTAGAAACCATTCGGCAACCTGCTTATGATCTCCTTGAATCCCATTCCATTTGCCTCCTAATCGGATCTGATTCACCTTGTAACGGTAAGACTTACACTTACCTCAAGGACAATATTCTCCCGCCGAACCTCTCTTCCAACCAAAAATGAACTTTCATCCGCCAAACCTCCCGCTACACCATCATAGCTAATACCCTTTACCGACGTGGTCTGGATGGTACTTTACTCCGTTGTCTAGAACAAGAAGAAGCCGTAACTCCCTCGCGAGACGTACACGAAGGGATCTGCGGAACACACTCTAGCGGTCCTTCCTTAGCCAAGAAACTCATGCGTTTGGGTTATTACTAGCCAAACATGGAAATGGATTCATATCAGTTCATCAAAAAATGCAAACAGTGCCAGATACACGGGAACCTGATTCATGCACCTGCTCAGGAGTTGAGACCTCTAACGACACCCTGGCCCTTTTGCCAGTGGGGACTTGACCTTGTGGGAAAGATTCATCCACCTTCTTCCAACGGCCATAAATTCATCATAACCGCCACTGAGTATTTCACAAAGTGGATTGAGGCCGTTCCCCTAACCACCATCACAGGAAAACAAATTTCCTCTTTCATTCTGAATTACATTATCTGCCGATATGGCATCCCTTCATCCATCATAACGGATAATGGAAGACCATTCAAAAATCAGGATGTCCAGGAACTTTGTGAGCGTTTCAAAATCCAACATCGTTTCTCCACTCCATACTACCCCCAAGGCAACGGCCAAGCTGAGGCATCGAATAAAACCATTCTAAAAATCTTAAAGAAGACTGTCAATGAAGCTGGTCGCGATTGGCACGTCCAACTCAACCCCGCTCTGTGGGCCTACAGAACCAGTATACGCACTCCCACAGGTGCTACACCCTACGCCCTTGTCTATGGTTCCGAAGCCATCCTTCCCATTGAGGTTGAACTGCCATCCCTCAGGGTGTCGTTGAAAGGTCTCATATCAGATGAAGAATACAGAGTCTCCAGGTTACAAGAACTAGAGCTGCTAGAGGAAAGGCACCAGAAAGCCTTTGATCATCTCAAAGCCTATCAACAGATGATGTCAAGAAGCTACAACCACAAGGTTAGACCAAGATGCTTCAAGGTTGGGGACCTCGTTCTCAAAGAGAATCCTCGCAATCAGCAAGACAGAGAAAAGAAAGGTAAGTTCGAGCCTAACTGGCTTGGGCCATATGTCATTGTAGCTGCTTACGGATCGGGGGCATATCAGTTGGCCACATCAGAGGGTGAGTTGTTTGATGATCCAATCAATAGCATGCACCTTCGCCGCTTCTATACCTAGGAGAACCCCAATGCAAGGGGGCACAATAAAATCAAAAAATCAAAAAATCAAAAAAAATTGAAAAGAGAAAATACAAAAAAATTAGAAAAAATAGAAAGCATACAAAAAAATTTGTCCTTTGGTGAAAACCTGGTAAACAGGCGCCTTGGATAGGTATCATGATGAAAACCTGGCAATCAGGCGTCATGTTATTTTCTAGCTTCTCGTGCAAATAAAAGCAAGTGATGAAAACCTAGTAAACAGGCGTTACTTGTGATGAACCGCATTCTCCATCTTTGGGAATCCAATCACCTTGAGTCCATTCTTTCTCTATTTTTCCCCATTCGACCCATATCCATCCCACAATAAACACTTGACAGTTACCTATCATGGCTTGATACTCACCTTGTGGCGTTGTCGACCAAGGTTTTGTCCCATACCGTCTCCTCAATGTGAGCCTAGTATAGTGTCTCTCGTCGGTGTCCATAGTCCAAGTCTGTGAACTACGTTGCCTCTGCGTCGTCACGTAGGCAAGGCCATTATTCTAATGCGCCCCCGAGGCTTCCATTTCTCCCACGGTCCCATTCGTCCCCTTTCTTGTCTTCATTCTTGTTGTCTTTCTTCTAGTCCATCCATGGTCCATTAGGGTTTACCCCGAACTACGTTGCCTCTGCGTCGTCACATAGGCAAGGCCATTTAGCAATGAGCCCCCGAGGCACTAGGTCAGTCCCTTAGGGTCCGTCTCACCAATAAGGATTGTGCAATCTTCTCACCAAGCAAACAAATGCAAGCAGAACCCACGCCTCAAGAAGAAATCTTGACTGTGAGCATCTTAACCTATGCAATGCAAAGCAAATACCCAAGGTCTTCTAAATGATTTTATGCAAATTAAGGCAAGAACTAAACACATATCAACGCAAATATGCTTTGTAGATCGGAAACATGGTTAACAGTTTGAGTCCTGATTTTGGCTATCATACCTTCCTATGCTACTCAAGGATGCCAAAAGCTAGAGATGCTATGATGGGGGCATGATTATTTTCTTTGTTTGCTATTTGTGGATTAACCTTTAGTAATGTGAAGCCTTGTCTAAGGACGTGATCAGCAAAAGATCATCGAGGACATCAAAGGTATAACACGAATGGGGGCAATCCTTGCTTGTTGAAACGCAAGAAGTACTCAGGTCATCTAGATTCAATTTTGACTAGATGCTTGTATTAACTTGCTAAATCACACTCCATGTAAGCGATACTCAGGTCATCTCGGTTCAATTATACCTAGATGCTTGTATTCACTTACAACATTTCAGAAAAGTACCAAAAACAAAATACCCAATGATGAAATAAAGCACTCTAAAAGCAAAGCACCCATCCTATATCCATATACACATCCATGCAACCCTCATTATCCAAACTATGCAGAGTAACGATATTAAGTAAAGTTTCTAAGTCATTCTATCACAACCATTCTTCTATCCATCATGTCATTCTTGTGTCGATAGATTACATTTGAACCTCACAAAAACAAAGCATCTAGGAGCATATCATCTATAGGGCTAAGTCATGAACATGATTAAGTCAGTGGAATACATCACCCAGTGCATTAGCTCATCCATACATCAGCATTTGCATCACATCTTAAAGCACCGAAAACCACAAAACAACATAGCTAAGCGCATCACATACACAGTTGCATCATCACATAGAAATCATATTACATATGCATACATTTGCATTAGATCATATAGACATCGCATATACAGTTGCATCATCACATAGAAATCATATCACATATGCATACATTTGCTTTAGATCATATAGACATCGCATACACAGTTGCATCATCACATAGAAATCATATTACATTTTGCATTCATTTGTAACATTAAGTCATATAGACATCATATAGCAGCATATCAAAATGTATCTCATATAGCATCAGATAGACCATCTAACTATGCACATACATCACATCATACAATAGAAGTAAATCATCATCTCATAACACATGCAATAGATACACAAAGCTGCATCATCATATATACAATCATATAAAAGAGGTCCAAATGTACAATATCACCATCTCTCTCAAAATCAAAGTGTCATATACAATAAACGTCCAAATGGACGGTGATACATGTCCCAAAATGTACAAAATCTGGTCTATGTCTACCCCTACTGCTGTGGGCCACCACTGCCAGCTCCTGACTGCTGGGGTCCCATCACAGACGCCCCTGATTGTGATGGACCTGCTCTGTGAGGCACCCCAGACTGACTCCTGAAGCTCCCTGCCCTCTGGCTCGATGCCACGGCACCATGGTACAAACCTCGGTAGTACTGAGCCTGTGACTGTGCTCTCGCAAGATCTGTCTGTGCCTGTGCCAACTGCGTCTGCAACTGGCCTACCTGTGCCTGTGCCTGCTGCACCTGCCCAACCAAAAATGAGCTCGCTGCGTCTGTACCCATGGCGGCCACAGCAGTGTCCCGCTCTACACGGATAATACGTACCCGTGCGTCTGCCATGTCTCTCTCGCAAGTCAACCCAGCGATCACCGCTGCGTCTGTATCTCGCCTCCTCTCTACCCTCCTAAGCTGTGCCTGCAGCTCTCGCACCTGTCCCTCAGGCTAGCTATAGTCCTCTCATGAGCCTCTCCCGGTACTGGCCCCTGTGCTGCCTCTGCCTGTCCTAGCCCCTGTGGCTGGGGCACCTGCTGCTGTGGTACCTGCTGGGGTGGTGGCATCTGTGCCTGCTGAGGTATCTGTTGCTGTGCCTCTACCTGTCCTGGCACTGCCTGCCCAGCCTGACCTATCCTCCTCCGCTGCCTCGGCCTCTCTACAGCTCTACCACCCCATCGTCCTCGTCCTCCTCTAACTCCCCTCCGACCTGGGCCAGCCTCTCCCTCCTCCTCTGAGTCTGCCTCTTCAATACGAGGCACCAACATGCCGGGTCCTGAATATCTTGGGAAAGGATGTGCAGTGATCCAATCCTCATACTCCTGTGTCACCCCCGCATCTGCTATCTCTCTCCTCATGTCCCATGCCACATAAGGCATCTGCTGGAACTCTACTAGAGCCTCCTCGTACGAAGCCATCGGCCCCCATCGGACCCTCTCTGCGTGGGTCCGTGCGAACAGTGCCTGTCCCTGTGGCATACCCTGTCTCCGCCCAAACTGTCTCAGCACCCTGCCCACCATCTGTCTCTCCAAGATGTGCCATGTTCGGCCTATCAGCCCCCTGGTCTGAAAGCAGTATGGCAGCTCATCTCCCTCGTCATCCCAGGGCTCGCAGTCCAGATATGGTCGCCAGACGACCACATCTACCCCATCCAAGGTATGCCTCCAGTACTCTAGCTTCCCCAGCCTGTGCTGGGAAATCACTCCTGCATAGCCATAACTGTATGGTTCTCCTCGCTGCCTCATGAAGACACATATCAGCCTAGTCACTGCTATGTGCTCCCACAGCCAGAACTGTAACAGCAACACCCCAGCCGATAGACTCGTGCTGCGGTGGTACACCACCTAATGCATGTCGTGATATAGGTGGGCCAGTACACAGACTCCCCATGCATATCGGGTGCCCTCAGTCAGCATCCGCTCCATAATCCTGCCCCATCCAATGGGGAACCCGTGCGATCTCCTGTCCGGGCATACAACGCCCCCAATCAGTCCAGCCACAATCCCCGGGAAGTAGTCATAGCAGTCGTATATATCCTGCCACGGGATGACATGTCCAACCAGCTCAGGATCATCGAACACTCGCTGGCACTCAGCGAGTCCTGCATCTCGCTGTGCGTCGTACTCTACTAACTCGCCTACCACGGGCAAGTGCAGTATCCGATAGACATCCTCCAACGTCACAGTCATCCTAGTAGGAAAGTGGAAGGTCCCGTCCTCACTGTGGAATCTCTCCACGGCAGCTGTCAGTAATCCACGGTTCGCCCGCACCTCGGGCATGAAGCAAACATAATCCAAACCCATGGCACCAAGCGCCACTTTGTCAGTCTCCATCAACATGTATCTCTGCAATAGGGGCATAGGGAACGTCTCCCTCGACTGCAGAGTGTCTCGTATCTCCTCCTGCAAGCACGCAAAGCAAGGCGTCAATCTAAAGCCGCATATACCATACTCAACATATCTACTGAACTATATCAACTACACTTAGCATTTCAAATTGATCAAAACAGCACACTACATCTCTTGACTAGATTCCTGTAATCTCAGAGATAGCTCATTGATTCCCACGTCAAACAGGATGCTAATCGAATCAATTTGGCTAAGTCAATTGTCTATCCACGGCAAATGCGCCACTATAGGTGGTACATGCACCGTTTCTTGGTGTATGCGCCGCAAGAATCAACGTATGCGCCGCTAAATACGAATGCGCCGCTACAGTGCACATATGCACAGTTTCAACACATGCGCCGTAGAACTCAACGTATGCGCCGCCAAATTACGAAAGCGCCGCTAGATTCCACATATGCGCGACTTTCTCATATGCGCCGCTACATTGCAAAGATGCGCTTCCTAATCACACATGCGCAGCCTAATTACATATGCGCAGCTACAATGCACAGATGCGCCGTTTTTATGCATGCGCCGCCGAAACTGGCATATGCGCCGCGAAACGACAAAAGCGCCACTTCGTGAGGCATATGCGCTGTTCTGCGTTTCGGTGCATACATTTGGCCTATTTTCTAAGTGTATTTATGACATCCTAAATCGACCCTAGGGGAAATTTTTTGAAGCACATACGGGGGGTCCTGCCTCTGCTGGCCGCCCGAATCGATGGACTCGCTCGAATCGGTGCTCCTCTCGTGGAATGTCTGCTGCTTTGGCTGCCATGCTACTCCAAGTTTGCTCTAAGCTCTCTCAATCCAATCCAGAGCAACCAAGTGTACAAATGACTATTCTTGTGGACCCAGCTCCTATTTATAGCCTCCAAACCCTAATTTTGGCTAGGTGATGACTGTGACTACTTCTCGCACCCGTTTTTCCTCTCATTTTCTTCCCGTTTCCCTGATCCGCGTCCCTTTTCCTCCAACCTATCCTAACCCCTTCGTCTTCGTGAGATTGTCCGTCTCCGATTCTTTCGCCCTTTTCCCGTCCAATCTCCCGAGGGGGCATCCTATCGTCATTAAACCTGTACCAAGGGCAAACTGGGGCATGTATCACTGTCAGACTATCGATTTCTTTGAAACAACGCTATAAACTGCATTGCATCAAAGAGGGGCAAAATGTATACATCTAAAAATGACACGAATCATCCTAAATAAATATTCTAAATATTTATCCCCTTCTTCTATTAATTAAATAAATATTCCCAATTTATTTAATCAATTCACTAATCCATAATTAAATAAATTCTATTTATTTAATTAAAATTCTTCTAAGTGTCCTACACAATTAAATAATCATAAATTATTTAATTAATCCAAATTCCTCTATCTTAAGTTCTAAATTCAAAAATCCACCTCACCTTTACACCTCACCTTTTCCACTTCACCTTGTCCACCTCATCAGGTTGCACATGTAATTAAATATATTTAATATTTAATTACCTTATTTTCCCTCACCCACATGGCCTATTTCTTCTCCAATCAGAGGTTAGTTAACTAATCAATCAAAAGTGTTAACTAACCTGTCAATTGAGTCAAATCCTCAATCAATTCAGTCAGTTCCATAATCCACTCTTCTAACTGATCAATCAAATCTGTTAACAGACCAGTCAATGGAGTTAACTCTCCAATCAATTTTGTCGCATCCCCTCTTTCATGATGGAGCTGGGACACTTGTCACATTTCTACTGGTTGCACATTCCTCAACCATCCTCAGCCGTTGATCTTCATATCTCCTCTCAACCGTTGATTCCCATTCTTCCAAGTCTATAAATGAAGCTTCATCCTTCCATTCTATTCATCCAGGCTTTTGACATCGTTACTCTGCAGAAATATCACCAGTGCGCCTTTGGCACCCTTTGACCATTCACAAGCTTGAGATCACATACTTGCTTTGGAGTTCATCTTCATTGCTTATCACACCATAGCCATTCACCATCGACTTCCTTCGAACAACTAAAAAGATTGCACTCTCTGAGGGCTCATTTCACCTGCAAAAGGACGATTTGTGATAGGCGAACAACAGAAGCATCGAAACGGGAGAGGTTTGCTCTGTATTTGTTCATTGCTTTGTTTATTGAATCTTTCTTATTTCTCTATTCTGTTGATGTTTGGGTCATATATTGTTAATTAGATTTATCACCATTTTACCCTAACACAAACAATAAATAAACAAATTCTATTTATCTTCTACAGTGTTATGTGCAGATTGTTTGTGCCAACATTTTGACTCATAATGACCAAATTTTGTTATAATGAAAACACTGAATGTGTCTTTTGTCTCTACTATGATCTCTACTTCTACCTCTGCCCTTGCCTCTGAAATTATTATTTTTGTCTTTGAAATCATAACCTTTGCCTTGATAGGTGTTGTAGACCTATCAAAATGAACCATAAAATGAGAAAATTAAACCAAATAACCTACTCAAGTCATTAGCATAAACCACCTCAAGATAGGACTAAAGAAGGCATGTAAACCAAATACAAAGCTCTCACCAAGGCCTCCTTGTTGCACCAAGTGAATGGTAGATTTGTCCAAGGATAGGATTGGGGAGATTGAAAGATGTTGAGTGCTCAAATCGATAGAGTAACAATGCTTTCAAGAGGTCTATCTAAATGGCCTCCAAGAGGTCTGATTTATAGATTTTTGAAATGATGGATGGCAGGCTAGGATAAAATTGGGAGATCAAGGGATCTCATGGCTTGAGAGGGTTGGAGGCATGAGAAGCCTCCAAGTGTCAAGCAATGAGAGGTGGTTAGAGGGGTGCCCTTGGTTCAAGGGGAATCAAGGATCAAGATTGTGCTTTGGAAAGGTCAGATGGTGGAGATCAAAAAGTGATTTCTTGGAAGCTTCTGCAAATCTTCCAAGTACCCCTCATGTACATGTTGAATGACAACTGTACCTACATGGGGATTTGGGCATATAATGCCTTAATTAATCATGGTTATGCATGTGCAAATAATTAATGATGGTACTAATTGATTTGATTTAGTCAATTTAATCAAAAGTGCCCAAAATGTCAAATTAAGTAAATCTAGAAATTTATTTAATTTTTTGGTGATATGAGATGGGCTTAGGTAAAGCAATATTTCTATTTGTTTACTTAACTTTGAACTATAGGAGTAATTGAATAAATAGTCCAATCTATTCAATTAATTATGGATGAACAGTGTTAGAAGGTATGTGAATAGTGATTTTTTAAATTAAATAATAATAAAAATTATTTAAATAATGTGGGGATGAAAATGGATAATTAATTGAATAAATATGTATTTATCAATTAATTATAAAGGAAGTGATATGTTAATGTCCTTATTGAGGTTAGAATAGTGGTGAGACAATTTTAGGTGTCTACATTTTGTTGGCAACTTAGTATAATGATGAATAATTGAGCATAATGGTGTTGTCATTGATGGCAACAAGAAAAGGAATAAGGTTGTGACAGAGGTTTTGGTCCGGTGAAGAAGACTTAGTCTTTTGGCTAAGTGTTGACAGTATATAGGAGATAGTGACAAAGAGACATTATAATGGTTGGCATTAGTCCGCAGTTGGAGATCATATCTTGTGGTTTTGGTATGTTGTTTGTAGTCCATAGAAGATCTTATATCTAAGATTTTAGCTCCTGATAAGTATCGAAAGCATATCTTCAAATAACCTAAGTCTGGCAGAGCAGAATACAGTGATATTCATAGAACACTCAGTTGAATTGGTCTGCATTCCTCAAGTTTTGCAAATCTTGATATGCGGTTTTGAGGTGTTGTAAACACTTGTATGAAGTGTCTAAATCTAGAGTTGCAGGTTCTAAAGTCCACTAGAAAGATAGTTGTGAATGACTGAGTATCACTACATAGCTTGACATAGTTTGACTGTAACAAAGTCTAAGTTCTGATGGTCCGCATTTTACCACAAGAAGATATTTTGCTTTGCGGTTTTGAAGGTATGATATGTGATGTGTGAAGAGTGTTTGATATGATTTTGAAAGCATCTTGTGGTCTGCAGTGAAAATTGTTGTCTGATAGAGGAAGTGAACCAGTGGCAATCTGTTGGAGGCCGACATGACAAGTTTGATATGTATGCGGTAAGTTCTATTGTTTAGAACTTAATCCTAAGTGGTGGAACAGTTGAGGCCAACATAGAAGAAGGTATTTCAAATGTTGATTGGGTATGCTGTGAATTTTGGTGAATGAATTTGGCGGACAGAGTACATAAGGCATGACTACGTGCTACACCTTATTAGTCTGACCTAATATGAAAATTTTGATTGTTGCATATATATATGGGATTGGATTTGGTGTTTGAGAGAGGTGATACGAATGTGATGTGAAGTGAAGTGCAGGTGACAAGAGCAGAAGAAGAGAGATCTTTCTTAATGTAAAAGTAGAGCAGTGAAACAGAGCAATCAAGATGAAGAGTTTTGAGACAGTGTTTTGAGCTTCATTGGAACTGTAACCATGCATGTGTAGATGTAATATGAGCAGTTCAACCTGGTAGTGAGCCATTTTTCCTTCTTCTTTCTTTCTCTAGGCAGTGAGCCTATTTTGGAAGTGAGCCATTCTTTCAATGAGCATTTCTTTAGGCAGTGGCCCTTCTTGTAATTTAGTATTGTTCCTACATAATATATTGTGAGCTAACACTCACCGTGGTTTTTCCCAGTTTTGGGTTTTCCACGTAAAAATCTTGGTGTTCATGTGTGATGGATTGTGGTTGTTTCTTCTATGTTTAATTTGCTTTGTTATTGCATGCGGTAAATGGATTACTAGTTTAACAAGTAGGAAGGTTAATAAAATACTGATTCACCCCCCCCTCTCAGTATTTTGGGTGTCCAACACATTTTGCCACTCTTTGAATTGGCGTTAAAATAATGCCATTCCAAAGAAAAATAAAATATAGCAATTTTTATGGAGAAGGGGTGATAGGATACCCTCGTTGGTTAGAAAAATGAAGGATTATGATAGCAGGATGATGCCCCCTCGAGAGGTTAGGCAGGCGAAAAAGAGCGTGGGTGAGCTCTTGAATGAAGAAATGAATATAAAAGCTAGATAGGGGAAAGAAAAATAGAAAGAAAGGAAGAAAAATGGATGTAGAGAAATTAGTTGAAGAGGATGAAAAATTAGGGTAGGGGGTGAAAATTAGGGTTTGGGGGCTATAAATAGGTGATAGGGAGGGCTGAATAGTTCATTTTCACCCTTAAGCTTAGAATAATTGGAGTAGAGCAGAGGAGTGTAGAACATAATGGAGCATATACCCTTAAACACCCACCGATTGGAGCGAGTGAGGGAGTACCAATGACCAACGACATGGGGTTTATCGATATGTGAAACATTGACCCTCCTAGTCATTTATCAAGCATATTTATTGCATGTTTTTGGGGTAGAAACATGTTAAATCATGAATGAGTGCACGTGTAGCATACCAAGCATAGGTGTGGGAAGAATGCATGTGGGCGTGGGATGAATGCATGCCTGCACGGACGGGCATGTACATCTGCAAACAAGTGTGTTCATCAAAAAACAAGGTGCACATGTAAATGATTGTGCTCGTAAGGGATAAGCACCTCCATTGAAAAATAAGGCATGGATGTAGATAGGCATGTTTGTGGTAAACAAGCACCTCCAAATAAAAATGGAGTGCTAGTGTGGATAAGCATGAGCATTGGGGATGAGCATAGGCACTAGAAAATGGAGCGCCTATGTAGGGAAAAGGCAAGAAAGTTGTAGGAAAAGAATTTTGACATGTATCTTGGATGGATGTAGGAGCGACTAGGCCCAATAGTGATGTGAGAGTGCAGGCCAGCCATGTTGGACTTGACAAAGGACTGGTAGGACGAGTGGGGGTATTTGGAGGTGGTGGGGATATGGCATGTAGCGTATATGTTGCACATCAGGGCACACAACCATGTTGATTGCACTAGTGGAGCAATGGCATTCAAAGACAAGCACATTCCACCTCCTGATAGAGGATATTATAGTTACTCTAGAGGATATATGACATATACTACAACTACCAATCAAGGCTCAAAGGGTGTATTACTCAGAGAGGCATGATAGATAAGCGTTGTAGAGGGTATTTGGGAGGTCCAACTTGCCCCCAGAGGATATGAGGATGGAATTGGATGGTAGCATTAGGATGGTAGATGACATCCCTCTGGCGATGGCAGTGGTTGTTAGGGGCTTAAAACTTCCCAACAAGATTGACATGTTCTTTTTGATTGGGTTGGCACATGTATTGGGATACATGTTCTGCGGGGAGGAGATATTTGCCTGGGGATCCTACGTGCTAGTGATGTTATATAGAGACAAGCATTTGATTGTGTACAAAGAGACAAAGTTTAGCACATGTGACCCTACTACAGGTATGGGTATGGGAGCACATTATTGTGCTCAGGCTGATTAGGGATAGGGATCAATGACTTCCTCAAGAGCCCTGTGTGTTTAGTTAGAGGGGTGGTGATGATACACACATGGCAGGATGTAGACCATTGGTAATGAGTGATTGATGACATGGAAGGGATGATCTAGAGGCCATACTGGGATTGCGAGCAATGGCCAAAAGATGTGAGGACACTATTATTCGTGTTGAATCCTCACTTTAGATGGAGGAATTATATTATTGAGCAGTACAGATCAGACAGAGTATGTCATTACGTCAGGGGATTCTAGTAGATGGTCCTCATGTGTTTGCACAAGTTGTGTGAGAGGATTTTTCAGGGTGGGGGTTATGGGTGGATCAATGGTAGGCACAATTGGATTGGGCCCATGTGAGGCCACAGGTATGGGTGCCACTAGGGTGAGATTTGGAGGATACAAGTGTTACTAGGGACTATAGGGTATGGTGGGCCCAGAGATGGTTGATGAGACTGACACAACCTATGTGGCACAAGCTCAGGGAGCCATTCAATGAGCATACAGGCTAGCATGATGGTGATGGGTAGCAATAGTGGTAGGGCAGAGGGTGTAGCAAAGACAGAGATAGGGGGTGGTGCTGCTATAGTAGCCTCAAGGATAGGGACAAGTTCAAGGATAGGTACTAGAATAGATGCCACAAGCACCAGGAGGTGATAGTGGAGATTAGATGGATATAGATGGGGTAGGGGGAGGTGATGGAGGAGATGGGGGAGATGGAGGATGGGGGTTGCTAGTGCATGGAGGTGATGGAGGATGGGGGCAAGGATCCCTAGGGAGGCATGAGGGGGAGCAAGTTTGAAGGGGCAATTAGTAGCTATGTGATAGTAGAGGGATCAACTGTAGCTGGAGAGGGATACTCTCTAGGCAGAGAGGGATGGGTTATAGGTGAGACTGGTTATCTTACAGGCTACGCATGATGGATTGCAGATGCATCTTCAAGGGGCCCAGGTAGATGTGTAGAGGCTTCATTAGGAGTGAGACCAGGACATGATGGCAATGATGGCAGGTGGTGCTAGTTAGATGTATGCAGATACCTGGAGATCCATGGATGAGGCATTATCAACAAATGATGAGGCATAGTACTATCACAACTTGTATGAGTCAACTATTCCTATAGACTGAAGAGATCCCTCATATGTAGAACATGCTCAAAGTAGGGTGACAAGGTTAGGGAGATCAATGTTGGTGGGGATGCAACCACCACCTCCACAGGGTCTCAACATCAGGGTCGCATAGGGACAGTGCTAGTCAGCCTTAGCAGTTTTTCATGTATATTGTTGCATTATGTATGGATGATGTATTTTTTACATATATAGTGACATTATTATGCTATATAGAGCTTCAAGTATTATGCCCCCATTTTGATGAGATGTATATATGATGAGACAATTATACCATGATGTATTTTTGAGTTGTTATGTGTATGATATAATGTGATGATGTTTATGTGATGGATGCATATGATATTTGATTATTGTTCATTTTTATTCTATAGATGGATACATGTGTTTTATGGATGCATTTGAGTATGACGTGATGGTTAATTTTATGCATTTCATTTGATTATGCATAAGCTATGTGGAAATTGTCATACCAGTTCTTTTGTTAGATATGGGTAGAATACTACTTCAATTCTTATGACTATAATAACAACATGACATGTATGTGTATATGACCATGACATGATATGATGCAGGTGCGGATGGATTACGTATTGTGTAATGGTTTAAGTTATTTTCATATGATGGTCACGGATGCATGTAATGATATGTTATGCATTTTGTATTTTATTTGCATGGGATGATGTATGATGACAATGTGTGTGTATGTATCTGGAACTAGAAATAAGCAACATAACAAAATATCATGTGGTATGAATACATACCAGGTATGGATGATGTGTTATAATAAATGGATGCAAATTCTAACGTGATTTTTTTTGTTCATGGTATAAATTCATTGGAAGAAAGGTGATTAAGATAGAATAGATAGAAAGTGATGATGTAGCAAATTGATAATAATGGATATAGTCAACTAAATAAAAAAGTGACCATTATGTAAATATTTTCATATGCCTAACCATGATTAATCAAGATAATAATAGATAAGATTTACATAATGGATAAATTATAGTGGATGGGCATATGAGTGGAGGTGTTCTTGAATGCACATGTTAGATTGAAATGTAAAGAGCACTCATTTTGATAGTGCATGAGACATAATGCACCAAGGTATAAAGGCCAAGGTGATGACGTATATCCTATGTAGGACTAACTCTCAAACAACAAACATGAGGATTCCCTATCTCAAGACAAGGCGTTAAATGATCTTGGTGGGTATTGTGATGAGACAATCAAACAAGCAGAAGGATGCCCTAGCACAACTCAAAGCATTGGACAAACTTGGTGGGTGTGGTACTAGGATGTCCAAGAAAACATGACACACACAAAATGCAAGACCATACCCTAATATACACCATTCAAAGCACACCAAGATATGAATGATCATGGTGACCTTGAGTGGGAGTATTGCAAGACATGCCAAAAGATAAACAAAGATAAAAAAGCAACAATCAATTACATATAACCATCTTATCCATTTGCCAAAGTATTGATGGATGGAGGTGATGATGCATGATGTGGGGAAGGATAAATCCTACAAAGGAAATGATGGGGACAAGTGGGTTTACTATAATGGTAGCGAGATAGGACAGGTGTATGTTGTTGAGGTTACAAGTGGATCTTGGTTGCCAGTGTGATAACAAGGTCTAGTGTGTTAATTCCATATGGTGTGTAAGTGCATGAAGCTTAAGGTTGGGAGAGGAACATATCTAGATCATGGAATGAGCAATGGAGGAAATGTCAAGATCATGGTGCTAGATTAGGGATAATCAGCTACCACTAGCTGATGATAGGGTGGGATAAGTGACCAATAATGGTATGTGTTGGTAGTGTGAATTGTCAATGTAATAATACCATGGGCTAAATGGGCATGGGTAGGGAGGGGAACACTATGGGGGGAAGGAAACCAGATGAAATGTGTCCTATATAATAATCACAAGATGGACAAAGGGATATGGGGATGGGGAAGGTGGTTTGGAGTAACATAATTTGACTGAAACCATGATATAACCTTAGATGGATGTAGGTGTGGGCTTGATAATATCATACATGAAAACAAAAGGGAAGATGGGTAAGATAGTGTGAGGGGTGGAGAGGGTGGTATGAGAGTGAATTGGGTGGACAGTCAATGCCATTAAAACATTTCTCGATACATGATGTTATGGGCTCGAGAAGCACTAAGAAGTCATACTATTAATGTCAAGTCCACCTAGCACCTATTTGCAATATGGGGGGAAGAAACAAAACTTGACTTAGACCACAATGTGATTGGCATATGGTTATGCGAGATGTGGGATGATGAGAATGAGGAATGGATAGGGAAATATGAGGGGTGGGGTTTGACAATCTACCCCAAGTAGTAATGTATCAAAACACCATTGACTGTGTGTAGGAGGTTGTTAGGTGTGTAGGTGGTTGGGATGGTAATGGGATGAGAGGACGAGAGCTAGACATAGGTGATTGTGGTGAATGATACTTATGTAATAATAAATACTTGAAATTTTTCATTTGAGTCATGGGGGATGGAAGGTTCCTAATGGTTGCCAGATGTTAGGGCTTCCCTAAATGAAAAATCATGTGTGCAAGGGTGAAGGGATGTGGGTCATGTGGGTAAGGGATGTGAAATGATATTTATGCAATAATAAGTGCTCAGACTCAATATGGAATGCAATGAATGCCATATGATGAGGTTTTAGGAACATGTGTACGAGATTTGGTGGAGGTGGAAGGATGCAGGTGATAGAGAACCTTAAGGATAACAAAGTTTAGCTTTATACTCATGGAACCTGCAAGAAGGTTTTCACCATGGTACTTGTCCAGGGCACCACAAGAAGTGGTTTTCATTGTAGAATGATTTATTTCTCTTTACTTTTTTACTTTCTTGACAATTTTTTAATTCTTTTAATTTTTTAATTTTTTGAGATTGGGATATTTTGTAGGTTAGGTGTGGAACCATTTGAAGTGGGTAATATTGAAAGGCTCATCCAACTCCTAGCCTTCTGGTGTAGCCAACTAATATGCACCTAAACCATATTTGGTAATGATAATATAGGGACCAAGCCAATTAGGTTCAAACTTTCCTTTATTTTCATGGTCCTAAATATTTCTCTGATTTTCTTTGAGCACAAAGTTACCAATTTCAAATTCACGGGCTTTGAGCTTCTTGTTGTAGTTCTAGTAGAGGCAATTCTAATAGGCCTATAGATAATTCAAGGCATTGAGACGTTTGTCAAGAAGTTCTAATTCATGGAGGCATGCAACTTGATACTCCTCATCATCAATAAGGTTACACAAAGAGATGTGTAAGGATGGGAGTTTGACCTCTAATGGAAAGATAGCTTCTATACCAAAGATGAGGGAATATGGAGTGGCACTGGTGGGTGTGCAAATGCTAGTGCGATATGCCCAAAGAGCATGATTTAGGTGGAGGTGCTAGTTGCAACCAACATCATTGATAATTTTCTTAAGTATTTTGAGAAGGGTTTTGTTTGTTGCCTCTACTTGATTGTTACTTTATGGGTAGTAGGGAGTGGACCAATGGTTTTGGCTATGGAAGCGTTTGCAAAGAGTACGAACTTCACAATTTTTGAAGGATTTACCATTGTCAGTGATAATAGTGGATGGAATGCCATAGTGATAAATGATATGGTATAGGATGAATTTGGATATTTGGGTGTTAGTGGTGAAGGTTAAGGGGATGTCTTCGACCCACTTTGGAAATACTGAGTGGCGGTGATAATGAATTTGTGATCGCTAGAGGAGGAAGGGTGAATCTTACTGACGCGGTCTAGGCCCCATTAAGAGAAAGGCCAAGGAATTGTGATGGGTTACAATTCCTGCAAAGTTGCATGAACGAAATCTCCATGCTGCTGACAAGGTAGACACTTCTTAATGTACTCACAAGCATCATGTTTAGAGTAGGCCCATAATACCTTGTTTTAAGAAGCTTTTTAGCAAGTACCATGTCACTAGTGTGGGCGTTGTAGATACCAACTTGTACTTCTTGAAGTGCAAGATTAGCTTCTTCCATGTTTAGGCACTATAGTAAAGAAACATCATAGCCTCTTCGGTAAAGTGTGTCACCAAGGATGGTAAAGAAGGATGTGCATTAAATAAATGTTTTGTGTTGGTTGTGTGAGGTTAGGTGGAAGGGTGTGATTACAAAGGTAGGTGTATATATCATGGTACCAAGGGGATTCAGGACCAACAATGTCACATATAAGCTTGGATTCTGGGATGTCATATGTGAGTATGAGGATCTATTTGACCAAGAACTCATAGTGTTGACTATCATGTGGCATATAAAGTAGGGACCCAATGAGAGCCATAACATCTACTACTTTTTTGTTGAGACAAATGGACTTTCTCAAACTCGATGTGTGAAGTATTGTCAGAAACTATCAACCATCCTTTTATAATGGATAAGCTTGTCATCCTTCATTCGATATTCATCATTTACCTATTTTATTACAAGTTGTGGGTCCTTGTAAACCTACATCTGTTGGATATTCCATTAAATAGTTATTTTGAGATCTATGATTAAAGCTTCATATTTTGCCATATTGTTGGTGTAGGGGAAACCTAATCTGAAGGCCTTTGGTATAAAATCCCCTTGTGGAGTAACAAATAAGATTCCAATACCTAATTCATGGGTTGTGTAGGAGCCATCAAAATAAATCTTCAAGGTTGTTTGTTTTGTGACAGTCAAGATGGATTCATCTGGTAAATCCACAACTAGTAGATGGTGATATGTCAATGGTGCTTCAACCAACTGATCCATGATAACTTTTCCCTTAATTAATTTTTTGTCCATGTACTCTATCTCAAAATTACTAAGCAACATTACCCACTTAGCCACGTGTCATGTGAAGAAAACCCTAGAGAGAAGGTACTTGAGGGGGTCAATTTTTGATATGATCTTGATCTGATGACTTAACATGTAGTGTCAAATCTTATGAGAGTTAAAAATGACACCTAGACATGGTCTTTCCATGGGGGTATAATTAATCTCATAGTTGACCAATGTTCGATTAGTGTAGTAGATTGCCCTTTCCCAACCTGTTTCATCATGTTGTGTTAAGAGTGCCCCCAGGGCGATAGGTGTGGTAGAGATGTAGAGGAGCAAAGGCTTGCTAACAATAGGAGCCATAAGTATGGGTGGTGATGTGAGATATTCCTTGATTTTCTCAAAATCCTATTGACATGATGCATCCCATTGGAAATTGACACCCTTTCTAAGAAGATGGGTGAACGGTTGGCATTTTTTTGCTAGTTGGGCGATGAATCTTTTGATAGCCTATAGTTTAGCTTGAAGACTACATAATTGTTTCTAATTTCTATGTAGAGGCATTTCCGTAATTGTTGCAACCTAGCAAGATCCACTTCAATGCCTTGTCGAGAGATAATGAAACCAATGAGTTTACTTCATGTTACTCTGAAGACACACTTTTTGGGGTTGAGACACACCTTATATTTTTTTGAAATGTTGGAAGATGCATTCAAGGACCTGTGGGTGTCCTTCTCTAGTCTTTGATTTGCAAAGTAAATCATCTACACAGTCTTCCATGATATCATGTAACATGTCATGGAAGATGACAATCATTGCCCTTTGATAAGTTGCCCCTACATTTTTCAACTCGAAAGGCATCACTTGATAGCAATACGTGCCCCAATGAGAAGTAAATATTATTTTATGCTAGTCTTTGGGGGCAATCTAAATCTTATTATATCTAAAGAATCTATCCATGAGTGATAACATCTTGTGGCTTGTTGTGAGGTCAACTATAATGTCAATGTTTGGGAATGGAAAATCATCTGTTGGGCATGCTTTGTTGAGATCTTTGAAATTAGTGCATATGCATATACCACCTAGCTTCTTGTTAACATGTACAATGTTGGAAACCCATTCGGTGTAGTCTATAAGGTGAATGAAACCCACTTTGAGAAGTTTTTGTAGCTCTTCTTCGATGAGAAGAGTGATTTGAAGACGCATTTCCCTAAGTTTTTGATTGACTGGATTAGCATCCCATGATGGACCACGAGTTGGTGAACCATAAGGGATGGATCCAACCATAGCATGCCAGCATAGGACCAAGCAAAGATGTCAGGTGAGTTCATTAGAATAGCGGATGTGTTTTATTTTTGTGTAGAAGAAAGAGAAGTGATCAAATATGTGATCTTCAACTCTTGTTTTGTTCCCAAATTGATCTCTTGTGTGTCTTCTATCAATACAACATATCATTCTTGCCAATGTGGAAGCATTTGGGGGAGGTTGAGTTCCTCGTCTAATGGAACCTTGGAGAGGTTTTCACCAAAATACATGTCTTTATTTTTCTCTTTTAGGTTTGGTAGTGCCTTAGAGAGGTTTTCACTAGGGGACACATTCTTATTTTGATTTTTTTGATTTTTTGATTTATACGACTAAGGAACTCTTCCCGCTTCCCAAAGTAGGTAGTAGCATGCAATTCAAAGTCGAAACTAATTTTGTGGTCTCCTACAAGGATACCATCACAAAGTCCTAGAAATTCTGCGAGTGCCTTATCATTTTGAAATGTGTTGAGAGGTGTGGTACCTTATTGATCCTAGTTGAAGAGTTTAGGATGTATAAGGGGTAGGTCAATAGTTAAAATGATGTTGTTAGGGAAAGGGAAAGAGACATCAAGGTCTTCAAAAGAGGCCAGGATGGTTCCAACTTCAGTGATTTCAATTACGTTAGGAGGATCATCTGCCCTTTCAGAAGTGGCACACAGTTCATTGGTTTCTACCTAAGGGGCGTGTACCCCAACCCATAGGAGTCTTCAAATAGTTTGACCTCAAGTGGTTCGCAGATTGCTTGCTCATGAATACCAATAATTTTACCCTTATAATTCCTATTTTCATAGATATGGTATTGTAAGTATGAAAAAGATGCACATGCCTACATGGCAACCCGAGGATGAGATATAGTCCTAATCATGTACATGTAAGCATGAAATATATATACACCTCTCATTAGTATTCCTCTTGGTGACACGTCTTCATTTGTTTTTTACTTTGTGCTTTTCTAAGCTCTAACCTAACCTCCCAAGGTCACACACACCTTATTGCCAGTCATCTAACCCATCTTTGATAAACCACTCATGTCGCTTACTAGCCTTGATTACATGACTAATCCAATTCACAAGAGGGTAAATACATCTTCTCTAAGAGCTTTTCCATCCATTCTTTCTTCCCCACCCATCCACATCACTTTCCAATTGCCTACCAAACCTTTAGGGTAGCGCAGCCTAAGAGACCGACATGATATCATGGAAAAATTGTGATGAAAGTATAATTTTGAGACACTTTAAAGAAAAAACAATGGAACCATTATGTAGTGCTCGAAAATATATGCAATTTCAAAAGAATGGGCACCCAAAAAGGATTGCGTATGTGCTTGAACAAGCTCTCTGAAGTTCCATATGACCTATTCAAATAATTGTTTGTGGGTCACCCCTTACGTCTTCAGGATCTCCTTGGGTGACCCTACATCTGAACTAGGATCTCCAAGGGCAACTTTCCCTAGTAAAAGGGGTGACCCAATTTGTGGAGGTCCTATGACTTGTTTCAAAGCCCCGAGATCATTTTCAACCCTTTTAGATCATTCTCCAACCCTAAAATCACTTGTGCAAGTCTTCTTTTCAGGACCTCCCCTTATGACTTTAGGATTTCCTTGGAAGATCCTGCAACTTAAGTAGGATCTCCATGGGTGGATTTTCATACTAAAAGGGGAAACTCTGTCATCTTTTAAGATGCGTGTTTTCTTCCAATTCTAGCCCAAATTTGCTCTAAATTGAGTCTTGATTACATGGGTCTTCTTCTCTAACTAATTGTCAACTCCCCCTAATTGATTCAACACTTCCAATTAGCCCAATCTCATCCCCCAATCACTCTTTGTTATCTTGCAATCATTCAAGTGTTAACTTCATTGCTTCTCCTATGATCTCCTCTACAACTAGTGTTCACTCTTAATTAGAGTCAAATCACTCTCTAATAAAATTTGTTAACTCCCCAATCACCACCACCTTTGGTGTTCATTTTCAACCTATAAATACCCCTCACCTCTTCATTCTTTCTCAAGTATGGGAATGCTCTTCTCATCTTCACAAGCTTTTTCAAGCTTCTTCATAGGCCTTTGAACCTCCTAGTTTCTTTATTTAGTTTTTATTTTTGCAAAGCTTCAAATCTTTTTCCTTAGGAGGCAAATTCAATATTGTTTCTCTTGCTCTTTCTTTGCTTTGCTAGTTGTCTCCATAACATTTTCATGCTCGTGCAGGACCCTGTGTGCATTTTGATTTTGCAATAGCTTCAATAGCTCAAGGCATAGCACTTCATTACCATTCTTATGCTTAGTTTCTTTCATCATAGCTACCATATCTCCAAGCCACAATGCTTCATTAGCAATCTTATGATCAATTGCTTTCATCAAAGCTTCAAAGCTTCCATTTGATTTCATTTGCTCCCATCTTTGTTCCTATTGCCAAGAGAAGGACCCCTCTATTGCAAAAGAAGAGAGGGTTTCCACAAGGACTTCTAAGGGCTCAAGCTAGACATTGACATCTTCTTCATACTAGGTTCTTCATGCTTTAAAGTAGTAATTAGCTCATATCTTGCTCTTGGAAAAGTAAATCGTTGCTTCACTTTTTCTTGATAGGTTGTTTATTTTCTTTCATAGATTAGCATTACATTTGATTTGATTTGATTAGTCGTGTTTTCATTCACTTGATTACAATTACTTTCATGATTATTCACAATTTTAATTCATTTTAAATTAGATTCAAAAATCATTTTACGAAAACTCTAAAAACTAGATTAGCTTGCATTTGAAAAACACATATAGATTGCATTCATAATTCAATTCTTAGACAATTAGATAAAATTTCAAATTAGGAAGAAGGAACCAAAATTGTTTTGCATACATTTAGATTGCATTCATAAAAACCACAAAAACATTATAGAAACTCAGAGGGAAACAAGAACAAACCCTCGATCTCATCACAAGGTAGACATATTTAGAATCAAACATTGAAACAAAGAGAAACCCTCGGTTCCATCACGAAGAAAAATAAACTCAATGCATTCAACAACAACAATGTGAAACACAACACTTCCCCCTATTTCCAAGAATTCAATGTGCCCAGGCATTAGGGAAGATTGGATCTACAATCTGTCCCTAATGAGATTGGGGCGAAATTCCCCATCCAATTCATCAACAAAACATTCAACAAATAAGAGAAGAATAAGAACATCAGCAACACATCATAGACCAACAACACTTGATACAACAAATCATTTGAAACAAAGAAAGGAGACAAGAGAATCTCTAAATCATTGACAAACAAACAACCTTCAAGCTAGGTCCAAGAGACTTAGGACTAGTGACCCCTCGGGTCATACAACTATCACTACAACAACAACAATCAAACGTCTCCTTATAAAAAATTGCCAACACACACCCAACACACAACCCAACTACCATCTACAACATTCTAATCCCTTAAGAAAGAGAGAAAACCAACCCCTCGGTCTTACCTGGACATTCGATTGGCTCTTTCCACACGAGTGGGGGTGACTAGGAGGCTGCCCTTAGCAAGGAAAACGATTCATGTGTCATGTTGGAGTGTGACTCAGCTACAAATTATCTGGCTCACATTTTAAACAACACAAGTACTAGACAAGGTAAGTCTGTTTCAGGTAATCTAGGGCTAATTCTTCATTCTCTGAGTCATCTCTGTATAGCCAAGAGTTAAGAGAGCCTTCAATTTATTCTTCTTTGAGCATACTAGTAGAAGTGAAGGTAATGGGACCAAATTAGTTGACCTTGGGTATTTGTAGTTGGGGTCACTTTTGAGGACTATTGTAGGATTGTAGAGAAAGAGGCAACTGGGCCACATGGAAGGTAATATGCATCTTGTATTCACTATAGCCTTTGTTGACGATTGTGAACTTAAAGGGATTGGGATTTTGGGATGATGATGAGATGGAAGCAAGGGATTCTGGATTGATGTAGGATGAGGAGGCTTTTTCTTTGTCACATTGAGTGATGTTAGTACTTGGGCAATGATGGGATTTATGGTAAGAAGCTCCATGAATTTACAGTATTCGAAGGGTTGTGGATTAGCATGAAAGGTGACTTCAATGTCGTTGTGGAGGAGTTTTAAGCACTGATGGTAGGTGGAAGAAATGAATTGCATGGAATGAAGCCATGGGCAGCCGAGGAGGGAGTTGTAGCCTGGGAGGTCAAGATTGATCACATGGCATGTGGTTTGTTGTAGTATTGAATCTACCTAGATGGGGAGACAAATAGTACCTTTAGATTCACACTCTACATTATCATATGCTTTAATGGTTATAACTTGTGCTTCTAAATTGAATCTAGAATATACCAATTATTTTATGAATCTCAATGTGCATAGGTTTAAGCTAGACCTATTATCCAAGAGGACTCATTTGATTTTGTGTTTGGTGATGAGGACTTCTATGTGTAAGGCCTTATCGTGTGATAGATTGATGGGCGACATGTTGTTTTGGCTAAATATAAGTTGGTATAAGGATGAGAGATGGTTTATGAGACTTTAGAACTATGTAGGATCAATGTCATTTGGGATCTAGGATTCTTGCAAGGCTCGATCTAGAATGTCTCGATTTGAGAATCTCTAGGATGAAGATTTGGGCTGGAGTTTTCCCAAGTTGCTCTAAGAGGTCGTACTGGGAAGCAAATATGGAGGAAGATGAAGAAGGTCCTTTGACAATGACCCATCCATGGCTAGTGGTGATGACACAATTAGTTTTTTTTGCTTTACTCTTGATGGTTGCTACTTGTGTAGAGTCAAAGTCAACATGACCAACAACAAAATCATAGCTGTGAGTAGTCTTATTTAATATATGTTGTGAGCACAATTATTTTGGGATGGATTCTTGTTGGGAGTTTATAGATGGGAGGTAGATGGTTGTCCATGATTAGGAAGGGGATTCTGGTACATCGTGAGGAAGATTTATCTCCCTCCACCTAGATTTTGTTGTGATTGACAAGGTCTTGAACATAGTTTTTAAGATTTATGCACTTAATTTTTGAATGCCCCTTAATGCGATGGTAGTCATAGTATTCATTTTATTTGTACCATGTGGATTTGGGTCATGTCTTATTTAAAGGCTTGGTCATGGGAAATGTGACCATATTATCTTGGACTAGTTTTTGGAAAATAACTTCCAAGGGTTCTTGTAAGCACAAAAATCATGCACAGTCTCCATGAGCACCCCTATGATGATATATAATCCTTGTCATGTACATTTAAGCATGAAATAACATCCTCTTAGTAGCAATCCTCTTGGTGACGTGTCTTTTCTTTCATCTTGTGTTGTTTCCCCTTTGTCATTTTCTCTCTCTCTCTTTGTTGCCGAAGCTTTTCGACACTTTTCAACACTTGTCAATTTGCATTTTTTGTGCTTGCGACCTTGTTCCTAAGCCTTGTATGCATCTTTTGGGTGAGTTTTAACATTTCCCCAATGTTTTTCATCCTCTCCACCTCATAGAAGCCTTCCAGAGGTCCCCCTAGCCATCTCCCACTTTCAGTTTTCAGTTTCACTCAACCAATCCAAATCTCCCCCTATTATTTTCAGATCCCCTCGAGAGATCCTACTTTGCAAGTGGATATTTGGATTCTTGCACATGACTGACCTATTTCTGGAGGAAGATCATGTTCTTTTCATCTCCTCTACCATCTCCCATAATGCATTTTCACCTAGACCCCTTCCTTTCTGGATGTCCCACCGAGCGACCCTATTAAATTAGGATTTCCCCCCGGGCAACCCTATTAAATCAGGATCTCCCCTCGGGTGACCCATGGGTGACCCTACTGGTGAAAAGGGTGACCCTGTCATGTTTCTAGCCATGAAAAAACTCAAGTTTCTATCTCGAAAAAGCGTCGTTTTCACCCATTTTTCTTTTTGTTTGCATGGAATTTCGAGCCTAATATGGAGTTAACTATTTCATCCACCCACACATGCATAATTATCTCCCTTTCATCTAAAAATAACAACTCATGCATTCCCATGCATTCTTTCTTCACTTCTTCTTGAGTGATAAGCTTTTACTGGGTAGATCACTCCAATTTTAGCCTAGATTAGTCTTGAATCCTCTGTGTTAACTCTCCAATCTAATTGAGTTAACTCTTCTTCTTCCTCACCTCTCATCCCTTCTTCTAACCTATAAATACCCCCTCCCCTCAAGCACAAAGAGAAGCAATTTCATTGTGCACACAACTCTTGCAAGTTATTGCTCTCCACATTCAGCATTCTCATGCTCATACAAGAAAAAGGTGCCTTTTGTTTTGTTCATTGTTCATCAAGCTTTCACATAAATCTCATCATACATCCATACGCTACTCAAATAAAGCCATCACACTCATCAATAGCTCTCATTGAGCTCTCTTTGCAAAGCTTCTTAAGATTCTTTTGCTTCTTTTGTCATCTTGTCAGGTCAAGAGGATTCCCCGTTGCTACAAGAGGATACGAGGTTGCCATCACAAGAAAATCTGAGGGTAGTGGAGGCTGACAAGTCTTCTTTATTTTAGGTTCCTCTATGCTTTCTTTTCAATTAGTAGTAATTAGATAATGAAAATTGCTCCTGGGATTAGTAATCATATTGCTTTTTCCTTGATAGGATAGTTATATTTCATATTCTTAGAGTAATTTGCATTCTTAGTTTAAATTGTTTACATGCAATTTCCCTTTCTTAGATTAAAATCATTTTAAATATTCAAAAACCCCCAAAACATAGAACAATTGCATTAGGTAAATTCATTGTAGCTTGCATTCATTCTTTGATTCCTAGATTAAAAAGCATCTTTTATTTCCAAAATATCACAAAAGTACAAAAAGAAGTTTTGCATTTCATATAGTTGCATTCATAAAAATATAAAAAAGAACAAAAACATTAGACACTTAGGAAACTTGCAAGCCCTTGATTCCATCACGAGGTCAACCATTTGGTCAAAACCCTTGATTCCATCACAAGGTCAAACAAGGTCAATGCACAATCAAACCTTAGGTCAATCAAACCCTAAGTCAAACCCTAGGTCTAGTCAAGGTTAGCTCACATATGCCTATCTCTTGTCTTGATTCATGAATGTGCCCAGGATTAAGAGATGAGTGGGTGAGGGCAATCCTCGATGAGATAGAGGAAATTCGTCCAAGACCGTGAAACAGGATCCACTTGTCTTACAAAAAGAACATAGGCAATTCCTAGTACAACAGACATTCATCCAATACTTTGAAAGACAACAAGCCATCAATGAAAACAATGTTGCTTACCCACACAAAGGTGGAATATCAGGAATCCTAATAGGAGAAGAGTGACTAGTGACCCTTTGGGTCATACGGTTATCTCTACAACAACAATCATTGAACGACACATCCGTATTAACACACAAAAACATAGGCCTTAAGATGTGTCGACCCCTCTCCGCGAAGTCCAGCTCACCAATGAGCCAGACCACCCCCGTGTCTTGCCTCCTCTCGACTGACTACTTCCACGAGAGCGAGAGTGACGTGGTGGTTTGCCCCATGGCAAGGAGAGAAGGGTCCGTGTGCGTGCCGAAATCTGACTCAACATCCGCAAGCAACTGAGGTCACAATTTTGAGTGTATAGTTCCCCCAAGGGAGTGTATTTTTGCTTAGGATTATTTTTGTAAGATCGTTTAGATTATCCCACTGGAATTATTACATTGTTGAGTTGAGAGACACTCTAAATAGTTCAATTT
Source organism: Cunninghamia lanceolata (assembly GCA_027924645.1). NCBI lineage: Eukaryota > Viridiplantae > Streptophyta > Pinopsida > Cupressales > Cupressaceae > Cunninghamia > Cunninghamia lanceolata. The sequence continues at coordinate 2,045,021 of BSBN01001387.1, read as the reverse complement.
TTTATGGCATTGGGTTTGTTGTTTGAACATGTTTGGTGTCAATGACCCCATCACTGACATCATTATTATTTTTGGCCCAGATTGTAGGTTTGTTGTTAGAGCATTTGTTATTATTATCCTTATTATAGATACCTTTAGAAATAAGAGCTTTTTCAATTGTGATCCCATTTCAATTATCTCATCAAAAGTGGAGATGCAATGCACTTGAAGGTGAAAGGACATCTTTGGATTTAAGTTTTGCACAAACATAGTGACGAGTTATTTTTCAAAAATAAGCCAAGGAAAGTAATTTGTGATTCCTCTTTACCTTTGGAGATAGGCAACAAAGCTCTTCCCACTTCTTTGTTTCTCATTATAGAGGTCTAACATTATGAGCTCGTGTTCAACATTATATGAGAAGTGTACAATGAATTTCTAAGACAAGTTGGCAAAAGTGGAGATGAAGCCGTGAGGTAGATGCATGAACCATTCGAGGGCTTGGCCCCCTAGGTTCTGCAAGAAGATGCGGAGAAGATATTGGTCGCTAAATTATACATCTTGGCATGCCATAAAATACTCTTTAACATGGTCACAAGAGTCTCCATTCCCTTTATATTTGTCAAATTTGGGAATTTCGAAGTGTTGTGGGAAGGGAATCATTGTTAATGCTCTATCCAATGGGTAGGGACATAAGTCTTCATATTTGTATTGTTTCTTTTGTGTCTCACTTTGTATGTTTTTGACAGAATTCTTCATCTCTTTCCACTTGAAATCATGGAAATCAACATGAAGGAAAACAATAACAAAATGCAAAATAAACAATGCAATACCTTCACATTGATCCACAATCCGTCGATAAGGTGGAGAGTGCTGCACCCAAAACACTCTAGCTTTACCCAAAGAGATGAATGTTGGTTACTCAATTATGCAGCATAACGGTAAGATGAAGATGATAGATGAATGATAATAGATAGATGGATGAAAAATGAAAGATAGATAGAAGAATGATGCAAAGGTTCTAAGGATATTTCGACAGCATAAGAGTACTCAAACTCAATGCTGAAAATGACTTGGGAGGGGGTTGATTTATAGAATATGGATGATTTGATTGATCAGACAAGATTGATTAGGGTTTGGAAGACATGGATGGCCAGGATTGATTAGGTTTCCTTGCACCTCAAGAAATCGTAGTCATGTGACAAGTGTGCGAAGGAGAACGAAAGGAATCTAATTCAAATATTTTATTTGAATTAGCTTGCAAATGTGAGATGTATTAAATGCAAGATGTACTACCCCACATGAGACAAAAGGAAAGTGGACAAGTGTTCAATTGTGATAAAAAGCATCTAATTTAAATAAAAGATTATTTAAATTAGTTTGACATGTGAAGGGATTAAGTGGATGATGTAGAATGTGACACTTGTTTGAATAAGATGAAAGGTGAGTGATTTAATTGAAATATTTAATTTGAATCATGTGAGGACACGTGAATGGGAAGATTAATTAAATAAAGTGGATTTATTTAATTAATTAGGAATGCAATTGAGTTAGAATTATGAGTGGGATGACCTAGGACCTAGGGCAAAACATTACAAGGTCATGTCGACTAGGTGTTGTGTCAAGATATGGACAAATTTTAATGTCTACATTTTGCCCCTCTTTGAGATGATGTTTGAGATGGTAAGATCTGTGTTGAGTAACATCATTTCAAAGAAGCTAAGAAAATATATAGAAGAAAAGGATATGGTGATGATGCCCCCTCGAGAGGATATGCGGGTTGGACAAACACGGGTAGGCTTTCGAAATGAAATGAATGGGTCAAGAAAGAAAGATAAGGGGATGGATAAAAGAAATAATGATGCGTTATGCTACAATGAAAGTGAGCAACCATGATGTTTGATTTAGCACTAGACATTATGCACCAAGGTATAAGGACTAGGGTGATAATGTGTCTTGTGCCCCAGCGTAATACAACCTTGTCTAGATACAAGATATGAATATTAGCTGGGTTGGATTCGGATTTAAAACAAATGCAAGTTGAAAATGATAACACACACAAGCAAGCAAGCAAGCATGCATAAATGATACAAAAATAAACAAGGTATTGCCCCTGTCAAGTTGTAAACCAATGAATAATTAATTAATTGATGATGGTAGTGATTTGATTTGATGATAGTGTTGTCATTGCGGGGAACGATATATCCCTCGATCAACACAAGGATGTGGGAATGATATATCCCATTGATAATAATGATGATTGATTGATTGATTTGGTTTACAACAAGATTAGGATAAAGACTGTTGATGTGATTGGATAATTTGACAAGATTGATTAACTTTATTGGTATGGATTAATGATGACTTGCATTTGGATCATTGCTTGGATCGATCTGATTGATTGTGATTGGATGAATTGATGTGATTGATGAATAATGATGATGAATTGGTTGGATTGATTTGAAGAAGTGATGAATTGATTTGTTTTGATGATGTGATTGGATTGATGAAGAGATGATTTGTTTGGAGGAATTGGATTGATTGTTTTGATGATTTGATTTGATGGATTGATTTGATGAATTGATTGATTGATATGGATGAATTGATTTGATTTGATGAAATTGAATGAGGATTGAGGTGATTCAATTGATTTTATTGCTTGTATTTTTGTTGATTATTTGATTTTTTTGTATTTTTGAGAATATTTGATTTTTTTGAATTTTTCTGGATGTTTTTTTTTTGGATTTTTGGGAATATTCAATTTTTTTTGGATTTTTTGGATGTTTTGTTTTTTTTTGGATTTTTGGGAATATTTGTTTTTTTTTGGATGTTTTATTTTTTTGGATTTTTGGGAATATTCAATTTTTTTTTGGATTTTTTGGATGTTTTGATCTTTTTTTTTTGGATTTGTTTGAAATGTTTGGAGTGTCAATGGATTTACAATTTGGGTAGCCTTTTTCTAGATACCAAAGACAAGGGAAAAAACCAAGTCTAGGTGCAAGAATGAATGGGATTGGACAAAAGGATGGACGATAGTGAATGGATGAAAGGATTATGATAAATGGATAGGATAAAAGGATAGGCTATGGAATGGAATGGATGTATGTGTAAGAGAGCAAGGATGTGATCTCTAAGGACTATGTCGCATAAGAATAACATGCCCCAGTCTAGGTAGTAGACTTAGGATTTTTAGCTTAAGGCAATAGGATGATAGGATTTGACATGACAAAGGTTATGACTTGGATGATAGGGTTCGTTTGGAAAGGATGAGGTATGTCAAGGGATATCTGAAACACTTGTCAATAGTTGCTCCTAATCTTTGTCAAGATCAAAAGAGGAAGGGAGGATGAATGGATGCAATGTGATAGGTATGTATATGGAAATGGTATGGTAGTTTGGAAAAGGATGAGACAAGGTGCCCCCAAGTGTAAGTGACATAGAAGATCGACCTACACATGACGCCTATTTATCAGGTTTTCATCATGGTACTTATCCAAGGCGGCACCAAGGGTGGTTTTCGCCATTGGACGAAGGGATTTCTCTTTACTTTTTGAATTTTTTTTGTTTGAATTTTTGGATGGGATGACAATTACACATGGCACCTGTTTGCCAGGTTTTCACCATTGTAATGGATAGAAGGGACTCAAGTGTTTGGTGCTATGAAAGGTGATAGTCCCAATAGACGAATGTCATCTCATAGACTATGTCAAGTCATTATGCTCAAGATGTTGGTAGGGTGATTGCGTGAAAGTGAGATGGATAAGGTAGATAGTGGATTATGATGTGGATTATAATGGACTTATGCAAAAGCATGGACCATAGGAAGGTGATGGGGGAGATACATAGGATAATGAGTGAATGATGGAGTGATGGAGGTATGGAGAGGAATCATGACCAATGGCTATACACACCATGTTAAACATGGAAGCTTTTGATTGGATGGTGGTGTAGGAAGCAATGGTGATGTTTGCTTAGGAGACATGGATGATTTATGACTTTTGGAACCCACATGGACTTAGTATTTTTCTGATTTTTACTTTTTATGTGGGATGTTTGAAATGTTTGAATGGAATGACATTTTTGAATGGAGGGGGATGGTTGGGATTTTTGAGAGGTGGATGCCTCATTTGACTTGATCGATTTTTGTTTAGGGACCCATATCATTTTAGTTTTTGACTTTGCTTTTGGAGGTACGGGCTTGGATGGATTTTTGAATGTACCTTGCTTTGAATTTTTGGATTGATTTCCTAAGGCATTAGGACCCTTAGGATTTGTGGCTTTTTGAATGGAGGCATCCAAATGTTTATTTTTGAATCCCATGTGGCAGATGAAATGAGTGGAAGCTCTATGTTTATACAATGCGTGCATTTGTTGGTCATGATTAGGATATTTAGGGTATTTATGAATGATTGGGTAAGGGGGTGTTGGTAGAAATGGTGGCAAAGCGGATGGAGGGATATTAGGAGTTGGAAGGAGTGGAGGTAAAGTGGATGGTGGAAAGTGAATGGACACATGCTTTTAACATTTGTAGGATGAGGGAGGTGGAATGGCAACGTATGTTTTAGGAATATGATGGGGTTTATGATGGAAGGAAGTGGATTTAGGAAGTGTGGAGGAAGTACCAACATCGTTAGATTGTTGACCTTGGGGTGTGTATCCAAGGCCAAATGCGCGAGAAGGGACCTTGACATAGATTGGCTCTAAAATGCCTTGTTCATGTAGGCCTAAATCTTTGCCTTGGTAGTTCATGTTTTGGAGCATGCAATTGACTATAAGACTAGGTGTAGTTTGGACACTAGACTTGAGTTGATTATTGGATGGAGAAGGTAAAGTGGATAAAGGTTGTTGGTGTTCTAAAGAGGAACACTCATGAATGAATGTAGATAGACTAGTAGGATATGGTGGATTTGAAATGGGATCAATGGTGGATGTGGAAGGATCATTAGGATCTTTCTTATGTTCATTGGGATCCAAATTACTTGTTTGATCTTCTATGTTTGCTTTGGAGGCACATGTCTCATCATGACAAGTGGAAGGTGTAGGATCATGGATTGGGCTAGATTGAGGATGACTAGGAGCAATTTGGATGTCTTGCTCATGGATTATAGAATTATGGATAGGATCAAGGTGCTCATGGATAGCTTCTTAATAGGTATCATCTTGATCATAAAGAAGGTAAATGTTATGGATAGGTTGAATTTGGATAGCTTACTCATGAATAGTTGTTGGGAGATGGATAGGATCAAGTGTCTCATGGATAGGTTCATTATTATGGATATCATCTTGATCATGGAAGAGATACATGTTATGGATGGGTTGCATAAAAGTGATTTGACCTTGAGTTGGACTAGGGAAAAATGTTTCCACATGCTTAAGATTAAACTCTTGACATACCTCTTGGGTTGCTTAAATGAAAGTGGATAACTCATGGATAGGCTTGACATGTTCCTGAGGGTTATTGACATGAAGGTATAATAGCTCTTGACTTGGGTTCGTGATAGGCTTGATTGTTTGTGAATCACATGATGGTGTTAGAATGGGACTAGGCATGGTGTAGGACTCTTTTATAGGCTCAAGAATAGGTGTTTGATGACATGGCAATTTTTTATTCCTTGCTAGTAGCCAATTGATCACATCCTTTGCAAGGGTATGGGTAAATGGACAATATAGGGGATGGATGATAAGGGTGGATAGGGTTGGAGGCTTAGGATCATGATTAGATTGGGGGCTAATTGGATGGATAATAGGATTAGATGGATTGGGACTTGGGCTAGATGGAAAGATAATGGAATTAGAGGGATTGGTTTTATCCAAGACAATCTTACCACAATCTTCTAGGTTCTTGACCAATCTTTGAAATCGGACACAAGTGGATATGGTATGGCCCCTATACCTATGGTATGCACAATATTCGTCATATTTATACCAACTAGGTTTAAACATAGATGGAGAATACGCTTTGAGTGGGTATAGCTCAATCAAATTTGCTTGGACCAATTTCTGTAAAAGTATCTCCATGGAATCTTTTAATGAAGGATTAGTGGAACATGGGGATGAAGGTGATGAAGGCAATGAAGGGCTTGATAAAGGTGTTGGGATAGGACTAGTTGGCTCATGTGTTGGCATATGATTGGATGGTGAAGGTGACTCAAAGGAAGCACTTGCTAGGTTGGTTTCTCCCTTGTCAAAGGATTTTAGGTCTTCCATAAGATGACTTAAGTCTATCAATGATGTTTGTTACAAAAGTGAACTTGGGCTTGCTTGGTTCATGTACATAGGGCCATTTGGACTTGCATGTTGTTCTTGTAAGGATATTTGATTGCCATGTGGATAGGTTTGGTGATGAGGTTGCATGACAGGATATGTAGGTGAAAAATTTTGAAGTATGGATTGTTGTGGAGTTTGGTTGATGTTGAAAGAAGTAGGGTATGGCGATGTGGCATTGTTGTGGAAAGATGTTGGATAAGGTGTGTAGGAATACACACAACACTGAGAGGGGGGGTGAATCAGTGTTGTTAACAATTTTAAAACTTTTTGCTACCTTTGATTAATCTAATTTCACAATTTAGAATTCTTCAGAAGGAACAAAGTAAATATGCAGAGTATCAATACACAAATTTGACACAAGAAATTTCCCGAGTGGAAAACCCTCCTGGGGTATAAAAACCACTCAACTGCCTCACTGGCTTAACACAAAATTCAGATTACAAATGTCTCACTGACATTACAATTCTGCCTCACTGGCAAATTTTATCTCTCTGCATGTCTCACTGACATCATCAACATTCAATGAAAAATTATAACTCAGGGGATTTCCCTGTTTCAATAAAAACCAAAACCTTATTTCTTCCTTTTAAGATAAACAAAATAATTTTTTCAATCAACCTTTAATTGTCTTCAACTCCTACAGTCAATCAATTTTGATCTTCAATATATTTCATACCTCTGCAACACCATTTCAAACTAATTCACCAATTTGACCTTTCTCTCTCTGCAAATTGAACAATTTTTCTTCTCTGAAAAATTATAATCTTTTAATCACCTTCACTTTCTCTGTCACTTTCACTTTCTCTGAACAAACATTACTCCATTATGATCATTGAAGAATTTCAACATAAATCCCTGAAGAATGATTCTCCATTCCTGCAAAAATTACATACCAATTCCATTCTCCAAAAGAACTTCTTTAAAAATTCTCATTCATTTTCTTTCATCTGCAACTCATCTCACACATCTGCCATTCAAAACCAAAATCTATATATCCAAAAAGAATTTCAATCAAAGAACAAAAAATCTTCAATAAACGGTTCAACTTCATTCTTCTCAAACTTATCATATTCTCACATGAAAATCAAACAACAAAATAAAAAAAATGAACTCTCTTCGAACAACACTGCCTTTTCATATTCTACATACTTGGAAACCTTCTAAAATTTTACTCTTTCCTTCACAACAAGAAACAACTTCAGTGACCCTTGAAATTCGGTGAGATAGATCTAAAAAGAATAGCTTTGTTGCCTTTTTTAACAAAAGAGGACGTCAACTTTAATCTCACGGACTGACCGTTTGACAAAACTTGCCATTTAAAACTCGACCCTCCGATTTGTGCGGCCCGCCATTTGTTTTTTAAACTTAAGCCGTTGATCGGCTTTTTCGCGCTCACTGTTGAGTCTTCCACCGGCGCTCACCCGATGCCTAGCACAAGGGGCCGGTAACATCAACGGCGTTGATACCCTTTCTTTGCAACTTAAACCCCCGATGACTTCCTCGACCAGTCACTTTAAGATTATAACATAAAGTGCATGACGGGTAATAAGGTAATGTTGAACATAAGTTTATGACTTGTTAAGTGTAAACCTCAACACATATTTAAGCCTCAACACACCTCAACACATATTTAAACTTCAACACACCTCAACACATATTTAAACCTCAACCTTGTAAACCAAGCTTCAACTGATCTGCCACTGTCATCAACTTACTATGATGCAAGTTAACTTTTATTAAATGACATAAGCCCTCCTCCTGATTCAATATTGATGCAATGAGTGTCACTGAGTCAACACACATGTGTCACTGACTAAGTCATAACAAACTCACATAGAATCAACACTGATGTGTCGTCACTGATGTCATTATCATGAAGGACCACTGAAAGATCAAAACTGAGAGATCTAACAAACATTGTCACTGATGCAGACCATAACACTGAACTGAAAAAAATCTTTGTCAGTGATGAAGACCATGTCATATCTCTGATTGCAACTTTACAACACTGATTGCATACTTCTCAACACTGATTTCATAACCTGGCAACATCCTGATATCCTGTTATTTTGACATCAATGAAAAGACAACATCCTGAACTGTGAAATATGCTACAAGGTGATGTGGAATGGCCTTGATAGGATGATGAACTGGGATTAGGTGATGTGGCATGAACGTGATAAGTGGGTGGATTAGATTGATATGATGAAGGTTGGTATGAGGTCAAAGGTTGATATGAGGTTGATGGAGTGGACATATAGGATGAAGGTTGGTATGATGAAGGTTGGGTAGGGGTTTGTGATTCTCCAATGATGAGGAGTGCTAAGGGGATATGTTTTATCTCATTTTTTAATTCTTCCTTAGCGATAGGATCCAAATCCTCATAGGCACATTTAATTCTTTGTAAATATTGCATTGCCACATAAGGATCCATGTTGTTGGAGAGGTATGAGATGAAATGGATAGTGGGTAATTGGGATCGAATTTCAAGACCTTAGGATGATTTGATTTGTTTTATTTTTTATGAATGACTCTCTATGCTTGAGATAGACTAATGATCTCAAGTAAGAGGGTTGATTGGATTGATTCTCTATACTTAAGGTAGACTAATGACACTTAAGTAATAGAGGGTTGATTGGATTGATTTAATTGGATGACTTACTTAAGATAGACTAATGATCTCAAGCAAGTCTGGTTAACGGTTGATGATGATCAACTAAGGTCTTGATTTTTTATTGGGTTGATTTGGATTGGGATTGGGATGAAAGTAGTTGGGATGTGATTTGGCTTGGAATGATTGGATGATGTGTAATGACTAGGATGATTAGGATGACATTGATTTGCTGATGTAGAATGAGGAAGATATGATTAGAATTGGATTAGAATGAATTAGATGTGATTAGGATGACGATTAGAATGAAGGGGGTTTGATTAGAATGAGGTTGATGATGATGTGTAATGATGACTTGGATAAGATTAGGGTTTTACTGAGGATGAAGATGATTGGGATTGAATTGATGAATTGGATGAGTAGGATTGGGTTGTGTGGATGATGTGATCTAAGATATGTGTTATGACAAGTTGGTTGAAGATGATGATGTGGCAATTATTTATTTGAAGTTTGATTAGGGCAATATCAAACACATGATTTCACAAGCAAATGCATGAACACACACGCCCAACAAGATGATAAATTTTCCTTTCAAGATTTAAATGTTATGATTAAGCACACATTTGAAGACACAACAACAAACCTAATGTCTAGTTTGAAGTGGGGTATGGCCAATTAGGTCTTGGACAATGTTTACACAAGGTTGACTAGGATGATTTGAAAGCAAAATCCTGCCACACAACTGAGAGAAAGGGGTAACCCACCCTTCACCTTCACTTCCCAAAGGCATAAAGTTCTTTGGGGCTTAGCCAAGAGTGATAAGATTTCAATCTTTCAAATGAGGGTGTCTTTTGATTCATCCTCGATCAAGGTTGTCCCTTGGAGTGGTGTGTCTCCAAGCAGGCCTCCTAGATAGGGTAAACAAAAGCAAACCAAGTGTGGCGCTGACACACACTTGATTCACACTTGCAGTGGTTAATTAACCCTTAAAAATGAAATGTGTGATGAAATAGTTCAAGCACTGGTTCCTTTTAGATCCCAAGTCCAAATATGATTGAAGACAATGGTTCGTTTTAGTCCAATTTGATGTGTGAATGCAAGCAAGTTGTTCATTTTAAGCCCAAAGTCCAAATGTGTGGTCAAAAAATGATTAAGAGATGAAAAGATGAAATGAGTGCACTTGATTAGTATTGCTTTCCAAATTATTGTACATGATGATGCCAACGCTGCTTCAACTCCTTAAATTGCCCCTGAAAGTCACTAAGACAAGAGAAAACCAAACTTGCAAGCCAAAAGGGCTTAAGTCCAAAATATGTAATATGATAAAATTTGATTAAAAATAGCCCGATATAAACAAATTAATGGCATAGACATAAAGTATGCAAAATTCTAAGCAATTTTAAAAAAAACTCATGAAAATCAGGTAAAAATTGCAAAAGTTATGCTTATTTGAAGTTTATGTGAAAATAGCGCCAATACAGATAAAAATGGCCCCACTACAGAGGAAAATGGTGCCACTATAGAGAAAAATGGCACCAATCTAGGGAGAGATGGTGCTAATCTATGTTTTACCTTCTTTTACCTTGTTACCAGTTGCAGATAGTGTCGATCTGAGTGCAGAACATGCCGATACGACACAGGGAGAAAAATAAGCTTGAAAGAAAGGATTATAGAAACCAAAATGGCCTGATACAACAAAATGAATGGCATAGATAGAAAGTACATGAAATTCCAAGCAATTTCAAAGAAAAATTCACAAAAATCGGATAAAAATTTCAAAAGTTATTCTCATTTGAAGTTTCTGTGAACAATAGTGCCAATACAGATAAAAATGACGCCACTACAGAGGAAAATGGCACCAATACAAAGGAAAATGGTGTCAATATAAAGAAAGAATGCACTGATACCTGTAACAGATGATATTCACAGAAAACTCATGCAAAAACCAGCAAAAGTTAGTAGAATCAGGACCTAGGAGTCCCACCGGGCGTGCCAAATGAAATCATGGAAATCAACATGAAGGAAAACAATAACAAAATGCAAAACAAACAATGCAATACCTTCACATTGATCCACAATCCGTTGATAAGGTGGAGAGTGTTGCACCCAAAACACTCTAGCTTTACCCAAAGAGATGAATGTTGGTTACTCAATTATGTAGCATAATAGTAAGCTGAAGATTATAGATGAAAAGATGAATGATAATAGATAGATGGATGAAAAATGAAAGATAGATAGAAGAATGATGCAAAGGTTCTAAAGATATTTCAACAGCATAAGGGTACTCAAACTCAATGCATGAAAATGGCTTGGGAGGGGGTTGATTTATAGAATATGGATGATTTGATTGAACGAACAAGATTGATTAGGGTTTGGAAGACATGGATGGCCAGGATCGATTAGGTTTCCTTGCACCTCAAGAAATCGTAGTCATGTGACAAGTGTGCGAAGGAGAATGAAAGGAATCTAATTCAAATATTTTATTCAAATTAGCTTGCACATGTGAGTTGTATTAAATACAAGATGTACTACCCCACATGAGACAAAAGGAAAGTGGACAAGTGTTCAATTATGATAAAAGGAATCTAATTTAAATAAAAGATAATTTAAATTAGTTTGACATGTGAAGGGATTAAGTGGATGATGTAGCATGTGACACTTGTTTGAATAAGACGAAAGGTGAGTGATTTAATTTGAATTATGTGAGGACATGTGAATGGGGAGATTAATTAAATAAAGTGGATTTATTTAATAAATTAGGAATGTGATTGAGTTAGAATTATGAGTGAGATGACCTAGGACCTAGGGAAAAACATTACAAGGTCATGTCGACTAGGTGTTGTGTCGAGACATGGACAAATTTTAGTGTCTACACCACTCTTGGTCAAACAGGGTACCAAGAGGTGGGTTTGGAAGTGTGTAACTAGAAAAATTGAGCGGTGGTGGTTGTGTGGTGTGTTGATGGAGTAGATTGAATGTTTGAAACAATATTTTGGGCGCCTTTGTTGTGAGTGAAGTGGTAGCACCATGGTTTGGTATGAGGTGGAGAGTTGTGTGTTTGTGGGAGGAATTTGGTAGTTTGTGGGAGGAGTGTAGAATTGTGATTGGTATTGGTATGATTAGCATTGGGGATTAGATGTGATTGGATGGCTCATGAGTGGTTGATATTGTGATTTAGGTGGATTTTGTGTAGCGGATTGATGGGAGACAATTGGAGGTAGTGTAGATTAAATAGAAGTCGTATGTTGAGGTAATGAAAGAGGGGGGATATTTTGCACAAGGTCCCCTATGTTTATAAGATGGGATTTGTGGAGCTAGGGGATATATTGGTTGGATGTTGGACCAGGTGATGGTGGTTTAGCTAGATAGTATTATTGTTGGTGTGATGTGGAGGCATAGTTGTGCAAGGGGGTGTACTACCTCCAATTTGGTGATCGTGGTGTTGGGAAATGTGAAGTGGACTAGACATTTCAAGAGTTTGAGCCCAAGGATTGTCAATAGTGGTGGAGTGAGGCTTTTCTTGTAGGAGATTCCTTAGTCAATCCATATCATGGTGGTGGGGGAGTTTATCCGTTTAATCCACAAGCCATTTGAGGATCGAGTCTTTATGTTATTCTAGGAATTCATCAAGTCTTGGGTCTTTTAGGAAGTCTTAAGAATTTTGGTGAATATTGTTGTTCAAGCGACAACAAGCGAGGGATTGGTTGCTTCACCATATTTTGGTTGGTTAACTAGACTTCCTGCCTCGCTATTGGTTGGTGATGTTGGTATTATTTGGTTGGGATCAAAACTTTCATCAACTAGGTTCTTATTACGAGGGTCCATGTTCTTGCATGTTTGAGATTGAGTGACGGGGGCATGAAAAGTCAACATATGAAGGGATGGATGTTTTTGATTTAGACTTGACTTGGATTTGGTTTCAAATGAGTGATGAAGTGTGATGATGGGTAATTAAGGATGATTTAAAAGGATGGATGAAAATAGACTAATCTCAAGAACTTATCAATGATTTGGATTATGGATGGTTTTAACCTACGACACTTGAGATAGGCTAAGTTCTCAAGTGAGGGGCTGAAATTTATTAAAACAAATGTACCCTACTTAAGATATGCAAAGTTCTTAAGCAAGGATCAACTTTATTTATGGGTGATGGATAATGGATTATTTACTTAGGGTAGACAATCCCCTAAGCAAATGTGGATTAAAGGATGGCATCTAAGGTCTTGGTTTGAGTCTATACTTAGGATGAGTTGGTTGATTTGGGTTGAATTGGAATTGTCTATTGATGATCTTGATCAAGGATGAATGGGGTGATTAGCAAGGTGAATGTTTCAAAACCAAATAAAGGAATTTGATTTTGGGTGGATTAACGATAATATATGACTAGGGTCAAGTCAAATCAAGTGTGGGATGACAAACTTAAGTGAACTTAGGCGGAATGAAGATGAAATTTTGGTTTTTGGTTAGGTTATGACACATGCACTTAAATAGAGCTATATGCACTCATTTAAAATGCATGCACATGTTTATGGATGATTACACTTGAGTGTACCACAAAGGTGCTAAGTTATAATGGAGGTGCTTGTTTGTGACTAATAATAGGGTGAATGACCTCAAAGTGATTTTGGATGATTTTGTGAAGTGTTTATGACTTAGGATCTTGGATGAAGTGATGCATGATTGGTTTAAATCTCAAATTGACAGAGTTTTGGATTTATTGGGGTTTAAAAGTTTAACCTTTGGAAAAAGGTATTTTAATGTTCACACATTCAATCAACATACACACATTTACAAAGGATTTGGGACTTTTGGATTTTTGGGTTGTAAGACAAGTATTAGTTTTAATGAGAAGACATGCCAAACACTTTCACAAGCCTATAATTAATGCCCAATCTAATGAGGATGAGATTTAATTAATGATAATATTGAGAACAATATGGAGGACTATGATAATGATACTTGTGGTAAACCAAGATTTTACAAATGAGCTTGCTAGTCTAGCCAATGCTAAAAATTCTACACAACTAGCCAATTTGATTCACACTGTGTTCATAAATAAGCCACATGGATTAGAGATCTTGTAAGTTGTTAGTGCTAAAATTGCTTCATATACTTTGGTAAGTGAATCTAACTCATCTCCTTTCTCTACCATTAATCCATCTTTCACCATTACTCCTACCATTATTCATCACCATAGTACTACAGACTACCTAACCTCTACTAGTGTCCCACCACATAATGTCCTTCCTTTCTTGACCTTCCACCCTCTATATGGATTTGCTCCTAACTATATCCCTCTTGACATACTTTCACATCATATGATGTATTACACCTCTACGCCTATTTCATTTACCACTTACCTAACCTATCACCATCCCTCTTAGTTATGTTATGCCTACATCTTCCACTCTATCCCATGTTATGTCTATACCTCATTCTATCTCTCCATCCATTCCCATTTATAGCCTTCATTAGCTTTCCTCTTTTATTCCTCTTTCCCAACCTATCACTTCTTGCATCCCTCACACTTCTCACACCCATTCCCATACATACCATAGTGGCCCTCAACCTTCACTTGCTACCCTTCCATCCTCTAACTTAGATGCACTACTTCATAAGATAGATCAACTAGATAAAAGAGTGGATGCAAAATTGAATGGGCACGATAGTGAGGAATTCAAGGATGCTAGACACACACCACTATCATATAAGATTTTTGTATGATGGCAAGAGTGACCCAAATACACATTTGAGATCTTTTACTATTGGAAGTGTAGACTTTTTATATGAGGACAAGCCATTAACTGATTTATTTTCATGGACCTTAAAAGATTACACTATTAAATTATGGTTCTTTTCACTTCCTCGAATGTCTATTCACACTTTTTATGATTTGGTAAAGGTATGCTTAAAGTAGTTAAAAGTTAATATGGGCCTTAGAGTTACAATTTTTGATCTATTTGAGTTTTCCCAAGGACCAAATGAACACAATAGTGACTATGTTATAATATTTTAGTCCTTATGCTCCAAAATGATTACTCCCTTGCATGATCTTGAATTGTAAAAATCTTTACTACGAGATCACTTAAACCAATTGTGCACAATGTGCATCTAAATAGCTTCTCATCTTTCATGGACCTTTCTACACATGTGAAATCCATTGAGTTCAAATTGTTAGAAAGAATTTTACAAGTGTGGATCATCACATCAAAATGCTTCATCATACCCTTAAAAAATATGAAAATGCAAATAAATTTACAAAGGGTAATGACATGAAGGAAAATGTTCATCAAGTTTCTAATACTTCTACCTTGAACCTTCATTTAAACCAAATGCTCCTAGGAAGTTTATTAAATTACAAGTCTTTGGATGATATTTTTAAAGTTTATTGAGTGCTTATTTGATCACTCTCCCTCTCATTTATCCATTGGATACCAACAAACCACTTCCCATGACATATAATGAATGAGAATTTTTTAACTTCCATAGGGTTCAAGGTCATTACACTCAATCGTGCATGGGTCTTAAACACAAGGTACAAGACCTTATAGACAACAATGTGATCAACGTTGAAGGTGTCAATGATAATGATAATCCTTTAGTTGCACCTATGAATAACTAATTAAAGATTTACACAAATTCCTTTCCAAATCATTCAAATAATTTTAAGGCACATAATGATAAACACAAGGATAATGTTGAAAATGAGGATATATCACATGATCATGTTTTTATGGGGGCTATTGAAACTAATGATATATCTTCCTCTCCTCCTAAATCTCCATTGATTACTTTTTTGATGAGATCCCCAAGACATCTACTATGGTCCACTATACATACCTGGAGGTCTTAAAGGTTTATCTCTACTCAATTCCTCATTGACCCTGCATGCCAATATAACATATGTATCAAGTAAGTTTAATTTGATAGCCATATCAAACAACAACAATATGCATATTCTAGAATTTCATTAAAGATGACAAATGGGATGTAAACAATACATTGGGATGCATCTTTTTATTTTTGAGAGTTGGAACAAAAGAACTACCAATTTTATGTCATGTTATACCATCATCTAATAGATTTGGTGTTTTACTCGGGTGACCATGGATTGAACAATGTTAAGTTATTCCTTTTGTCTTGCATCGTCGTGTTAAATTTATACATGAAGAGAAAGTGATAAAGATTGAAAGGGTCCACTATAAGCCTATATCTAATTCTAGTCACTTCACACTCAACACATATATGAAGACACCAAATGATATACCTTATGAGAGGAATGATATCATACATGATCTATACAAAATACATTTGTATGAGTTGGAAAGAATTCAAAAGAGGTTAAAATGACAGGCTTATCCTCTAAAGACACAAGAGCCTCAAGTTGAGAATCATGTGCCAAAATAGAAGACAAATACAAGGATATCTGTTGGGATGCAGATGAAATTTTGGATAAGTGCGATCCTCCCAATTTTGTTCAATGATAAATGAGCATCACTATATCATATATACCTATAGCTTAGATTTCTATTTTCTATTTTGCTTCCTTATTGTTTTTACACCTTGGCCTTTTGATTATTCTTTGCTTGTGTGTCACATGCTCATTTCACTTTCTATATTTGGTTGGTTACATGTTACCTTTCCCCACTTGGGGCCATTTTCTCTTTCCTCTTTTCCCATGCTTTATATATTTTCCCCTATGCTTGTTTACATCCTCTTCATTCCTATTCTTTGTTCATCCTCGCCTTTGCCAATTTTCTCCACATTAGTTATTCATTTGTCTACTATTTTTCTATTTCACCTTGTGCACCCTTATGCTTATTTTACTATATTATTTTCTCATGTTGCCTTACTATCTCTCATTAAATGCTTGTTATATATTTCTATGCTTACTATGATGCTTTGCTTATGATCCTCAAGATTGTTGATGTATATGTTATCACACTTATGCTTATGACATTTACCATACTTAGACTGCATTGCATTTTATCCTTAATCTTATATTGCCACGTCACACTCTTAGAGTTACCCTTAGATGGGGGACATCGTGTCTTTCCTATAGAATTTGAGCTTTCATTGCCAAATCCTTACATTAGGGACATCATGCCTTCCCCATAGTATATGAGATTCTATTACCATATCTTTACACTGGGAGCATCACACCTTCCCCATTCCATATTGTGTTTTCATTGCCTCACTTTACATTGGGGGCACCATTCCCTTCCCCAATCATTTGTGCTTACATTGCCTTAATATGCTTCTAGAGCCACCTCTTTAGATTGGGGACAACTTTCCTTCCCCACTCTTTTTTAAGTTATCATTGCTTACCCTCTTACATTGGATGGAAACATGCCTTCCCCCATGTTACCTTGAGAACCTAGATTTATTATACCACTAGAGAACTATTACTTCACCTTGACTATTGTGTGCTCATGCTCTTGGATGCCATATTTGGGGCATATACTCATCCTAGTGCCCTATGTACCTACATGAGTGTTTTTGGACATTAAGAGTCACATCACCATTTTCTTTTGCCCATGCTAGGGGCAACCTTATACCTTGAGATTGATCTCTAGCCCACATGATTTCCATGCTTTATAATTCTAGATAGATTACTTGCTCATTATAAGATGCATTTATTGCAATTACTACTTTACATGAGTTAAATGCCTAACTTATATTTACATTTTATAGACTATTTGCCCCTCTCCTCCCAATTATATGAAGCATATAGTGTCACCAACATTCTTATGATTGAGCTTTCAAGTAGTGGATGCTACATAGAGATTCACCACTGTGTTTTGATGGAGCTTTACCACATAGGGTGGTTGAGTTTGATATGCCACATGATAACATGCCATATCACCTTTTATATAGGTAGAATTTCTAACCCTATACCTTCTCATTTCCATACTTGCCAATTTTCTAGATAGTTAAGCAAGCCTGTATTTTGCGCCTATTTCATTTGTGAGACATAAGCTACTCATTGCACATTCTTTCTATGTATTGTAGGTTTCTATCGAACATGCATGCCAAGGACAATGAACACATGAAGATATTTAGTGGGGCTCATTACTTTATGTGAACTTGATATTCTTTTTATGTCTAAGAGTTTACTTTTCTACGTATTTGTGAATGCTCAATTACTTTGAGATACATGATCATTTAAGGATTCACACATGTCAAAGTGGGGGCAAAATGTAATGGTGAAATTTGCATACCCATGCCAATTCCCATTTAGTTTTGCGTCCATTTTGAGAGAATGCCTTAATGCAATTACATACTGAAAAATGATGCAATCTTGTGTGAATTTGAGCTCATTCCCTAATCCTTCTCCTATCCTCATTTACACACATTCCCATATATCTGACCATACCTACAAATACTCCCATACATTTCACATTTGTTGCATCCTCCATGTTTGAACATTCATTCCCCACCTCAATATTGTCATTTCTCACTTTAATACTATTGTTCCCTTATCTTGGGTCAACTTGCAAGCCCACGATTGATCCAACACCCATAGATCTAACCCATGATTTCCAAGTTTTAATTCAAATCTTGGCTAACTCTCACTCATGTCTTTCTTGCCATGAGTGGACTTGGTACTTGTATTTAAAGACATTCCATTCGCATTCATTTATTAATCAAGGACATCAAATATTTATTGAACAATCATTCATATACAAGGAAAACTTATTAGAACACTTTAATTGGTGCACTAAAAGGAACAACATTTACTCCATAATCATCATTTAGGACATTTTCATGCTTGCTTGTTGTTTGTCGATCTTTATCACGACTATAAAGCCAATCTCTCTAGGGGGTTGAACCAGGAAAATGTGACCCCTAGTGACATGACAACCTCCTTAAGGTATTTTTAAATACTACCAGTCCTTGATGACCAAAAAGAAGTAGAGAATCAAGAGAACTAGATACCAAAAGTGCGCAACCAATAGGATTAGATCTATGGACCACATAGTAGATCTATCCCTGTAGAAACGACCTATAATTTGACCTAAAAAAGTCACAACTTTACATAGGATCCGAGACAGAATCTATTTTTATATGCTAAAACAACATATTTTAGTTCCTATATCATAAATATCTCCAACATCATTCTTGAAACTAAGTTATCCATCAGATTTAATTCCTAATTTAACATTTAATTTGAATTATCACTATTCCAAATTTGGTCTAGGTTGACTTTTAAAAAAACCTGCTTTTTTCCTTTAAAAACCCAGAACCTTCAATCTCTTCAAAATAATTCTATCCACAACATTTGGACCCGGAAGCAAGCGCTGCGTCAAAAGAAATTATCCACTCAAACCCCAGAGCCCGTCGGATTAAACCCTTGTGATAAGGCGTAGAACCCCTTCCAAACCCCTGAAAAATCCGTCAAATACATCCCACCGTCTCCATGGCATCGTCTTTCACAGCCTGCAAGTCCTTATCCGTCATAGACGGTCGCCTTGCAGACCATTCGCACCGTCATGTTTTTGCCTTAAAGAGTGCTCCTTCGGCCGTCAGTTTGTCAAGCTCTCCCTCGGGATTTTACGCCCTAAGGGTGTCAAAGGTGAGCCTCCAATGGGCGTCATCGAAGTCGTCCCTGCTGTGGGTGTCGCCGATACGTCAAGGGGGGTTAAAAAAAAGTTGCCGTCACGGTGAAAGCGTCAGAAGATATGGAAGAAATAGTGGAGGAAGTAGAAGAAGAGACATCAAGTGGGTTTGACGAAAATTTTGGGGGAAGTCAATTTGTTGAACCCCCAGAAGAGGCAAAGCTGTATGTCGGCAATCTGCCTTTCGATGTTAATGCACAGATGCTTGGCGAACTGTTTGAGGGGGCTGGTCAAGTCTTGGATGTCAATGTGAGTTGTGGTTATTTTGTTCAGTTCTTTTTTTTTTTTGGTTTTCATTTTACTACTAGTTTTTGAGTTGTCATTGTGTCTGTATGTCTATGGGTATCTTGGAAATGAGGTAAATCATATGCATCTTACAGTGACTATATGTCCTCTGGGGATATTGGATAAATGGGTAGCCAAGAAATGAATTAATCAGATGTTTGATTCAGTAAGTATATCTCTGAAAAGGATAAAGACGATTAAAAACTAACTTTTTTTTAGTAAGTGTATTTATGAAAGGAATAAAGAGGGAGATAAGGGATAGGGATATGGAATTATTGACGATAGTGGATAAATGGGTATCTTAGAAATGGATTAATCGCATTTTTTAAATGTATTTCTGAAAATAGATAAATAGAGAAGAAAAGGGGTAGAACAATAAAATGTGTTATAGTGAATATATTTTGGAAATGCAGAAATAGGGAAAAGAGAAAAGGGGTAGAACAATAAAATATGCTACTTGAAGTATATTTTGGAAATAAACAAGAGCTGCAATGCAGCCAGAGTCCCTGCCAGTTAAGGGTTGTTAAATCATGCATAGAAGCCAAAAGCAAGTTAATAAAAAATATAATGAAATTTAAATTCTAGATTGCAAATTAAAAAGAGTTAAATACAAATGCATCAGCTCATTGAATTATCACAATAGAAGCTGCCTATTTCCTACTTTATCATAGTTGATTAAGTTGAATCGATAGGAAATGTCTTTAAATAAAGATAAGGACTATATTTTGTATTTCCTTGATAGCTTTGTGAAATCAGCTCATGGACCAATCTAGAAATCATAGGAAATGTGTTTAAATAAAGATAAGGACTATATTTTGAATTTCCTTGATAGCTTTGTGAAACAGCTCATGGACAAATCTAAAAATCAGTAATTACATTCAATATACAAGGTCTATTAAAATGCTAAAAAAAAGCGCCCTACCCAAGAAACAACAAGTTTTAATGAATACAAATGCCAAGTTCTATTCTTTTGCAACTATTTCTGCAAACCTGTTCACATCACTATCGTTTCTATGGTTAGGTTGAATATGCTTAGATATTCTAAAAGATAAATAGAGTCTAGCTTTTCAAATCCGAACAGTTTTGCTAAGGTTTGTACTATGATAATTGTAATTGTTCTTAGTGTTCAACTGATTTGTAGATTTCAAGTTGAGAATTGAATACTTTGTTCTATGGTTACACTTCATTTTGTATTTAGCATCCAAGCACTATTGAGTGCACCTAATCCTGATGGTCCACTTCCTAACAATATTGCAAAACATTGGAAGGCAAATGAAATAGATTGCATTCATGTAGACAACACATCTCTGCATATGAATAAGATAGAAAGATTAATAATATCATCACATTTACAAGTACCTATCTAGCATAGCAAAAGCACGGGCTTCCAATTCATCTTAAGCGTACAATATTCCAATTGTGCAACAATTAGTGTACTAAATGAAGCCTTGTCTCAATGAAAAAGTGATTTAAGTATGTTGAATTCATTAAATATGATACACTGCCACATGATCAATGATGTTATCCATTGGACTAAAGTCTCTTAAATCAGTGATAAATCCACCTTTTCATAATCGACTATAGAAATAGATGGTTGAAACAGTAGTACTGAAATAGATGGTTGAAGCAATAGTACTGATGTCCCAAGCGGAGGATTGTGTCCAACCAAGGATAAGTGCATTCAGTTTTCCAAAATGAAATAGTACACTGTACAATCAAGTATCACAGTCCCAAAACCTAGACAAGTACAATCATTAAAGACTTAGGCAATAGTATGGCATCTACTTCACTGAATATCACCATTCAGCCACTGCGACTTTATATCATAAGTGAGAGAAAGAGTATCATGAAGACACTTTACCACAAACCACAAAGCTTAGCAGGAACCCCTTATATTCAGTTCAAGGAAGCTTTGGATCCAGCTTTCACTAAAATTAGTAGGGAATCGGGACTACCAAATAACAAATATGACCAACCAAAAAATCCTCAGAAACATAAGTTGCAGGAGCAAAACTTACAAAGCTTAAAAGAAATGCAATTTCAAAACAATCCCCATCATAATATTTTCTTTTTTCAACCATTCTTCCTTGATGGAGGAAGGTTGTTCTCCTCCTCCCTGGCATAGTGCAGCCTCCAGTGCAAGGCGATGTAAACTTGGTCCAATCCAGCTTCTGTAGTACATTTCCTTGCAATCAATGCCTGCAGTCTGAACTGGACTGCATCAGACCATGACACTGCAACTAGAATATCTTTGAGAAAGGGCTTCAGAGGCTTGACCAATTTAGAATTTGGAGAAGAAAAAGTTTCATTACGAATGCTACTCTCAACACTAGCTACAAGCTTCTTGCAAATATTATGTCTATGCTCAAGTTTCTCAAGCAAGCTTTCAATCATCAAAATTTCCAAGTGGTAGGCTACTAAATATCTATGAATTTTAAGCTTTTCCCACTTTGAATATTGTTTTGTTCTATTCATTTCTGCTAATATCAATCCACACACTAAGTAAAAAAGATAAGTCTATGAAGTTCCCAAAAAGCTAAGCGAAGCCTCTCATTGTATACAAAGAAATCTTAAGAGAGAAATATGGCTACACTGCTCATTATAATAGAAGAGCTAAACAGTTCAATACAACTGCAACATAAAAACAAACAAGGTGTGAAGGCATAACTCACCAACTGCATTGAGTTCAAGCCAACTGCATTCATATTCCAGTACTATCCCATGGATAAAGAACTAAAATAACTTGAGAAACATATTGACTCTACAGATCGAAGCTGGGGATGGATATTTCATAAATAAGAATGAAATAGATAAATTAGTAGCAAAATGGATATGATTTCTCTGCCATGGACTACATAATAGTCAAATGGATCCAAGTAATTAGTAATATGATCATAACAAGGACTGTATTGTGCCAGTCTTGTAAGTATTCTAGAGTCTAAAAACATAATCAGTCCAGGCAATATTCTTAGCCCTTGAGTTAACAACCCAAAAGAGAGAAAGTATTAGTATTCTGAAGGATTCTGTGTGTTAAAATGGGCGCTTTGGAATAGGGTATGGACATCGATCAAAGCACAATGGAGGGGGATTTTTGTCAAATATTATAGTTGGCAATGCTCTAGTAAACACTATGCGAAATGTGGAAGCATAGACAAGGCAACAAAGTGTTTGACAAAATGCCTCAAAGGAATGTGGTCTCATGGAATGCCATTATTGCAGGATTATGCACAACATGGGTTTTTTAAAAATACTTTACAAACTCTCAAGTAAATGCAATTGGCACGTGTCAAGCCAAATTCCACAACTTTTGCCAGCATTCTACTTGCCCATGCCAAAATGGGAGCTTTGGAGCAGGGATCTATCAAAGGATAAAGCAAGGGGGATTTTTGTCAGATGTTATAGTTGCAATCTTAGGGTTTGTGTCTGTGGAGGCTACATACTGTAGCAGTAATTCATACACTACTTTCAAATGTGGCCAAGTTGGCTGCTACTATTTCAATATATTTTGATATTATCAACTTTTTAACTCATGGTGTCATAATCTATATATTGTGTGTTCTCACCATTTCAATTGGTATCAGAGCATATTTACACTCTATGCCTATGAAGCCAAAGAAGCCCTCCAACACTGCAGGAAAACTGGAGTGCCATCCCTGTCAAAATCAAGCACTAGAATTGCCTGATAAAATCTAATTGCCGCCACCCCTACTATGTTTTCATTTAATTCATGTGTGAACTGTGGGAAATTGCTGAAAGATACACAGATGAATGAAGATGTTTTCCCTTTCCAACCAACGCTGCTGCCCAGACATACTTCCTTCAAAAGTGGCAGTAGAAAGAGCAACAGAAAGTCTGTTACTTAATGTTGTAGGAAGACATACAGCACCATCATTGCTTTCAAAGTGCTAAGTCCCTATTTGAATTGCATTTGCTTCGATCAAAGTGAAAAGAGCAGCAATATAGGTGCAAGAATTTGCAGAGTATATTGCTGAGGAAAGTGCACCAAATTTGAATGTCTTCCATAATAGACATGAAAGGAACGAGCAATGAATCTGGGGTTTGAAAGCTTTTTGTTTTTTTTTAAATCTGCAACCTACTGCACCCAGCAAGTCCCTGGCAAAGGCTGGTATATAGCGTGAAATGTAGTTTTTCTGAGGAACAACAATCTTAGTTGGAAAGTATTTATTTCTGAGCCAAAATTAAGCAAGTTCTAAATTACAAGAGCTTTGATTTATTAAGAGTCAAATTTATATTGCTTAGTGAAAATTTATTAGTTGTGTAGGAAAGCAAAGCATTATCATTTTGTAGCATGGAATTCCTGTGGTATTATGTGGTAGCTTGATTATAGGAGTTTGAAAAGTTTGCAACAAAATACTTGGTGCATAACTTTTTATGAAGGTTGTGGTGATCAGAAGTGGCACTTGGAACTACTACATCTTAAAAAAATTCCACTTTCAATTATTCTTTGATGGATGTCGATACCCTCTTCCAAAGATCCAGTTTGTGCAGAGGCAGGGAAGATGTTGGCAAAGGTTGAGGAGTCTGAATTTAAGCCCACCAGTTGTATTTGTTTAAAAGAATCTAAGGCCTTTTCAGCAAATCTATGTCAAACATATCTTGCAATTATGGCATTCCATGAGGCCAAACTTCATTGAGAAATTTTGCCAAAGAATTCACATGTCTAGTCTTTGCTTCCACATTTATAGAATTTTGAAAGAAAAGTAGAGCAAGGCTGGAGAAAAAATTGTATACCTGAAATTTGGAGAGCATGGAAAACACAATTATAGTTTTTTGAAAGATAGATAGAGCAAGTTTATGAAGCAAGGCATGCTTGGGCATCATAAAGTTGCACTCCTAGCTTTCTGAAAATGAATCTGCACACACAATTGGAAATTTGACACACTTGAGTGAATTTCTCATCCACAAAATATAAGCTACAAAGAAAATTGATAACAATTTGAAATCATTCAAGAGAGAATTTGTAATATAGTGTATTATACCATTTACATATATAATAGTAAATACTGCATCAAAAAGCAAAGCACTGTAGACACAAATATTTGAATGTTCAATGGAAACAATCAGATGACACCATAATACATCAAGAGTTACTCTAACGCAGGAAAATAGCCTCTACAACAATACATAGCAAGCAATTATTCTACAACTAATATAGCTTGAAAGAATTCCAAAGACCCCTCCATGCCATCGCCTTAGAGGATGCATTGTGCTGGAGAAAAAAAGAATGTAAATAAAAATGTAAATGCCAAGATCAAGGCAGCAAGCACTAGCCTTAAGACCAAACCATTCCAGTATTGTATAGTTGAAGAAGGCATCACTATTACAGTAGCAAGGGCAGCAACACAGCTCCAAGCAAGCTCATTTTTCCTGCCTTGGCAACCCATGCAGAGATTTCTCCACCGGCAGGAGACCCAGCAGGAGCAATGCTGGGTGATCCGCCTCCAATAGTAGTGGGGATTGCTAGGGATGTGGTAGAGGTTACTTTAGGCGCAGGAGCTGAGGATATAGGAGACCTAGATATAAAATCCACAAATAAAATGATAAAGAAAAGAATTCATCTTCCCACACCACTGTAGATGACTCTTCTTTCTCAGTGTAAAGTATAAAGAAATGCTCCAAAAGCACTCAACCTATATTACAAAAGAAAACTAACCCAAAAGACAACCAAAAACAGAGCTTGAAATTCTCTCGTCTGCTTTAACTCAAAATATCCCATGCTTATGTCCAAACCTGCAAACCAGACATTGAAAATGCCTTATCATAGACTTTTACAACAATTTAGCAAAATAGGGTTTGGGAAAGAAAAAGAAATCATGCAACTTCAAATCATAAACCCTAAAAATGTAAACAAGACACAAAAAAGAGTGTCTAGACAAACATTCAAACTGAATAAAAACAAGAAGCTCAAGTGAGGGTCTGTCGCTTGATCTCCTTCTCCCCCACATTTCTGGTAGGATCTGCAAAACAAATGGGAACAGAGAATCAACTTCTAAAAAAAGATTATGGCTTTCAGAAGCAGGAACTTCCCTGAAGGCTGACAGATTTCCAAGCACAGTTGAGACTACATTGCCAATGACAGGTAGAGTGCCCTGGTCCATAATATGGGTTATTATAAACGCTAGGTGTCTCGGGAGCCCAAAAATGGATGAATGGCTTGAGCAAACCCTACACAGGAGCCACATACCTCCATACGTGCCTACCAGTAAAAACCTCAAAACAAGCTGGCCATCCATAAAAAAGACACGTCTGCAACATCAAAACTTTAGAAACCTTCAAAATAATTTCTCTCCTGCTCATGCTTGATTGGTCCAAAAAAATCTCTCCATTTTTACAAATGAGAAAAAAATGAAAACGCCAGGAAAAAAAGAACGCGCCAATCAGAGAAAAGCAAAAAAGAATGAAAAACCATTTTAAAAATACAAGTGCAAGAAACATTAGCCAAACAGCCATTGATCAACATCTGTGTGGTTTTCGAGGCAGTGAAAAATATGTTTTAGAGAGCTGAAAACATTAGTCCCCGCTTTAGGCAGGGACTAATAATCAGGTAAGAAAATGGTCAGGGCAATCGAATTATTGTTGATATCCGATATATGGGAATCTTAGAAAGTAAGCAATGACATGATGACTATAATAGGTAAAATAAAAGGGAAAGAAAAGAGAGTTGATAATACAATTAAGTGATATTCGATGTATGAGTATCTTAGAAATTAAATTAATCACACGGTGCCTGTGGCATATTATTTTTCTGAAGGGAATAGAAAGGCGCATAGTAGGAGTAGGCAACTGAAATTATTGGTCCAGTTGGTATGTGTGTGGATATTATGATGCTGTATTTATTGTTATATTAAATGAAAGGGGATGAAAATGTATATTACAATAATAATAAATGTGTTACTCATGCCTGGATTTGATTGACTTAAGAAGATTTAAGATTTTTATCGTATGCAGTTTATTTGATGAGACTATATTAATCTTAGGAAGAGGTTTTATTTCCTTTACACATATTTTTTCAAATTAAACCTTATCCTTTCGCACCTAGCGCAAGTTACATGTTATGGTTAACTGTGCATCATTCTGAACTATGATTTTGCCCATTATCTATCACCAAAAGAGAGCGAGTGCGAGGCGAACTGCAATTAGGAAGGCACCTCAAAACAAAAATGTTGGCCATGGCGAGCCCCTGTTCGACTGCTTCCACGCCCTGCACTCGAAGATTAAATTCATCTCTTTTAATTTCGAAACTGTCCACATGTTCTTTATCTCACATTTCCCCCAAATCCAATTTTCTTAAAGGGAGAGAAATTCGTGTCACCCAAAACAGGATAGCAACAAAAGCATCCCCAAGCAGTATAAAGACAATGCAAGTACAACGCGCCGAAGAAGTTTATATTCCTGAAGAGTACAAAAAGATATTTGAAGAAATTGAAAAGCTTGGCCCTGTAAGTTGAATCAGATTTCCCTTTCCAAATTTCTAAAATTCATTGCATTAACTTTTCCTGCTTAGTCTGCATTATTGTTTGTGCATGTTAATTGTCTTCTAAGAATGATAGAAAAAGCTTTTTGTGATTTCATTTGTGGTTAATGCACACAATACAAACCCCAGTTCTCGTCAAAGCTTTAAATGGCTTGCACTTCTCTTATTTTTGCTATCTGAGAAAAATAAATATGTTTGGCTGAACCAATGGGATAAATGTTTTTTCTTTTAAGGATAGACAGATGGATAAATTAGTTGCATGCTTTCTTGAAGAAAAACACTGTTCATTCGAATTTAATGAACTAGAAAATTAACAATGTTATACCAGATTACTGGTCTCCAATGAATGCAAAATGCCAGATTATTTCTTTTGTGCCCCACATAAATGAGTGCTTACAGGCAATATGTTTTTTTCGGTTGTAATACTAATGTCGTACACACTGCAATAGGCTGCCTATATGACTCTACATTGTTTTTCTGTGTAGGTTATCTCAAGGAAAACTTGGTATCCAAAGGCAGCAGATCATGAAAATGTCAAGAAAACGTGGTATATTGTTGATGCCACAGACAAAAGACTTGGAAGGCTAGCTTCAACCATAGCTATACATATTCGTGGAAAGAATCTACCAACCTATACTCCAAGTGTAGACATGGGAGCATATGTTATCGTGGTATGTGTCACCGTCTGCCTTTTAGTGCCAATGTTTATACAATAAATACTTAAATAATTAAATAATGACTAGAAATATAAGAGGTACCTTGGATGAAAAGGTTGCAGGATTCTATTTTACCATTTTGTTTCATTGCTTAATCTCTCACTTTTTGTGAATTTTTAAAGGTGGTTAGTTTGCGCAAAGAATCAAAGCAATTTCTTGCTTATAATCACAATCATGGTTGTTTTCTTGTTATAGTATTTCATTGGGCGAAAGAAGAAATATAGTACTTGAAACTTTATTATGGGGCCTGTAACTGGGTCTCCCTCACTTACATGACTGCTGGAGTTTAGGCCATGCAAATTTGGCAAGGTTAAGTTGAACTTTAATTCGACATGAACTGTGTTTCTAGGTCCGACTTTGAGGCTCAAAACTTTCAATTCTTCAAGCGTCATACTGTTTTTAACTTCTTTTTGATAGATACACCCATTAGGTTTGAACCCAGGTTGTGGCAAGCACCCAACTTATTGGGTTAATGGATCATTTGTTGGAGATCAAATGAAGAGTAATAAGACATCTTCATTTTTTAAAAATCACTTTAACAAGTGTAAAAACTAACTGAAGATTAAAAAGGCTTGCCTCTGTGGTTTTTATTTTTAAAATTAAATATTTTTCTGTTTTTTTGTTTATTCTTGATTCTAGTAGCAGTATCAATGACCTAATATAGCGAAGAGTTCCGGTAGTCAGAGTTTTTTTAATTGTGCTTCCTTTCCTTTTTCTATTGTATCAGTATATTTCTGTACAGATATCAAAAAAAAAACTGTAGAGATTCTTACATCCTCATGATGGATCACAGAGTGTGGTCTGAAATGTTGATTCAAAATTTTCTACACATTTTTTTCTAAAAACTTCTACTCAATTTCATCGACTGTGGAAACTGTACGTTCTTAACAGTGTATCTTCTATTAGTTCATTGTGAACTGTTTTTACAAAAGAAAAAATATCTCCATTTTGATATTGTTAAATGTTTTAAAGTTATGTTTTTTTTTTAAATTGGTCAATGAGGGTTAATGTCTCCTTGGCCCACGGGACACAAATGGAGGCTTGGTCCCTGAGCACGCATAGCGTGCACTTTCCTTTCACTGCATTAAGGCTTCAAGAGCATGCCCAGTGGTTCCAGGTGGAATTGAACCTGGGTCTTCATTGTGGTAACGCTCCATCTTTAACACCCAGCCAAACCTGCTGGACTTAAAATCATGTAAATATTATGTTAAAGAGTATTTTGTAATAACATCCTGGTTTTGTGAAATGGAAGAACAAGTGCAAAGCTCACATCAGGTACGACATTCACTCTTTTATGTTGTAAATGGCATTATATTTTGGCTTACTTTATTTTTGCTTATTCATTTTAAACTAAAGATGTCATGTGAAAAGGACCAGGTCTTGTTTAATTAAGAATATGTAGGTTAGGTTGGTTTGGGATTGCTAAGGGAGCCATGATATGACAATGGAGCAAATTGAGTAAATGCTGAGAGGGTAAATCTACATTAGCGCTTGAGCGGATCGGCTGTTGTTTGGCTATTAACTGTTGGAAGATTAGAATTTTTTTGATGCAGACGCGGTGGGGAGTTCAATGATAATTGGCAATCTACAGTCATGGAAACGATTTAGCTGGAGATGAAGGCAAGGAAATTGGTTGCAGTGATTTGAGAGAATGCTTCCCTCTTTGTTTGGTTGCTGTCCGTAAGGAAGCCTTGGTTGGGTTAGTTTCAGATATTGCTTCTGTAGCAGAAATGTTCTTTTTCAGGCATTCTTGAGCACAATGCTGTCTCATTGGCATTTCTGTGACATTAATTTGGTTGAAGGCAGTGGGATAATGTTAAATCTTATGAATTGGGTAATCGAGTACTGGAAACTAGAGTCACTAATAAATACTGGATGCTTATGGTTGGGATATAAATGGATCCCTCAACATTCTGGTTCATAGCTTATCAGTTTAGAAATACATCTTGTTGCCAAGAGCCCATTTAGTTTCTTGCAAATCTATTAATATTTTATTGATATCCCTAATAGAAATAATTTCTTCTGAATCATATTAGCTTGGTTGTGGCATATAATGTTCATTAGAATAGCACCTTAAAGTTGCAAATGAATAATTACATTGAGAGCTTGACATTCTTGATGTTGAATTTTATGGAAAGATTTGCCCCCTTGTTAGGTGAGGGAAGGTGGGCTATTACATGTGGTATCTGAGCGTGGTTTGTAGTTACACACCTCTAAGATGAATTTGTTTTGGCCATTGTCTATGTCTATTCTTGGTGTAATTTCTGGGCATATCCTGCTTTATAAATTTCTAGCCAATTTTCTGGGCCAATAACTCAAAATCTTAAGTTGATTCATTCCGACCTGCACATGAGACATTGTAGCGTAAAAAGGTACAAGAAAAGAATTTCTATGTATGCACTGCTTGAAATTTTCTAGGTGTTCATGATCACTGTAGCAATCTTTTTTGGGCTCTAGGATGTCGAGTTTCTGGAGAGGATATCAAAGCAAAAATTTCACTATGTTGTGATGGACATTTTAAATTTTTGTGCCTATGTTCATAGTCATTTTTTGAGTTAGATATGGAGGTTTGAGAAATTGGTGCTCCTAAATAAATCCCAAAGCTAACATAACAAAAGACACCATTCCACTGTAGAATTTCATCATTTTGGAGTTCGAGTTTTCAGGATTTCGAGGTTTGAGTAGTTGATGCTCTTGGAAAAGGAGTTCCCAAACCCCTGTAGCTTGAATTACAAATGCATGAATTTGGAATGTGTGTTTACTTTAGATATGAGCATCCATATTTTTGTTCAATGTTCAACACTGGATGCATTTTCATTAATCACTGTTGATTGAATTTGTGATAATTATTAATTTATGAAGTTATATTTATGAATGATGAACCTTCAAGATCATTAATGAATTGCTTATTGCTATCAAGGCAACAAATTTGTTCTCTCTATTGGAACAAGGACACTCCTGCTTCCCCCACTCAGATTGCTTATGCTGTCACAAACCCCCTTGATATCAATGTTCATTTTGTTAGCCACCTGAAATCTAAGGATACCTTTATACATATCATTCTGGCCGACACTTGCAAGGACTCTCCAAGGCTCTAGAAGCAAAACGTGAAGAATAAGCAGCTCAACAGAGCGCATTAACTTGCTTGTAACTAATGTGCAACACTTTAAGGGACAGCAAGATGGCATTTGTAATGGACACCCTAGTATTTTCCAAACAATTTTAGCTGAAACCAAGGCATAGACAGTATGCGCAACACTTTCTGATCACCAAGATCCCAAGGTGGGCAATGTGAGAGCATATGGTGTTCGAATTTCAACTTCAAATCATTTGCTACTGTATTGAATGCAATGCAATGCAATGATTACGTACACCCCAGGCGTCCACGACAACCACATGCCTCGCTTGTTTAGCGGAGAGTGTAATGTGCAACACAAGCATGCACTAGGCGGTGTTGCCGACCACTTCTACGCTTTTTCAGAGGAGTGCATGAAAGACAAAATGAATATGCAAAGTACTGGCATAGAGTAAGTTTTGATTCAGACCAAATTGGTCGATTATACCAGACTCGGCCAGTTATAGTTTGCTATAAGGGATTGGCAGTAAACCGTCCAATCTTACAAAATGAAGCATGCAAAGACACTCTTCAGCAGTACTACCTTCCGGGGTTTACAACACATGAACATTATCACTTATAACCATCATTCTAGCCGATCATATAATTCTGATATAAAAATCAGGCTGCTGTTACAACTAATTCATATTGACATATTCTCAGTAAACAACAAATAGCATAAGGGAAATCATATACCAATGCTCTGTAGCTGATGGTTGATGTCGTGAACACTGTAGAGGCTGCCCAAACTGTTGGTGATGGCCTGAATTGAAGCCAAACACACTGTTACCTTGCTGAAACACTCAAAAACTACTGTCACAGTTCTGGAAACACCTACCCAGCACCACTAAAACATTCGCCTAGCCCAAATCAGTGACCTCTCCAACCTAAATTCACTGCAGACCCCATCCATACTCCTAGGTGCCACATTTCAAGGTATATTAGGCACAAAAAGAGAGGTGTTTGGCACTTCTAAAACCTCACGTCCCAATGCTGCACCTCTATGGCTTGTACTTGATGTACGACAAGCTTGTAACAGTTGTACCTTCCAGCTAAGACTTCAAAATTACTCCTGTTCTAGGCATCCAGGTCCATAGGGAACAATCATTGCAACTTTCAACCATTTCATCAAGGGATAATCACTCAACAAGAAATTTTGTATGGCAAACTCTTGGAAAATGGTATGGTCTTGTTGAGGAATAAACCTTCATACACTTCCATAGATCAATATTAAATCACACCAAAATTTATACTGTAAACTGCTCAAACCAAATCAACTTCAAAACACATAAAAAATACTCAATCCAATTTCACTGCAAATGGACTCCATTGAAACTCCTTGTGATTTCTAAGATAAAATCACCAAATATTCTAGCGAGGGTTGGTCTTTTACAACTGAAACTAGAAGAAGAATGAGGTATGCAACCTCACAGGACAAATCTTGGAAGCTCTCTACAGAAAATTCTTATTAGAAATGCATAAACCTTGAATGAGCGTTCAAAACTCCATTTATAAGATTCTCATAAAACGCCCAAGAGGAATAAAATATAATATAACTTTATAGGCTACATGAGATATTTATTTCCCACTAAAATGGAACACCAACTTTATAATAATATGACTTTTCCAAGTCAAGCGCCCACTTAGGAAGATTATAAAACACTTTTTAAATAATATAAGTTGTCAACTTTAAAATATAATAGTAAAACCTTTAGACAACTTAAAATCAATTATTTAAAAAGTGATTTCCCTTTAACAACCAAGTTAGCCTTCAGGAAACTCAAGGAATAAGGCTAACTTTCCACGAGTTAATTACTGACGGAAAGGGGACATTACAACATTTCAAAATTGCTTAAATAAACAAGCGGACTACCAAAATCCCCTAAACCGTATTGAAGCTATTGAATAACACTTGACCAATAATAAAGCTAGAAGGGAGCTTGCTAAAGTGATTCAGCACAACAAGCCACAAGTTGCTGCTAAACTA
Organism: Cunninghamia lanceolata; assembly: GCA_027924645.1. Classification (NCBI taxonomy): domain Eukaryota; kingdom Viridiplantae; phylum Streptophyta; class Pinopsida; order Cupressales; family Cupressaceae; genus Cunninghamia; species Cunninghamia lanceolata. The sequence goes on along the minus strand of BSBN01001387.1, from coordinate 2,011,950 downwards.
GTCATCACTGCAATGAATCTCACTTTGTTTAACTATCCTTTTCCTTTGTAGAAGTGGAATGTCAATCCCAAGGCTCAAATTGAAGAGGCTTCTGGTTGAAACAGGAGCCCTGCTCGGTATGATGGAAGATACTCTAGTGCTCAAACCCCTCAAATGATGAAGCAACAATTTGTCTCATGTCTACCTGGCAAATTAAAAATATGTATCCCCTTGCTTCTATATTTATAAAAACAATATATGAAAAGTCAGCACTCTAAGTCTGTGTAGAGGTGTTCTCCACTGTCTTGGCTGTGATCTTTGTAATGTCCCCTTTCTGTTAGTAATCGACTCGGAGATAGTTAGCCTTGTTCCTAGAGTCTCCCAAAGGCTAACTTAGTCGTTTAAAGGGAAATTACTTTTTTAAATAATTATTTTTAAGTTGTCTAAGGTTCTAATCTTATATTTTAAAGTTGACAACTTATATTATTTAAAAAGTGTCTTTTAACTCCCAAGGTTGGTGCTTGACTTAGAAAAGTCATATTTTTTTTAAAGTGGCGTCCCATTATGGAGAAGAAATAAATATCCCATGAAGCCATAAAGTAATATTTTATATTATTTCTCTTGGGCGCTCCACGGGGAGTTTATAAAAAGGGATTTCAACGCTCATTTGAAGCGTATGCATTTTTGATATGAAATTTTTGTGAGAGCTTTTGAGCTTTGTCTTATGGGTGTGAAACCCTCATTCCTTCGCTAGTTTCAGTTGTGAAAGATCAACCCTAGCTAGATTATTTGGTGATTTTGCATCAGAAATCACAGACCTTCAATGGAGTCTTTTTGTTGTGGTACTAAGATGAGTATTTTTGATGTGTTCTGTAGAAGATTTTGATTTTGTAGATTTCATGTGATTTTTAGGGTGTTTTAATGTTGTTCTATTGGAGTTTGTGAAGGTTTCCTTACCAGCTGGGCTGTAACATTTTTCCCAGGCTTGCCATACCAATATGCTGGCTAGGCGAATATGCTTGCATGAAATGACTTAAATTTGCATTGGTAATTCATTTTGTATCCTGACACTATTATTAAGAGTGTTTTTGCAGACTTTGCTAAAAGATTTTGGGGATTCCCAGCAGTCCATACTGCTAGTACAGGCCGTACTAGCTGAAAAGGGACGTGAGAGTTTACTGATGTAAAACGCCTCACCTTGGTTGACCAAAACACTTGAAATGGGGGCACCTTGGGAAGTTGAAGAAGTCTAGGGCAGTTTGGAGGAGGAGAAATTGCATATTAGGGTGTTTGGATTGATTTAGGAGGTGCTGGATCAGTATTTTCAGTGCTGCATACTCAGAAAATCAGACCTGTAGCAGACATAGCAGCAGGTCAGGCTTGATTTCAGATCCTCAGTTCATGTCATATAGCGTCTTCTATGGTATATTTCATAATACTATTCAGTTTGGGTTGTTTGGTATGAGTTTGTTTCAGAATTTCATGTATTTCAGCTTGCTTGCACTAGTTACAGCAGAGTTCTAGTTTCCAGATCAGAATAAAGTATATTTGCAGCTCACTTTATTTATCTTATCTAAATAGTTACAATGAATAATGAATGTTAAAACACTAGATGGTAGTAGCGCCAGCGCATCTGCATAGTTGCATGTCATTTGTAATCAACTGGATGGTTTACTGCTAGTTTGTATAGCATAGTGCATTACAAACCCATTTTGGCATTGAACGAGCTTATCGACCAATTTGGTCTTGATACAAGCTTAGACATTTTGCCAGGGTTCATCTATACACACTGGTCCTGCTGAATAAGTGGTTGATAGGTTGGCTTCGCCACCTTGCGTGTGTCTCTGGTCGGCTTGCCGCCTTGCATTTTGTCTGTGCTTTTCAACAACTAGCTGTGTGACTCAAACACCGTATGCTCTCACCTTGCCCACCTCGGGGTCTTGGTGATCAGAAAGTGTATCAGAGATTATCTGTGATTTGGATTTCAGCTAACATTATTTTGGGAAAAAATTAGGGTGCACATTACAATCTTTAGCTTCTAGCTGTCCTCGTATGGGCCTCTTATTATCTACCTAGGAATTTTGCTTTTATGTTCAAGTAATATAATTTCTTTTTTATCAAAAAAAAAAAATTATTGAATTGGTTTGCAACTTTGCATTAAAATTTCTTGTTATTTATTATTCACAATTTTTAGCATTTATACATAGAGGGACCCTGCCATATTTGCACTTGATTTGCACCTGCAGTTGATGTGCATCTGCACCCATGCATAACTAAGTTTAGAATTTTGTGACAGTTCTCAGTGATGCACTTAATCAGTGTGAACTATTTTCACAACCCTGATTTGAGAAATTCTTTAATTTTTGGTCCTAGTTCAACTATGGCAGTCCAAATAACAAGTAACCATGAGCAAGGTTCTCATTACAAGTGTTCTTGTCTTTATCATAACAACAGATCATCTATCAACATGTGGGTGACTTTTGAACATTATCATAGCTAAAAATCTATCTGATTTATCTAAGACAGGAGCAAAGTCAAGCAGCAAGCCTACTGCTAGACTGAACTGTGTTACTGTAATGTCCCTATTTGGACAATTAGCACAATTTTACCAAATTTTCAGAAATCAATTCAAATCTCTCCCGAGACAGAAAACCTTCACAATGAAGTAATTCACTTTACCATAGCCACAAGCTGCTGTTGGAAGTATGCTACTGGAAAATCACCCATGATAATATCTTCAACTTTTAATCTTACAAGAGGCATGGCTAATCCAAAGACACTGTCTCACCATCCAAGGAGTGACAGAACTAGAAACAAGATTAGCTAAGCTGGGACAATGGTACAATCTAAAATTGATTGCTTAATATGGTTTCCAGGAAACTCAGATTTATCTCAGAAGCATTTCAGTGTAATGTATTAACTTCTGCCATCAAATGACAGACTTGGCGATTTGAGGAACATGTGCTATAATCACGTGTTGGTTGCGAATAGGATAATGGGAAGTTGCAACCTGATGGATTTCTCCAAAACCTTCGCCATGAATGGTCTCTGTTTACAGCTGCGCCTATTTGGTCAACATAATCTCTATTCAAAAGATGCTGCGAGATATTGAGTGAGGTCTCTAACACAACTCAGCATTAAACAACAATCAAAATTAATTCCTTCATATATGGCGTACACATATTCCTTAGCCATTATGCAAAATGTAATGCCTAAGCTTTGATTGGTGCGACTGGCATGCTAATGGGGTGGCTAGTCATGAATATAGATTCTAATGCAGTTAAATTCTGAGCTAATATTAGCTGCAATGGACATCTTCAATAAATGAGAGACAATTCAGCTGCCCAGAGATTCAGAATCAAACCTGTCTTGGCACTAATAAAGTCACCTCAATCTATCACAAATTGGCGAATTGCATACGATAATTAAGCCGGCTGTTGAATGACTTGGATTGGCCTTGCAGAGAGCTCAAACGGCCACCCAAAATAGAATTGATCATAAATTCTAATGAATCGACCAACAATTCCTATAAGGCGACTCCCCTAAGGAATGTATGGACTGGTATTAACATGGCAATATAGCATTAGAATCTAAGGATACAGTGATCAAATATAAATTCATATGCCCTCAATTTACAAGCAATAATATTGACAGATGCATGATTAGAAGAGATTATATCATACGACACCAAATCACTGAAATTATATATATAATACTTGAGAAATCTTTCATTATGAACAACAACAAAATTTCTGTATGATTAAATCAAACTGGATTCACAAAACTGAAATCTAAGAGCTTAATATCAAACTTCAACATTGAAGCTGTGAAAGCAAAAATACTTGAAATCCCAAATTTGAAACCAATTTTAGTAAAATTGATAACTTCAAACTCCAAGTTCCCTACAACCACACACTGAAAACTGGAACTTTGAAATTGGATAATTTTTACAACCCAAAATTGAAGATGCTGGTGAAACTTTGTGTAATTCATGAATTGGAATCACCTTCGAGAATTTGAGAGTTTTTGTTCTCGAATCTCAAGACCACAAGGGTTTTCGTCCTTGGATCTGCAACCACAAGGAATTTGGTCCTTGGATTGGATTTTGAACACAAGTGCTCAGATTTGGTCCTCTTTTTTGCCTTTTCTCCTCTTATATAGATAAAGATTTAAAACCATAGAAGCAGAAATCGCGAAAAAATCGTGATTTCTGGTAAAAATCATGAATCGCCCAGTTTTGCGATTTCCCCCCCCCCCAAAAATCGCAGGTCAACAGTATTTTTTCGGATTTTCCTCTGTAATCATGAAAAATCGCAGTTTTTCCTTGCCATTCGGTGATGTTTCTTGCGATGTTCGTCTAGGGTTTCTTTGAATGAAAAATCACAGTTTTTCCTGCCATTCAGTGGCGTTTTATACCTTGTTCGTTTAGGGTTTCTTCCATTTTTCTAAATGATTTAAAAAAAATTAAATGATATATTTTTTTAATTACTAGCACTTCGCCCACAGCAGTTTCAACGAATATGCCGATGGGAACAACTGACAAGTTCAGAAAATTTGCTGGCGTGAATTTTTTTTTTATGGCGTGAGACAATTTTCCGAGCACTATAATGCTAACATATAAAAGCCTATCGGCGAATTATTATTTTTTATTATACATTATAATTTTAATTAAAATATAAAAATAATTTTTAAATTTCTTTAAATTTGTGACTTGTTTAAAATCTTTAACATATATAATTTTTTGAAGTTGCATTTAGTAAAAAGTTTTGTTTTTCTAAATGATTTAAAAAAATTAAATGATATTTTTTAAGTTTCTTTACTATTATTATTATTTATTAGATATTATAATTAAAATTAAAAAATATATAATTAATTTTTAAATTTTTGAAAATTAGTTTAGAATTTTGTTTTAAATTTAAATACATATTTTATTTATGTGAAAAAAAAATTATTTATTAATAATTATATATTATAATATTAAAATATAATTTTTATATTATTAATATATTATAATACGATATTATTAATATTTATAATATTTTATACATTAATATATTGCATTATTAATATATATTATATTATTAATGTATAAAATATAATAAATTATATTAATAATATAATATATATATATTATTATATTATTAATAGTTATATTTTATAATATTAAAAATTAATATTTTCTAATATAATATTTTTTTTTTAAAAAAAGAGGGGAAAAAATTTTATTCAATCCAAAACAAGAAACAAGGCAAGAGCCACAGGCTCAACAGAAAGGACAACAACCAACAAACCAACAACAACACTACATAGTCATATCATCCAGAAGAAAACTATCCAGAATCCCCAGATAATCAGAAGGTAACTCGTTCCTACCACTGATATCCCAGCCATCCCCTTTCTCCGAGGCCCACTTCGCCAAGCAGTCAGCCACACTGTTCCATTCTCGGGGGATGTGACAGAAAGAGACTGCTTCTAAGGAATTGCAAACACTTAAAATCTGTCTGACCATCGAAGCTAAATGCCAACTAACACCATCCAATCTCTGATTGTTCAACATATCCACAACAATTTGAGAGTCTGACTCACAGATAATCCTCCTCCAGCCAAGAGAGCAACCCCGCTCAACAGCAACCTTTATAGCAAGGGCCTCCATCAGGTTGTTAGAGTGATGCCCTTTGTAAACAGAGAAGCAGAAAACAACATCCCCATCCTTACTTCTCCCAATACCCCCAATACCAGCTTGCCCAGGATTCCCCCGAGAAGAGCCATCAGTATTAACCTTCAGGACTCCCTCGGGAGGAGGTGCCCACTTCCCGTCACGGCAGACCCGTTTCTTGACACGGCGAGGCATTAGACCAGTACGGCATCCCCTACTATTAACACCCAGGCTCAGATCCCGCATAATCGCAACATCCCCAGGATCAATACTTTCAGACATATCACATTTAGCAGAAATAGTCTCTTGGAGCCTACTGATAATCTTCGTCCATAGTTGACCAGTATCCAATCTGGAATCACAAAAAACTCTACGGTTCCTTTCCAGCCATAGGTTCCAAAAGATAAAAATGGGCCCAATGCACCAAGCCACCTGAAGAAAAGGCGTCGTCGCAGGAGGCCTGCCCAGGCTCTCCCAAAACTCAATAAGAGATGAAGCATGAATGCACCCATGATGCCAAGCCTCCCACCATCTGTGCCAAATCTCACGAGAAAAGGGGCAATGAAAGAACAAGTGGGAAGAACATTCTTCACTGCGCAAGCAAAGAAAACAAATGGAAGGCCCCTGAAACCCCCGTTTACGAAGATTCTCCCAGGTGAGACATTTGTTCTGGGCAACCAACCATAAAAAGAAGTTACACTTGGGCCAAGAAAAGCTGTTCCAAACCTTCCTCCACCAGGGCACCTCGGAAGGCCCATATAAATTCCTATCCAGCACAGCATAACCTTGAGCAACAGTATAATGCCCTTTTGGGCTAGGGCTCCAAGCCAACTTGTCCCTCTCATATTTTCTAATATAATATTATTAATATATAATATATATAATTTTTTTTTGCTACGTAATAAGGGATTCTATTATATTTATCAAAACAAATATTACAGTCATCAGCCCTTTAATGGCTATCAAAAGTTTCAGATCATATGACAGTTCCTACCCTATGTGAGCTCCTACCAGATGAAAGCTCAAACTTACTATCCATAATTCTCCTACCATATGACCACGCAGGGTCGGAGATATATAACGTTAAGCCAAACTAACACCATACAGTGAGTCCAAGTATAAGATATAAGAAACTACTATTATCCACAAAACCAGGGGAGGCCATTCTATTAAATCCCCTTTATGACTTAACAGGCGAACTCATCCAACTTACTTCTGAACTCGTCCATCCACTTGAAGTCCTCCGTCACCACCAGCCCCAGCATCCTTCGGATATACTCCACTGCAGCCATAGCTTGGTCCTTTAACACGATCAATTCAAAGCCTTTCACGTCCAAGATGAAGGGGTACACTTGGATTACTGCCCCAGGATCTGCCATGCGTTTCCATTCCTTGGGTCTAGGAACACCAACACCCGGGCGAGCGAAATGTAGAGTCTTCCGCAATTCTCCAAGATGCTTAGAGTAGAATAGAGCTCGCATAATTGCTTCTGCCTCTGCCTTCTCCAGTTGCAACTCCAACAACATAGCCAGGACCCGCGAGGTAATGTTCGTGTCGACGCGGTAACGGTCATCACTTTCCAGAAATGTCTTCCCCAAAATCAGTTTCACCGCTTCCACCAACATCTCGTCCGCCCTTCTCAGCAGCCTCTGTAGACGAAGATCGGTAATGCCCCCTAGGAATGCCATTTGCCGCTTAGCACTTACCAGACGGATGGGAGTCTCCATTCCTCCGCAGCTGACAACATGGGCTGAAATTATCACAGCAAAGTGAGACGGCATTTGGAGGAGACTATGGTATCTGATGCAAACCTTCACAGACCGCCTTCCTTTAAACTTGGATCCGAAGTATCTCGAAGGCATTTCCTTTAATGATTGCCTTGCTTCGTGAATGCAATCCCCGCGGGTTAATAACTTCCACCTCCCTTCGGCTCGTGTCTTCTCTGAGCGGCACTTTGCCATGATTGCCTCGGCCTTGCCACCCATGATGGTGTGGCAAGGCTCCCTCCCTACCTCCCATATTAATATATAATATATTATTAATACTTGTTATTCTATTATAATATATTATATATAAATATAATAATATTTATAATATATTATTTTATTTATAAAATAATATTTATATTACTAATATACAATATATTATTATATTTATTATTCTATTATAAATTTATAATATTTATATCATTAATTTTATATATATATATTTTTTCATTTTTGTACATTTTTTGGAAATATGATTTTTTTCCAATTTTTTCACGATTTTTTGAGAACATCTTATACTTTTGGTTTGCCGATTTTATCTCCAAACGATTTTTGCTTCCTTGGATAGAATTATAACTCCCACTCCTAAGATAGAGGAATTTAAATATTCCTAAGAGGACTTAACTAATTTTGAAAAAGGGACACCACAGTCCTCCCTTCCCAAGATTGCATGTACTCAAGCAATGCAACTCAACACTCCAACATAATTACTCACCTCTACAATACTAGGATCCCAAATCAGCCTTTGATGTTTACGAGTCTATTTGCTTGATGTACATGGCTGAAAAACATTGTCAGATATATCCTCAAATTGCCTCACTGGATGTGCAACAATCCTCTGCAAGACTTTTGTAAGCTCCCCAAAGATCTGCTTGTCTTCATCTTTTTTAGGCTGTGCCACTCTGATGTAAGTTGAAAAACATGTGCAAGGAATTTCCTTGGATGAGAGTGGATGTTTGAAGGTGGATACTTCCATTCTTTTTGCTGTGATCAAACGGCCTATTTGAAAGTCCCTTAAGAGTCACCTCATTGCCTTCAGAAAGAAATGAAAACTCCAAAGTATGAAAGTTTTGAGTAATTTCTCCAAGAGAGCATAACCACTGAATACCCAAAACTATGTCAGTATCTCCCAAACCAACTACATAAAATCATCACATACTTTATATTCTCCTATGAGAATGGTGAACTGACTAATTTTCTCTTTGCAAGGAATTATGACTCCATCGGCTACTATGACATCAAAACCTTCAAATTCTTTAGTTTTAAGTCTTCTCTGTAATATGCCCTCGTCGAAAGCTCCTACAACCGCCAACAAAGATTTAGCATGAGAGCTGCTAACATGCGAGGGCATCAATCTCAATGCTTTGAACAAGTTAAAAGAAACTGTTGATAACTGAGGAGGGGGGGGGGGGGGGTGAATCAGTTATCCTAATAATTTATGCTTTCTGAACTTTCTTAATAATCAATGCAGCATTAATTCAAATAAGCAAACATAACTATGAAATGGAAATACACATGACACAATATTTTTGACGTGGAAACCCTGTTAAGGGAAAAAACCACGGGGTGATTAACCCAAGATTGTATTCTCTGTTAGAAGAATGGAAATACAAAATGACACTTGCCAATTAGGGCTCACTGCCCGAGCACACTGCCTACAAGAGACACACTGTCTACAATTTACAAAGAGTGTAATACAATATTTGAACTGATAAGGAGCATCAACATATGCTGGAGTTCAGTTCCGGTTAGGCTCAGTACACTGATTTGTTGCACTTCATCTTTCCTCTTCTTTTGTACTGCTCTCCTTTCACATACCGAACCTTCCTTTCTGCTTTTACTCGGGTCTACTGCTTTTCTTCGCACATTGCTCAAAACCACGACACACCTCATAACTAAAATCATCTTATATATATATATATATATGCAAAAGTGATTCATCACCTTTCTAGTCGGCATCCGGAACAGTTAATAATTTCCTCAAACTCTGATCTGTTGGCTGAATCCTTGCACACCAAGTAATGCGGATCAATCATATACTTGTAGAAGTCCTCAATTATGTCGGCCAAACATAACTTATGCCTTAAGAACCTTTTCCATCATCAGTAACACATCCGGAATAATGTCTGATGTTCTGCCAGTCAGTTCTTCCTCTGTTCACACTGTCACTTGGGAACCCGACACTCAAGCATTCATATCTTTTTATCCTTTCCACACCGGAGGCTCAAACCCTGGAATCTATTAGTCAAGATACTCCTCTTGACTTCCCCAAATCCGCACTTCACTGAGATACTTCTACTGAGAGATTCGGACTTGTCTGTCGGACCTTACTGACTGCTCTGTTCTTGCTTACCGGACCTCAACACTTCTTCAATCTGACTTCCGGTGAGGACCTATCATGTCTTGCGGATGTGTGGGATAACCTTTGTTGCCATCAATGACAACATTCATGAGTCCATATAGTGTCTCTTGCCAACAATCTCCCCCTTTGGCATTGATGGCAACACTTAGTGAAAAATGACTAAGTGTCACACTATACTCCCCTTTGGCTGATGCTCTGTCTCTATGTACATTTACCGAAGCTCCCCCTTAGTTGGATTCCTCATTTTTCACTGCTCCTCACTCCCCCTTTGACATCAATGGCAAAGGGTAGGGTCCGCACATCAAAAATTTCAAAATTTTAACTATACTTGTCCGCATAAGTATATACATATGGCATACTTACATATACTGAAGTATGTCTGCAAAAGTTGTTTTTAATTGAATGAATTCTGTAGCCCAACTTTGCTTCATTCTGTCCAAAATTGATATATGACCGCTCAACAAGAATGCAAACACATCTACCCTTTTTAGATCTGTTGGATCATTGGTCCGGGCTGTGATTTGAGCTTCGTTTATGGCCTCATGCATGGCCTCTAACTTAGGGACAATTATCCCTCTGAGCTCACTCAACCTACTGATTCTGTTTTTCTTCTCTTTTTCAAGCTTCTTAATTTCATTCAAAATTACAACCGTTTGACATTCTTGATTTATTATGGATGTAGTAAGTGGATCAAAATTTTGAGAAAGTTTTATCAGTTTATCCTCCTGTTCTTTCATTTTCTTCTCAATCTCCACTGTTGTTTTAGACCAGGATATACAAAATTTGTATACATCACCTCCATCCTTAAGGGCATTTTCCAAACTTTTTATCCCAATACCCATAACTCTTCTGTCATTTGAAATTATCCCTTGCAGCTCGGAGAATCTTTTATCCAAAAACTTTTTCCTGACCTTCTCCTCAGCTGATTTCTCTAGAGAATCAAAATGTGTGCTAACACTATTGACTAGAGTTTTGAGATTACCGGAAGAGGAGGCTGTGGGATCCTTCTGAAAAGATGGCATGATCTTTTCCAACACTCCGGATGCTACCTCTATCAGCTCACAGTCTTCCATGTGAGATTTCAGTAGTTTCTCTTTGACCTTCGCATTTGCGAATGAAGCTATCTTCATTGTTTGTACCGGAGATAGAGAGTCAAAATCTAATGGCCCATTTAGTAATTCCGGTTCATCCATCTCATTAGTTGCTTTTGTCAAGAAGTCCTTGACAGATTCTGCAGTGTCTCTTGCCGGAGATAGATTCTTTTTCTCTTCTGCAGTGTCACTTATGTTCTTTTCAGCTTGACTTCCTTCTTTACTTTTCACTTCTTTTTCTTTCTCCTTTATTATTTCTTCTTCTTTAGATCCGGAGTCAACAGGGGAAACTGGAGGAGAAATGTTAGTCTGATCATGGACCACCTCTTCCGGAGCAGAGGATTCCAAGTCCTTAGCTGTTTCTACACCGGTATTCATTACCTCTTCTGTCATTTTCTCAGTAGACTCTTCTGCAACACTTGTGGTCGAGGGGTCAGTACCCAAGTCCTCTATAATTGGAATGTTGAATCTTTTGAATGCATTCCGGAGGATCTCTTCTGTCTCTTTTGCAACTTTGTTAGTCTCTCCGAGCATAAGTTGATTCATCCGTGCTTTGCTCTTGAACTCATCCTTACAATCTTTGAATACCATATTCATTGTCTTGGGATCGATTGAAGGATATAGCTGAATTGCTATCTGTTCCCGGATTTCTAGGTCTTTGCCTTGGGCATTGTTCTTTCTTATTTCTAATTCCTTCTCCAAGCTTTTAGGGACCAGAGATATAATTTCAATAAATGCTTTGTTGTAGATATTTAGGTACCTAACTATGGCATCTTGCAATATTTTCTGATCTGCTTCACCATAATCATCATAGAATTCAACCATTGGCTGTAGATTTCCGTCCACTGTGAGTGATTTGATTATGTCATCAATGTGAAGAGTGGGTTTTTCAACATATTCCTTTGTCTTTTCTTCTTCCTTTTGTCCGGTAGAGGGTTCATCGGATGTTTTCTTCTTTTTCTTCATTTTCCTGATTTCTTCATCAGATTCAGTCTCCTCTTCATCCCTTTGACTGGCATAAGCCCTTGTGGCTTTTGTCTTGGTTCTTTTCTCTCCTTTGCCGGATGATTTTGTTTCCAGTTTTGATGGCCTTGAGCTTTTGGCAGTGGTAGGTGCAGATCTCTTTGATGATCTGGTCTGGGTAGAAGATTTCACTGGAACACTTTCCTCACTTCTCTTTTCTGCCTTTTTCTTCTCTTCCTCAGCCCTTTCCATCTTTTCTCTGTTGGCATCAAGTGTCTCCTTTGAGATGCCAAAGCCTTTTGCAACATCTTCAACTTCTTTTCTCACCTTCCTCTTGATCTCTGGTTGTCTGAGTTCCACATGAATCTTTACACTTAGCTCCTCAAAGGTTCCAAACCTTTCTGCCTTGAGATCTTTTGGCTAACTTAACATGTGTTCAATATGCAGCTCAACAATTTTCTCATCAACTTCATACCCCATCGGCATGATCCATACCATTCTTGGTTCCACTGCCTCCATAAGGCACTGATCAGTTTCTACCATGAAGCAAACAGTATCCTTATACTTTTCAACTAGAGCTTGGGGGATTCTCTCTCTTGCTTGCATCATACTCTGAAAGTTCTTGAAATATCCCTAGAATGCTGTATTCTGTGCCTTAACATCACCAAATCCATGCAAGTAATCCCTAATTTGTATGGCAACTGGTCTGTTATTTTGCCATATCCAGCCATTAGATCCGGGTAGCTCATTCATGAAGTAGAAAAATAGACACAATATCAGTCCACCATATTTAAAGGAGTTCTTCTTGTCCTTTTTGATCTTCTGTATGTTTTCCATCAGTTGACTCAGAAGGAGTTCACAGAGATCATACTCTGCATTCTTTCTCAGCATCTCATAGGCAGTATACACTGCAGTTCCAGATACTGAATTTTCCCTACTGGAGTGATATATCTTATACCCTATTATCATGGATGCAAACTTGATATCCAGGTCAGTGATGTCTTCAATGGTCATTGCCCTCTTATCAAATTTTGATCCGGTGGCCTCAGTTACAACGTGGTTTTTGACAGATTTAAGGATAGGTATCCCTCTGGAGGAGTGTAAACCAGTTATTGCCCTAATTGCTTCCTTAGTGATCTTGCAAGGCCCGTTCAGCCATAGGAAGTTATCATGCACCCTACTCAGTACATACCGGACCCATTCATCTTCTTCAAAGCAGGGGAAATGAATGTACTGATCAAAATGTTTCTCCTAGATGCCCTTATATTGTGGTTTAAGTTCATAAGCATCTTCTATCAATTGTTTGTGATAGATGTCTCTTAGTTTGAATTCCCCAAACTCTTCAATATTCGCATGTATGTAAACCCTAATATCTTCCGTATGCAACACACCATGCGGAACACTGGAGAATGCTCCTAGGGGATCTACTTCCAAGGATTTGTATGGATGTTTCTTGAATTTAGGGCGAGGTCTATCAGAGATTTTCACAATATTTGGTGTATCCATCTTTCAAAAGATTTGCAGAGAGATATTGAGAACGGAAAATACCTTTTGCGCTTCTAGGTTCTACGAAGTGAGCCGAATCAATTGCTGGATGAATCGGATTTTGCAGATGATCTTTTGATGGGCTTGAGGAATTTCTGTTGCAGAGCTTCTGTTCGTTTCTTCTTGAAAGCAGAATGAACAAATGCTTAATGAGAAAACCCTTATATTGCTCCGCAAACCCTAATATCAAGTTGCATTAAATGCTCGACCTAAGTCATTCCGGTTTGCCTTATTCGGATGACTTGAAGAATCGGATCAATCTTGATTTTAAACATCTTGCGGATCTTCCAAATCTTAACCATAGTTTACTTAGATGTTTCTCTTATGAGCCCTTTAATCCGCAACTCTCCTTGTGCCAGTTCCGGCACCAATTGATTGGCTGGGGGAACAAGGTTTTCTTTGTCTCCCCCCGAGCCAGAGCTCACTTTTTAATTTCCGGAAGGAATATCAGCACCAGAGTCTGGTGCGGATCCATCCCCTACATTCTCTGTACTTTTCTTCACCCAAATCTTGTTCATCTCACTTTGAACTTCATCCACATTCACCTTTTGTTTTCCTTTATCTTGATTCTAATTATGATATACCGGACCTCTTCTGTCCTGATTTTTGCTTCTGCAGAATTTTGCAATATGACCGGATCTATTGCAAATTTGGCAAACAACATTTCTTTGTGTATTTGATTGATATCCTCTTGATCTGCATTGATTAGCCATGTGACCCATTCTATTGCATGCAAAGCATCTACCATTGAATGAATTGTTCATCTGCATATTTCTGCATTCATGAGATTTGTGACCATACCTTTTGCAGTTAAAACACTGTCCGGAGAAGGATGTATTAGTCTGATTCATTCTCTTTCTACACTGATTAGCTCTATGACCAAAGTTATTGCAGTTGTGGCAATATCCATTGAAGGATGGATATCTTTGAGCATTAGGCTGTCTTACCAGAGGTCTTCTAGGCTTGTTTCTTGGATTTTCTGATCTAAAATTCTTCTGACCGGATCCAGAGCTTTCTCCTTTCTCATATCGCAAACCACAGTTGTCATCTACCCTCTTTTGACTTTCAAGAAGAATTTCAAGTTGAGTAGAACTTATCTTGAATTTCTCTTTATATTCATTTGCTGTTTGAAGATCCCTTTTAAGAGAGATAATTTGATCCTCAAGTTTTTCTTCATTATCTTTAGCATCTTCAAGATCAGATTCAAGATGTCTGATAATTCTATCCATCTTGTGGCAATCTTCTGATTTCTCCTTGAGGGATTGTCTTAGATCATCTTCAGTTTTTCTTTTCTCTTCAACCTCTTGGGTAAACTTCATAACTCTTGATTCCATTTTCATGTCTTACCATAATGATTTCTTTTGATAACTTTTCACATAACTTAGTTTTCTTCTTCAGATCTTCATTTGTATCATTGGCTTCACCTTGACTTGCCAATTGCTGAAGTAGCTCTTTTCTCTTTTTCATAGAGAGACTTAATTTGTCTTTTAGTTCTCTCATGAAATCATTAGCCTGTTTGAGTCTTTCCTTTAATTCATTGATTTCAGAGTTTGACTGCTCAAGATCATCAAGGGCAGTCTTGAGTTGCTCCCTTAACCCATATACATCCATTTGAATTCCTAGATTTTCCTCAAGCTGTTAGATTCTGTTAGGAGGAACTTGGCTCTGATACCAATTGTTGACCCCTGAGAGGGGGGGGGGTTGAATCAGTTATCCTAATAATTTCTGCTTTCTGAACTTCCTTAATAATCAATGCAGCATTAATTCAAATAAACAAACATAACCATGAAATGGAAATACACGACACAATATTTTTGACGTGGAAACTCTGTTAAGGGAAAAAACCACGTGTTGATGATTGTTTTTTGGACAAGTCAACAATTAGAGTGAAATACAAAGTATCTGACTCCCTCTTGAGCAAAGCCTCTCGAATGTTGAACGAAGTGATCAAACAAGATGATTCCAAGGTTCCTTTCTTATAATTTTGGAAGAAATAGCTCAGTGACTTAGTATGATTATGCTGGTAAACACAAAGGGACTTACATCAGATCTTTCTTCTTTCATTCAGCTTATCTCTCCTTCAGTGTGGATGACATATATACAAGACTTCAATGATAAAGAAAAGTAAAAGGGAAAGGGTTTAGGAAACTAATCTAAGATCAATGAAGTAATGGTGATGTATTGAACAGACAAACTCCTAAGTAAACCTAACTTCACTTCGCCAAGGGTGCCTACAACTACATGAAGTTGGTGCAATCTCCTAAGGCTACGCGAATGGTTTTCAAATCATGAAAGCTTATACAAGCACCCATCGAATGGCGCAGCTCAAACAAGTATCCACAATCGAACTTATGCAAATAATAAGGCTCAGACTAGCTTTACACAACACTTCACCACCGATGAATGTTAAAAGCATGAGCTAGGAGTTGATCAAATATTCAGTACAACAAACATTACAACAAAGAGTTTCTAATCTACTTTTAATCTACTTGAAACATCTCTTCATTCAACTCAAGATACAAGAAACCAT
Source organism: Cunninghamia lanceolata (assembly GCA_027924645.1). Taxonomy (NCBI): domain Eukaryota; kingdom Viridiplantae; phylum Streptophyta; class Pinopsida; order Cupressales; family Cupressaceae; genus Cunninghamia; species Cunninghamia lanceolata. The sequence goes on along the minus strand of BSBN01001387.1, from coordinate 1,996,058 downwards.
GTTACTCCACAAGATAATACTTAACACCAAATGAATTCCAATGTCTTTGCATTACTCTTGGAAAATATTTACAACAATTTCAAGACTTCTCAAAGAATTTCGAGAGTCTCTCCTATTCTACTCCTACTTGTCTACAAATTGAACTACTCTATGAACTACCCCCTTTACAAATGAGGCAACAAGGCCGTTATATAGTAGTCCAGGTTTACAATGAATGGCTTAGATCAATTCGATAGTCAAGGGCTCAGATTGTGCCACCTCAGAAGTAGTTACAACAATTTGTTATTTTTAGCACAAAAGAGAGAGGCAAGGAAGACACGTTTTCCAATGTGATAAGATAAGGCGAAAGCATTTAAAACATCTTTCACATAAGCAGCTACCTCTTGAAGTGATGTTTCCTTGGGAGTGATTACTTCCATCCTAAGTCTCTGGCATGAATGAATGTGGAAGGCTCCTTTAGAGTTGCTGCATGAAGTTCCCTTGAAGGTTGAAAGAACTTGAAGTAGTATGTTAATTTTGAACTTGAAGTGATTATTCCGAGCAGCTTATGATGTTCTCTTCACATGACTTCAATCCTAGCATGAAGGTGATTGCCTCTTCTTCTTTCTTGCCTCCTTAGCTTCATCTTGTATTGCTGCAACATAAACAGAAAAACAGCATCAATCCCTTTTGATAACACATAATACATAAGAATCATTACAAGCATTTCTAATCTAAGCACATGAGTTAAGGACTTTGATGTTTAACTTGAATGATGTGAAAACTTTATTTAGACTTCACACTAAGATGGCGCACTAATTTGAAAAATTCTGATCTTCCTTGAGCTATCGCATTGGATTGGAGTTTTAGGATCTTTTACTTTAAATTTTCTCATATCAGCCTTTTGGCGCAGCAGATAGGGGGTTTGGATCAGCAGATGATGTATTTGAGATCCTCTTAAAATACTCTTTTAACTTTCATCTCCTTGGCGCATTGGATAGCAAGTTTAGAATCCTCTTCTTGAAGCACCCTAACTCAACTTATCTCTCCACTCAAAGTGGCGTAGTGGTTGAAGGTTTTGATTTCCTCTGGAAACATCATAAAATTTTGCACTTTAACACTCAAAACCTGCCTCTTCATCTTGGCGCATCAGTTCAAAGGTTTAAGATCCTCTTGAAGCTCCTATCAAACTCCTTCTGTGGCTGGCACATTGGATAGGGTATTTTGGATACTTGGTTGAGATGTTTCTTGAAATTCATCATCATCTCCCTGTAGCAGATAGCAATTTAATCTTCTCTTTATGTCTTAATGCAGCAGATCAGATCTTCATCCTCCTTCAACTTAATTCTGATTTCCTCTACAAGGTGGTGCTGAAGTTGAGCATTTTGATAGCTCCCTTGATAAAATCTTTGAAACTTGCATTGAACCTTTACCTTGACGTGGCACAGCTGATGAGGATATTGAACCTTCCTTATAATCTGTCATCATTTTCATAGCAAAATCAGGTCTTCTTGAAAGTGGTGCATTACTTAAAGGTTTTGGGATCTTCTTCAAAGCTTGTCAAAACTCCAACGTAACCCGTTCAGTTTGGCGCAGCAGATAGAGGATTTGTGATCCTCTTCTTGGACTAGCGCATTAGATTAGGATCAAGAGATCTTCCTTCTACATGTGGCGGATTAGATAAGGATTTTGAAATCCTCCTTCATCTCCCCTTCTGGCGCATTAGATCAAGGATCGAAGATCCTCTTGTTTTTGTCGCACTAGATGAGACCTTTGACATCTTCTTCCAATCATCTCTCCCGTTGGCACATTAGATAGCACTTTTGAAATCTTCTAGAGCTTGCGGAATGGATCAAGGTTTTAAAATCTTCTAGCATTGGCGTACTTGACCCAAGATTTGAATCCTCCTTCCTTAGGCGTATTGGATTAAGGTGTTAAGATCCTCTAGAAATGATGCCAAGGAAAACCTTTATCAAATGAATCTGAACTCCTTACTCTCCTATTTGACTTTAGGTGCATTAATTCATGATGTTAAGATCCTCTTAATGATGCCAATGGATTATGCTTTTAATTCTTCTTGATAGGCTTCTACAAAGAGTGCTGTGATTAAAGCGTTTGGATCCTTCTAAACCAAAACTTATCAAATGATGGAACACTAGATCAGACCTTCAAGTTATCTATGACTTGAGTGCAATAATTTGGAATAAGGTTTGCTTGGGCTTTAGTTGGAAACTCTTATAAAACTGAGATTCATCCTCCTTCAAATGTGGCGCAGCAGATCACATTTTGGATTCCTCCTTGACTGTGCATTAGATCTGAATTTTGATTTCTCCTTACTTTGAGTTATGTTGTCTTCCTTTCCCTTCCTAAATGAGCGCAGCAGATCACATTTTCAGATCCTCTTACTTTGGCGCATCAGTTGGGCAGTTTGAGATCTTCTTTCAAGATGATACAAGATTTTAAGCATTCCCTCCACAAGATGGTGCAGCAGATCAGACTTTTGAAATCTCCTTAATTTAAGTACTAACGCATTGGATTGACCTTCAACATCCTTTAAGGGCTAGCGCATTGGTTGAGGGTTTTGAAATCCCCTTGACTTGAGCGCATTGGATCAAAAATTCTATTTCCCCTTGAAATCTGCCTTGGCGCATTGGATCAGACTTTTGGGATCCTCTAGATTATGGCGCAGCAGTTGAAGTGTTAGGAATCCTCTAAGGCTTTTTCTTTAAAACTTGACTTTACTCCCCCTAGTGGCGCATTGGATCATACTTTTGGAATCTTCTAGCATTTGGCGCGTTAGATGAGGGGTTAAGAATCCTCTAGGGGTGAGGCGCATTGGATGAGGAATTGGAAATCCTCTAGAAATGGCGCACCGGTTCAAGGTTTTAAGATCCTCTAGAAGTGGCGCATTGGATCCTACTTTTGAACCTTTTTCCCCTCTTTTGGCGCAAGAGATCAAGATTTTGATTTCCTCTAGAATTTCGCTTTAAGACTTGACTTTGGATTCTTCTTGAAGTGGTCGCAATGGTTGAAGGTGTTAGGATCTTCTAGGATTTGCGCATTAGTTCACACCTTTTGAATCTTCTATAACACTTAGCCATTTTTTCAGGGTTCTTGAGGGTAAAGGTATATTGAAAAATATATTTCTTATACTTTAAATATTTTTCAATATACCTTTCAGGATGTTTGAGATAGGTCTCGAATCCACCGGATTTGACATGCAAAATCTAGAATTTGGAGGTTTCACCAGATTTCAGACTTAGTCAAATTTTTAGGATTTTCAGGACTTCAGGCTACCAGACTTAGTCACTTTCAGGATCTCAAACATACTTCAGGATTGATCTCAATGTTCATTATTTGGATGGGATTTGATCAAGATTCTTCATTACTACAAGTTGATGTACTAGATGAAACCTCCAGTTATAAAGCAAAACTTCTAAGAGATTTCTTGTTGGATTGGCAGAGGAAACGGACCTAAGGCATCATCAAAACTTAAATGCAAAACACAGGAGCTCAAAAAAAAAGGGGGTCCCCATTTGCAATGGGGCGATGTGTGATTTGGTCACAACACCATGGGGTGATTAACCCAAGATTGTATTCTCTGTTAGAAGAATGGAAATACAAAATGACACTTGCCAATTAGGGCTCACTGCCCGAGCACACTGCTCACAAAAGACACACTGCTCACAAAAGGCCAAACATAACTTATGCCTTAAGAACCTTTTCCATCATCAGTAACACATCTGGAATAATGTCTGATGTTGTGCCAGTCAGTTCTTCCTTTGTTCACACTGTCACTTGGGAACCCGACACTCAAGCATTCATATCTCTTTATCCTTTCCACACCTGAGGCTCAAACCCTGGAATCTATCAGTCAAGATACTCCTCTTGACTTCCCCAAATCCGCACTTCACTGAGATACTTCTACTGAGAGATCCGGACCTGTCTGTCGGACCTTACTGACTGCTTTGTTCTTGCTTACTGGACCTCAACACTTCTTCAATCTGACTTCCGGTGAGGACCTATCATGTCTTGCGGATGTGTGGGATAACCTTTGTTGCCATCAATGACAACATTCATGAGTCCACATAGTGTCTCTTGCCAACAGAAACAACACTTGATGAAGTAGGAAAATCACATTTGAAAGTTGCATCAGAAATAAAAAATGCTACAAATGGTAGTCGTACCATCAAGATCCATTATTATTTGATATTGGTTGCTCTATAGGGGACAAAGTCTGATATGGTGGGGCCCAGAACTGCAAAGACAATTCCAAATTCATTTTATTAATAATATCGTACGCTTGAGGGGTTGAGGGCTTGTTTTATATTTGAACTTGTATGGGGGATCGCACCATGCATTAAGATATTGGTAGAAGCCTTAAATAAATATTTAGTAATACCTTCAGCAGACAAGGTCTGACAGCAATAGGAAAATAATATACTTGTCCCTTGTATGGCAGACTAGAGGATTTACATATATGTAATATAAGTGTGGACTCAACAAGATAGACTTCCAACCTTGCGGTAGCTTTTGGAAGGTTTGGATGACTCAGTGGCAATAAATCCCATTCTCTAATGTTTGAAAGCAGCAGCTTTATGGCTTGGAATTAGAATATGAATCACACTTCACAAGAAGACAAAAACTAAGAGACTGATTCACTTTATTCTCAGTGCTACCCATTCTTGATCGAGGGTTTCAAGGCAAGATAATTACTATTATAAAACTAAAAATAAACAAAGGTTAAGTTGTTAAGAAAGGAGTAATGGAACACTCAAGAAAGAAAAACAGAGATTTAATTGAGTTTAATAAAAAGTCACAAGTCATGGATGAAGGGTGATGACTCTTGAAGGAAAAAGACATATAAGAGAGATCATTCAAGGAGGAAAAGAAATCAATCAATCAAATATTTATAATTTTAGATAAAATAATATTTATAAATATAATGCAATTATCATTTTGAGTTAGGATTATTGTTTTAAGGCAAAAATAAGAAATGTTCTGGAAAGGGACATTACACTCTCTTAGCCACCAAGCCTTTGTCTATGAAATTATGAGTTGCTCCAGTATCAAGGAGCACTAAAATTTTGCATCCAGCTAAAGTTCCTTGAAATTTGAAAGGATAATACCTTGGCTCTCCAGAGAGAGAAGCAAGTGTTCCTTCATTACTGTCTTCTTCTTCAAAATGAGGCTTAGGTTCAAGTTCCTCATCATTGGAAACTACCTCAATATAATGAATTTTTCCCTTGCCCATACATCTATGACCTGGTTCCCAAGGTTCTCTACAAGTGAGACATAAATTCTTCCTTCTGATATCATTCTTGGTCTCATCTTCTTTCCTTACCGTTGGTGACATGTTCTTATGTGCGTAAGTTCTCCCTTTTGTGCAACTTCCTTCGATTGGTCACATGATGGAGTCTTCAGATAAGATTTATACTTGGGAACTGGAGTTTCCAAATCTAAAGCTTTCTTGATAGCTTCTTGCATGGATGAAGGATTGAAAGCCTTTGGCAAACCTTTGAGAGATTCAAATAGACCCTCCATAAACAGTACAATGAGTCTTCTCTGAGAAATATCTGGAACCATTATTGATAACTTCTGAAATTTAGCTACATATTTCTCCATAGTGCTTTCCTGTCTAAGTTTTGCCAACTCTTTGAAATGGATCTCAGGATCTTTTCTATCAAACCACTCAATCAACCTCCTACTGAATTCATCATAAGTGTTGATGAAACCATGACCCTGGGTGACCAACCCATGGTACCACCAATCATGAGTAATGCCTTTTAAGTGAAGAGTGGCAAATTTGATGGCTTCATCCTCACCCATAGGTTTGAGTGATAAATACGTGTCTAGCTTTTGTACCCAGGCTCGAGCTGTACACTTGTTGGATCCATCAAAATTAGGAAGTGTCATCTTCCCCAATGCATGTTGAAGATCTTTCTGCCTTGCTTGAGGTTTAGGTTCAAATCTATGACCATTTCTGGACTTCTGATTCATGAAGTTGTTGAGAGATAACTTATTCCGGATTTCCTTTGGAAGAGCTCTGTACTCTGCATAATAGGCTTTAATTTCTTCAAGTATAGGGATTTGAGCCTCTGGTTCAAGTACTTCTTCCTCCCTATGAAGGAAAGTAGGTTGGAATGGTCTGGCTGCATAATCAATTATAGTTCTGGTGGAGATGTTACCCACTGGCTGATGATGATTTGCTCTTGATGTACTACCTTCACCACTTTGATTTCTAGGTACATTCACATTCTGGTCCATTCTTTGAAGTATTTGTGCCATCATGTCCATCATCACATCAAGCTTCCTATCAGTCCTATCTTTAAGACTCTCATACATAAATGTTCTCTTGTCTTTATTTGCCATATCCAACTCTATTGTCCAGTTCAAATCCACAATCTCTGTACTTCAGTGTTCAAAACCTTCTTGTTGTTGCTCTGGAAACTCCTGATGATATCTAAACTCCCTGTCATTGGGCTGCATGGAGCAATCGGTAAAAAAAAATGGTGAGTTACCCAGAAAGGCTGGCGAGAACACCTGCTCTGATACCACTGTAATGTCCCTATTTGGATAATTAGCACAATTTTACCACATCTTTAGAAATCAATTCAGATCTCTGCTGAGACAGAAAACCTTCACAATGAAGTTATTCACTTTACCATAGCCACGAGCTGCTGTTGGAAGTATGCTACTGAAAAATCACCCATGATAATATCTGCAACTTATAATCTTACAAGAGGCATGGCTAATCCAAAGACAGTCTCACCATCCAAGGAGCGACAAAACTAGAAACAAGATTAGCTAAGTTGGGACAATGGTACAATCTAAAATTGATTGCTTAATATGGCGTTCAGGAAACTTGGATTTATCTTAGAAGCTTTTCAATGTAATGTATGAACTTCTGCCATCAAATGACAGACTTGGCGATTTGAGGAACATGTGCTATAATCACCACGTGTTGGCTGTGAACAGGATAATGGGAAGTTGCAACCTGATGGATTTCTCCAAAACCTTTGCCATGAATGGTCTCTATTTACAGCTGCACCTATTTGGTCAACATAATCTCTATTCAAAAGATGCTGCCAGCTGTTGTGTGAGGTCTCTAACACAACTCAGCATTAAATGGAAATCTAAATTAATTCCTTCATATATGGCGTATACAATATTCCTTAGCCATTATCCAAAATGTAACGCCTAAGCTTTGATTGGTGCAACTAGCATGGTAATGGGGCGGCTAGTTATGAATATAGATTCTAATGCAATTAAATTCTGAGCTTATATTAGTTGCAATGGTTGGCTTCAATAAATGAGACACAATTCAGCCGCCCAGAGATTCAAAATCAAACTTGCCTTGGCACTAATAAAGCCACCTTAGTCTATCACAAACTAGTGAATTGCATACAATAATTAAGCCGTCTATTGAATGACTTGGATTGGCCTTGCAGAGAGCTCAAACAGCCACCCAAAATAGAAGTAATCATAAATTCTAATGAATCGACTGGCAATTCCTATAAGGCGACTTCCCTAAGGCATGTATGGACTGGTATTAATTGGCATCTAAGGATACAGCGATCAAATATAAATTCATACTCTCTCAATTTAGAAGCAAACTATTGATAGATGGATGATTAGAAGAGATTATATCATACGACACCAAATCACTGAAACTATATATATAATACTTGAGAAATCTTTCATTAGGAATAACAGCAACAAAATTGACGTATGATTAAATCAAACTGGATTCACAAAACAGAAATCTGAGAGCTTAATACCAAACTTCAACACTGAAGCTCCAATAGCAAGTATACTTGAAATCCCAAATCTGAAACCAATGCTGGTAAATTGAGAACTTCAAACTCCAAATTCTCTACAACCACACACTGAAAATTGGAACTCTGAAACTGGATAATTTCTACAACCCAAAACTGAAGATGCTGGTGAAACTCTCTGTAATTCTTGAATTGGAACCACCTCCAAGAATCCAACAGTTTTTGTTCCCGAATCTCAAGACCACAAGGGTTTTCGTCCTTGGATCTGCAACCACAAGGGATTTCATCCTTGGATTGGATTTCGAACACAATTGCTGAAAAATTGAAAGAAATTGATAATAACGAATCTGGATATCCTCTTTTCTGTCTTTTCTCCTCTTTTATAGATAAAACTGTAACTCCCACTCCTAAAGATAGATGAATTTAAATATTCCTAAGAGGACTTAATTAATTTTGAAAAAGGGACATCACAGTTACATTGTATACATATTTAAATATGGAAAAAGCCTTTACCATTAAAATATTAAGCCAAAAAGTGCTAAAATAAAAGGTTAAAAAGCTTGAAATGATATGGGTAGGTTTCAAATAGAATAAATATGACTCTGAATATCAAAAAACTCTAATGGTATAATCATAAATGAGAATTTCACCTACCATTTATAGTCTTGTTACTACTTACTATCAATATTTTCTTATGCTTAAAAGCTATACTTCTGATTTCATTAGTTTGTAGCCACTTTCTTCTTTCCTCTCTTCTGGAGACACCTCAGTCTTTAAATCTTCTAGAGAAAATGCTGCAGAACCCCTCTCAGTGGAATGATTTAACATCCTATTTCAGCTCAGCGGATTTTGTGGTAGATAATTGGGGATGTATTGCTATATGACTTTGGTCAGCAGTCACTCTACATGCTTTATTAATTGTTTCAGGTTTTCATTACAGATGTTTCCCTTATTCCATTCACATGTTCATTTCTGATGTTTACAACTCTATTCTATTTTGATAATATTTCCTTCACTTAAATGGTATCATTACTCCAAATTCCTTTTGTTTATAAAGTAGAGATATTTTGAACACAATAGTAGTCTGTAAAATGGGAATTGTTAATCTGTTATTTGTCAACGAAAATGTGGTTTATTAGTAATCACACTTGGGAATGTAAACTCTCTTCACTTCACAGGTTATTGTTCTGATTTTCTATTCCCATTGTTTGCTTTTGGTCATCAAGGCTGCATTATGCAAGTAATATAAACATGGTTTGTTGTAATTCTGAATAACTTCCCAAGTACTTTCAAGTTTATTTGGTATTTTCTGATTTCTAGGAGCCATGAATTCTTGTGTTGATTGCTTACAATATCAACATGCATTATTAAACATCTGAGGCAAGCCATTTTATAATTTCTTGAATGTTTGCACATTAATGGTTATGAAAGTGCAATGCTAACAGATGAATGCAGAAAATATAGCTGTTACAGGAAATAAGAGGAGTCAAAAGGTGTATAAGAGGTTCTCAGGTAGACCTGGTGGGTTAAAGGAGGAAACCTTTGATTGCCTGCAAAAAAGAATTCCAGAGCGCATTATTGAACATGCTGTTAGGGGCATGCTTCCTAAAGGACGTGTATGTCTTCATTCTTTTTCATTGTTTTTTTAACGTTTTTATATATTCTTTTTGAAGTGGAAACCTTAAACTGAATGTGTATTATTGAACATGCTGTCGGGCATGCTTCCTCAAGGATGTTAGTGTCTTCATTCTTTTTCATTGTTTTTTTAACATTTTCTTTTTGAAGTGGAAAACATAAACTGACTAAACATGAAAATTTTATGAACAATTCTTACAATGGAGGTGTTTCTTAAATTGTCTGGTAATTCAAGATGTCTCTAGAATTTTCTGTCTTAAAATCCTAAAATCTTCTGAAGACAAAGCAGAGATTACAGTGGTTGCAATTAAGTTTTTAACAATATAAAATTTTTACATTTCTAACTTGTCTGATTCCTGTTACAAAATATTATAGGACTGGCCTTTCTAACTTGAAATCACATCACAGAAAAGCATTTATTATAGTGCAGTTAAAACACAATGAAACCCGAACCGAACTAGGGCCATGTGACCCATCAGCTGACACATGTACAGAAGTCACTGCAGTAGGAAAAGAGCCATGCCCATCCCAAGCCCTTTGGATGATCCCAACTCCCCAAGGTAGGCATACATTTGTTCATTGCCATTCGATGTTTGTTGGTGTTTCATATGGGGCACCAACCCTCCATCGTAAATGCAGGTGTACTAAGAATTCCTTTAATTCCTTTAAGCTTCCCCTACTAATAGTTATCAAAATGTAAAAGCCATGCCAACTAGACATGCAGGGATCTGTTTCAAACATTGATTTGTGCTTCTTCATCGACCTTTTGTTGGATTTTATTACCCATGTAACTCTCCTTACATCTCTTGTAGATGGCATAAGCCTCACATTAACCATACATTAATCCATGTGTAAGCCATGCAGTTACCATAAATATAAACAATGTATAATTGCATGCACAAGACCCTATTAGATTTTAATTTTTGATAGAACATTTATGCTTCACTCTACAGATAATTAGTCAAATGCAATGCAATGGGAAATAAGGTTACAAACGGTATGCAGAGTACAATGTTGTAGGGTCTGTTCAAGTCAAACACAAGCATTGTGGCAATCACCAACTGGAGAGCACTTGCTGGTTTGACTAGCATGAGCCATTAAATACTCATTTTTCTTTTTATGGCTCTGTAATAATGATGCTTCTTCATCTACCTTTAGTTGGATTTTATTACCCATTTAACTCTCCTTACATCTCTTGCACATGGCATAAGCCTCGTATTAGCCATACATTAATCCATGTGTAAGCCATGCAGTTACCATACATATAAACAATAAGTGCAAGCTCAAGGACCTATTAGATTTTGATAGAACATTTATGTTTCACTCTATTGATAATTAGTCAAATGCAATGCAATGGGAAATAAGGCTACATACAGTATGCAGAGTACAACGTTGTAGGGGGTGTCCAAGTCAAACACAAGCATTTTGGCAATCACCAGCTGGAGAGCACTTGCTGGTTTGACAAGCATGAGCCATTAAATACTCTTTTTCTTATGGCTCTGTTACCTGTATAAATGAGTGTTGGTGTTGTGCCGCCTTTGGAAAAACCTGGATAAGATGAGCCTTGCAAATTACTGAAACCAGAATATTTAACCATTAAATAGACCAGAATATGTTACTATTAACAATTTAACAGTGATACATATGATGAATATTAGGTTTTCAGAATCCACGAGATTGAGTAAAAAGCTTATGGAAAAAACTGTGTACGTTTAATTTTTATCAATGTTTCAGATTGCACTCCATGATCCATTTTTATTATCCCAATGATGGATCATGGAGTGTGGCCCAAAATGTTGATAAAAAATTAAAAATTAAACATACAGATTTTTTTCCAAAAAGATTTTTACTGAGTGATACATATATCAAAAAATGCTGGGTGTAGCCACAGCCACAAGCCCTCAAACCAAAACAGCAAGATGACACTTAAACTGCTACCACAAAGACTAAAACTTAAACAGAACTAGACATATCTATATAGGCTAGCCAACTAAAAGAGATAGCATAACACTTCATTGCTCAAACTGTAGCAAAAAGGAGACACAAAAGTAACACCAACCCAATCATGCAACATCACACATTTGCAAGATCCTTTCAACCTCCAACAGCAGCAAGGTTATGGTCTTCTCTCATAAATTATAACATGAACATTGAGGGCTTTATGAAACCTTCGCGAATGCTAGAAATGATGAGGTTTAGCCTTTAGTTAATGATGGGGACATGGACCTTGCTTATAACAAAGTTTTTAAGGTTAGGCCGAGCTGGTTGGTCTTGGGCCACCTTCAAGGCTGGCATATTGACACTATGATTGGCTAGACAACGTGCTGCTCTGTTACCTTATTGAAAGCAGTGCACCCATTGAAAATCCATTAATATTCCTGGACAAATTGCTAGCTTGCGAATCTGGACAACCTCCTTGTTGCATGGCTTCAATAATCACTTGGGAGATGCCATCCTCACCTACTGCATAACGTACTTTACCTAGGTTCTGTGATTATATGTTTGCTTTACAAACTTGGAATCTGTGTCCATGGGAGTTGGAATTGATTTGCAATCTTGCACATTGAATCTTTGCAACAAGTTTTGTGCATTCTTGGACACAAAAATGGTGTCATGGTGCTTTTATTATGTTTAATACCGTAGTATTAATGAAGAAGACAGATTTCAAAGGCTTGTAATTGCTGCTTTTTGAGGTCATCAATAAGATGTAGGGCACTAGCAGTGACAATGAGATCATTAACATAAGGTGTGGCATTCAAAATGTCTCCATTAATGGTTTTGACATAAAAATTATGATATGAAGGATTCATGGTGAAGCCATGTTACACAAAGTACTCATCAGTGCAAGTATACCAGCATGAGGTGCTTGCTTGAGTCCATATAATGCATAACATTGTGATGAGACTCAATATTGATAGCTGACCAATGGAATGTGGGCCTTTTCAACACTGGGAGATTGGTGTGATATTCACGCTTTCTTATTTGTGGGTCAAGGTCCACATAAACTTCCTGTTTGTCCTCTTGTTCCTTTCAGTCTGATCTAAATATGCCCAATATTCCTGGATACAATCTCAGCATTTGTATAGGTTACATTGCTGTCCAGAATAATATAAGTTGAAGGCTTCATTGGTGTTATAAGACTTACTAAAATGTTTGTTTATTTTTACAGACATGGCACTTAATGTTGGAAAGCTATTAGATTCCTCCTCCTCTGTTTAGATTTAAATACTACCTGTTTTTATCTGTGGTTTACAGATTTAGCCCTAGGAATGAAATGGGTAAACTCCATATGGAAAGTACACTATTGGATTCTGTGGTGTCATCTATTTACAGTTATGTGACCATGTATTACTCATTCATTTAATTGCTTTTTATGAAATGCAATGTAGTCTCTAAGTTACATGCATTTATTATCTATGTAATTCATGGCTAGACACCTGACAATTTTTTTGTTTTATTTGCAGCTGGGTAGACGACTTTTCACGCATTTAAAAGTTTACAAAGGGCCTAATCATCCACATGAGGCTCAAAAGCCTGTGCCCCTGCCCATCATGGACAAGAGAATAATGATAGAGAAGTGAGCATATTTGGTCAGATTTACAATTATTATCCTTCCTATGTATGTGGTTGCATGCTGAGATGTGCTCCTGTACAATTTTAAAATCAGAGTTTTTGGAAGTACTAAACTCTGCAACACGGACAGAAGTATCTTTGTAGAAACTAGCTTGAAGGAACTATATTCATTCGTTCCAATTTCATTTTCCTCTATTGTACTTTATGGCATGGAGTGGCATTGTATTTAGCCATTTGGTATTCTAACATCAAATGTAGTTCGACACAGTGACTCTGTTTTTGAGGTTCTTAATGATTATGACTTCTGCATGTAACTGCAATTCAGGAGCGGTAGTAATCACTGTAGATAAATGGAAATGTATATCCACTAATGTGTCTTGTTAACTCGGAAGAAATCCCAAGTGCTATGGAAACATGGCGAAAAACTAAATCAATTTCCTGTCTGAAGTGAAGTAAGAGCATGTCGAGAGTCTAAAAGTCACGTATTAGGTCTTTGATTGCTTAACACAAACTGTATTTGTGTTCTGAATCTTCTGATACAGCTTGATTTGTGACTGACTTAATCTAGGATTTGTAAATATTTACTTGTGACACAAATTCCCAGGTATTTATGCTGATCTCTTAGATTGCACACATACACATACATATACATATCAATTCTTGTAACGGTTGGCAGTTGTTCAGAAAGCCACCCACTTATGTAGATATGGCTTATTATTGTGAATTTGTCAGATGGGAAATCGTTTGACAGGGAGGTAAACTTCAATTTCATGGTACAAATCCATCAAATAAGATACAATGATCATCACGCATCATGAATGGCTTAGTGTTAAGTGCAACACTCGTGGTTATTCACAAATGCTTTAATGTCTCGTTTAACTCAAAAATACATAAGCACAGTTGCAAGTTGCAACTAGAAGTTCAATAATGATTGCAGATGCTGTAGTACAGTGAATGTGGTTGTAATCAGACAGACAGTCAACAAGTAGCCATTGCCAGGTAGACAGGCCACCAGCCCTATGTCTGCTCAAGCACCTAGCTGCAATTCAACGTAAGGGAACTTACAGAAATGACAACCAGAGATGTAAGTTGGTCAAGCAGTCTCACAACCACCATATATGCAGGTGCAACTGATCCAAATCACAGGAGCAATCTTGGGGTGAATACACTAAATTGGGTCATGGTGTGAATCCATGAAATTGCAGGTTTCAATGTGTTTTAATGGAAGCAAGTTCTATAGAAGAAATCAGAAAGCAGAAATAACATACATTTATTCATGCCTAGGAAGAAAAAATAAAGAATTGTATGTTTCAATTTGTTTTAATGGAAGCAAGTTCTATAGAATAAATCAGGAAGCAGAAATAACATATTCTTATAGCTTTTTATAAGAAACCAATATTTGAACACAAACTTTGTGAATATAAATGATTTGTAAACCACTGAACGCTATGCTTAAAACTCTTACCAACCTATGGATTTACTTGCTCTTCTTCACACATACAAACACCATTTTGGTGCTATAAATGCCACTTGCAACATATACAATACCAATATCATGCTTAAAATGTTAGAAATAAAAAAGAAACACACAAAACATATAATTCACATCATGAAAAGAAGACAATCACAACACCCTCAAAGGGAAGAAAACTCTTACTAGAGTGCAATTTGCAATTTCTTGCCTCATGCCACTATATTAGAGGCATCACAAACATTACACCACCCGAATGAGTTCATTGGAACATGCAAATCATCATGCTGCTCCATGCTTGTTTTGCCTCTACATTAGAAAAATTCATACGATCTCATACAATAAGCATTATGGAATGCTTGTGTGAAGAACCAACTCCTCAATAGTCATAAAAAACACTCGTATAGGTGTCCCCCAATTTTACATGGCTAATAGAAAGCCAAAGGACACCCATGTGAAATGTTTCTTTTATTGCTACTGTTTTTTATTATGATAAGCGGCAAAGCAAGGGAGACGAACCCTATTAAAGAACAACCCAATGGGCAAAGAAAAGAACAAGGCTGCAAGGGTAGACAAAATAGAACAGCAGCACAGCTGAAAGAAACCAACAGCCCCAAAGGCAACACAAACAGTGCACCGGACATGCACTGACAATCGAAAAACCAGATAGGGATCTAAGCAACCGCGGATCCCGAACAAGACAACCTAACACCCTTAGCCCTAGGGCGCAGCTCCCCAACAGATTTGGGGAGTCTTTTCTTTCTACGCTGGACCATAGTCCAAGAAATTCCTAAGTCGAAGTCCTCAGAGCAAGGCGAGGGGAGGATCCTTCCGAGCAGAAACAACCATGGAAGGCACCAAAGAAACCAACCCAGAAGAAGGCACGACCAGAAGAACCGCTAAGTTTGAAAGATGCAAAGCCGAGGGATTAACAACAACTAGAGCATAAGTGATTTGGTCCAGAGCAGCAGGGGGCGAGATGGGAGTCGAAGGAGGAACTAAAGAGTCCAATAAAGACAAAGGGTTAGCAGCAGTCGCCACCACCCCCACAGGAACAGCCTCATGAGGGAGCTAATCCTCCTGAGAGGAAACATCATCACTAGATGAACCATCTTCTTGGGAAGCACTAATAGTCAAATGATCCTCATGAGCATCCTTCCACCAAGTTGCAACACTTTTGCAGCGCGATAGAGGACAACCAACAACCAAATGACCAATAGCAAAACAACGCCAACCCCTGAAGGGGATACCCTTATAGTACAACAATTGTTTTCAAGGCCGATCTCCAACCATCAAAACAACATCTCCAAAAAGGGGTTTGGAGATGTCAATATCCACAAGAATACGGGCAACCGTGGAGTGACCCATGAAAGAGGTAGTTGAATCAACTTTTAGAAAACGACCAATGGCATTGCCAATGCCCTCATAGCAAAAATCCTCCCAAAACTGAAGGGGGAGGTTCGGGAGACGCACCCAAATTGGCTTGATATTAAGCGGCTCAGTGAGGGGACTGAAAGTAAGAGTCCAGGGTTTAATGGACAGGGAATGTTCCCCCCACATCCAAACCCTTCCATCAAGCACTAGATCTCGCTGCTCAGAAGAAGCAAAAGTCACGATGAAAAAACATCTAGCACTGGGAAAAAGCTCAATCTTTCCAGCAACCGGCGGCTTCCAAGACTCCAAGACCCAATTGTGGAGGTCGGGCAGGGAAGGCCACAGTCCATTAAACCTGCATATTACCCCTGTATTGCGATAAAACTCTTCATTTTCTGTGACTTTAGCGCCACACACAACAACAGGGGAAGAACGGGCACAAGAGAAAGACCGGACTCCCCTTCCCTCCCCACCCAAAGCACGACGAGCACCAGGGCCAGCAACTACCGCATAAGACCACCGAGGGACAGTAGGAGCATGCTGCCCAGGAGTAGACACACCAAACCCAGCCTCACCCTATACACAATGTGTACCAAAGTTCTCATTTTCCTTAGGTATCCCATCCCGAGAGGGATCGTATATCCCCGGAGGCACATCATTCGTAGTCACCGTCTTCTCTGGAGACCCAATCTGCCTGCAGGATCACCAGAAAAGACACGATCTCCCCCAGAGGCGGGGAAGGGACAACATCCATATAAAATGATGCTTGTTACAATTGCTACTGTTACAATTTTGATGCCTGTATGATTTTTGGATTGCCATATAAAATGATTAGTCAATCTTAACAAGTGACCAAAATAATGCATGACTTCAACAACAAACTCCCACAACTTTGACAACAAGCTTGTGTGACTTCGGTAGCCACTTGTGCTTCAACACCACTTCAGCAAGAATTGCATGCTCCAACAACACTTTAGTAGCAATTGTGTGGTCCAACATTGCTTCAGCAACAACTGCACACTTCAACAACAATTGTGCACTTCATGATAACCCCAATAGTCCAATGCATTTGACCCATTTATGGATCATACTTACCCCAACAAGAGGCTTTTTGTCCCCAAAAGCATAGGGATTGATCAAATGTGGTAATTTTTTTCCCATGTCACCTCTAGAAACCCATTTTGCTTTACTCGGCACTTGTCATTTCCTTCTAATTAACCATACCTCATGCTCACCTTGTTTGGTCTATCACACCTTATCAGGAATAATGTCATGTTCCAACTCATATCATTCTTCTGGTGCAAAGTCCTCCATTCTGGGCATTCCAACATTCTCCTCATCAAGCATCGAAAGTTCAAACAACTCCAACTTGCCAACATTTATTATGGAAAAATTCATGTACTCCAACAATTCCAATCTAAATGTACTATTTCTTGCTTGCTCTATGATTAGAAATGGACCATACCTCAGTGGTTAGAGTTTCCATGTTGTGCCTTGTAGTTTCTCCTTGCGAAGATGCACCCAAACCTTGCCAGCAACTTGAAATTTATGCTCCTCATGTTTATCATAGTGAATTTTGTATCTTGCTTGAGACTCTTTGTCTTTCCTAGACTTGAAGATGGATTTGTCTCACCTTATCTATGAACCTTGCTGCCTTAGCCATCTCTACATCCTCCTTTTCCTACCCATGCTTTGACCATCCAAGACAAACATCAAATTGGCTTGGCAATAATCTGTCAAAAGAAACTTCAAAAGGGGACAAATTGGTGGAAGAGTGGACTGTCCCATTATAAGAATGTTGAATATATGCCAAATGCCTATCCTAACCTTTTGAATGCCTCTGATTGTACCCTATAAGTAGCTGCACCAATGTCTGGCTGACCACTTTTGTTTGTCCATCTGTTTGAAGATGAAATGCCAGAAATTGCTTAAGTTTTGTATTTGTTTTATCTCACAATGTGCACCAAAACTTTCGTAGAAACCTCATGTCATGATTAGAAACAATGCTAACTAGAATACCAAAATGAATTGATACATTTTTGAAAGATAAATCTGCAACATCACTTCCTTTTAATGTTTTCTTGCAAGCAATCGATATACACAATTTTGAAAAATGATCTATGATGACAAAAATAGTCATTACCATGTTTTGTTTTTAGCAATCCACCTACAAAATCCATACATATGCTTTCCCATGGTCTTGTAGGCACCAACAACGATTGATATAGCCCCAATTGGGTTACACACACTACATAACTAAGAGCCTTTCATGAACTTTGAAACTTCCCCTTGTAAATCATGCCAATACATAGCATCAAAGACTTGAAATTATTTTGGTCACCCTAAAAAGACCAACTACTAGTGAGGTATGTGCCTCCCTCATGAGTAGCAATTTCTGTTCTTTAAGCACACAATTTTCCAAATTAATATAACCATATGACAAACTAAAATTAGATAGCTTGAAATGCATGTTGCATACCTTGAGTTGTTGATTTATATGCTTTGATGAAATCTTCATCCTTGAGATAATCAATAGCATATACCTCTTTGCTAAATGGCTCAATCAATGGTGCTAGTGTGCTTAATGCTGAAAGTAATGGTGGTTTCGAAAACATATACACCAATGTTTTAGTAACCCTACACTTATATTTTATAACCAAATGGAATTGTTGCAAAATCCCATCTATTTGTAGAGGCAAGTATATTATAATTTGGTTTGAGCTTGCAAGTATTGTAATCACTAATGGCCCTGTTGATGACATTTTCTTGACAACAACAACATTAGAATAAAACACCAAGTGCTCTATCCTCTCTTGAACAAAGTGTCTCGAATGCTAAACTATGTGATTAAACAAGAACGCTCCAAGGTTCCTTGTACATGATTTGCAACGGATAGCCTCGGTGGTATGATGTGATAATGCTGTTTACATAAAGGGACTTACGCAGAATTTATTCATCACTCCATTCAAATATGTACTCTTTCCTTGTGAAATGGAACTTCTTCTAATCAACTACAAAAAGAAAAGGCAAAAGGCAAAGGTTAAGAGGGCTAATCTAAGGACAATGATATAATGTACATGCTATGATAGACAAATTCCCTTCCACAACCTAGCTCCGCTTCACCATGAGAACCAACAATTACACGGAGTAAGTGCAATCTCCTAAGGTAATCATATGATTTTCATGTTGTGAACTTCCATCCAAACACCCACAGCTGGCACAGTTTGAACAAGCATCCACAATCGAACTTATGTAAACAAGGTTCAAGCTAACTTTGCAAAGTGAGTTACCTTCGGCAATCCACGAAAAGTATGAACCAACAGGGATTCATCAAATATCTTCACATAAGAAACATTATATCAATGAACTTCTAATCTATCAACTAAGCTACTTTGGAAACAATTCTTAACCATCTTGGAGATAATGAAGACCATGCTAACATTCTAAAATCACAAGATCACCATGAAACATTCAACAATGAGCTTGCATTAATCTTGAAGTGTATCTTTACAACAATCTCTCAATATCTCTTCGAAGAGTCTCCTCTACTCTACTCCTTTCTAATCTAATGTATATTTTACAAATGAGAAGAATGAGCCTTTTATAGACTCCATAAATTACATGAAGGGCCAAGATTGATTTAGCAATCAATGACCGAGATTGAGACAAGGCAGTTTGTTACAAAATTTGCTATTTTTAGAACATGAAAGAGGTAATGAAGGCACGTTTCCCAATGTGATAAGCATCTTTGGAGCATCTTTATGGTGGGCCCTCTTTATCCACTTGTTTGTTATAAACAACCTGGACTTGAATGAATGACATGGCAGAATGTGATTGGCTTGATGATGTGTACGTGCCACCTCAACATCTTTAAACGAACTAGTCTGGTTCACCTCATGTTCACTTTACTTAGAATATTTTCTTCTTGTTGTCTTGATGTAACTCATGGATTGCTTTGATGATCATGCTCATCTCTCATTTTGTGACGTCCTTGTGTTTGAGCAGGATTATGCCTCTGGACAGTTGCATGAAGTAGAAGATATGTTGTGCACGAGTCCTTGGAGTAGATTACATGATGATTGTCCTTTTAGCGTGTGGAATGAATCACTGGAAGATGACTCCCTCTCATGCGTGGCATTGATGTCTTCCTCATCCAGACATATGAAGTCTTCAAAGTAAGATGAACTTGATGTAGGAGCTCCTCCATGTGGTGATGATGACAAATTTGAGCAACTTTCCTCCACCTTCCAAACTTCTCATGTATGAGCTGTCGCCATTCACCTCCTTGGATCCTCCATCACCTACAAAAAGAAATACATCAAATTAAGACTTGATGTAAAGGATTTTCAATAACAAATTACATTCATCTTATGCATGTGGGATCAAAAAATGACATTTCAAAACATACCCTTTCGCATGAAATCCATGCCTAAGTGCCTAGGTGGATTTAGAGGGGTAGTATGGATTGATATGTGTGAAATTCCTTGTCTCAGTGCCTAGGCTGACCTAGCCAGGTAGGTTTGAAGGGCCTGTGAGGAATGTGTGATGAAAATCCAAGGTCATGGTCTAGGCCGCCCAGGCTGGGCGGGCTGGAAGAGGGTGTGAGGATTTTTATACTTAGGCAATTCTTGCTTCATTTTCATGATCTTTTCCTTCCTCCTTAGCATGACTTAGTGTTCTCTTCATGTTCTTTATGTAAAATTACCTACATTTGAGTGAAGTCAAGAAGTGATATGAATGGCATTTGAGGTATTCTCCATGTGTAATGGTGGAGACCGCCTATGATGAGCAGCCTTGAAGGTGATATGTGGATTTGACTCCAATACTTGTGATTTTCAATGATTTTCACCTCCTTATTGGACTTGCATGTGTGTGGAAGCAGATGGGTGGAGTTGGTAGGCAAATGATGAGTGACATGAGTGCTCAAACACTTGATTCCATGCTTACCTCCCTAGGCCGCCCAGGTAGGGTGGGTTTGGGAGTATGGTGTGGATTTTGACTAAAACATGCTTATCTTTGTCTTTGAGCAAGCTCCTTATCTTCCATGGTTGCAATTTGCCTTTATCATCATCATCATCTTCATCTTTTCCTTACAAGTTTCCTAAGATCTTTCTCTTGAATGGTTTGGAGGGTTGAATGTGGAGTAGTTCATGTAAAGATTAAGGAATCCAAGACCTCATGTCTAGGCCGCCTAGGTAGGGCGGGTTTGGAGGCGAGGCTTGGACTTTCACTTAATCTTTCATGCGTGTTCCAAACTTGCAAGTTATCCATGTCTTTGTTCAAAACTTAGTGTTATTCATCACCTTCCGTTTCTACACTTGCAAATTTCATGTCATCTCTCCTAGGCGGGTTTGTGAGTTTAGTATGGAAAGAGATGCATGAGGAACATGGAAAAATCCAAGACCCCCTCTCGAGGTAGAGGTGATGCATGGAATTTTCATCAAAATGTGTTCCCTGTCTTCAACCTTGCAAGTTAAACTTAGTTTTAGACTCCACCATCACTTCCTAACTCTCTTCAATTGGCAAACTTTTCTTGATTTTCTCCCTAGGCGGATTTGGAGGCTCTATGTGGAGAGATTCTCTTGGTGAAGATGACATTGTCCATGACTACCTTGTGAGGTAGTCCAGACTAGGTGGGTTTGGTAGGTGTGCTTGGAATTTCGCACTTAGACAACTTTTTAGTCTCTGAAATTCAAGTATATTTCAAAATATATTTAAGTATAGGTTCCTATACTTTAAATATTTTGAAATATATTGACAGGATGTTTGAGATAGGTCTTGGATCCATAGGATTTGACATGTAGATTCTAGATTTTTAAGGATCCACTAGATTTTAGACTTAGCCATTTCTTCAGGTTTTCAGGATATCAGACTAAGTCGATTTCAGGACCTCAAACATATGTCAGGATTGATCTCAAGACCTCATTTGCACTCACTTAATCCATCTCAAGCTACCTAGGAGAAAGAGTCATTGTCCAACTTGTGGAGGAGATGTGATTGCATGACACTTCCTACGGACTTATACAAGCTCAAAATTGCAAAAAACGGGGGTCCCCATTTGCAATGGGGCGATGTGTGATTAGGTCACAACAGGTCCATATGAACAACAATCTCCTTACCCAATAGATAATGCTTCCACCTTTTTACTGCAACCAGAGCATAACTCTTTATCATATGTGTTGTAAAAACACAATCCCTTTAAAATTTTCTAAATGCTAGCATACCCGTCTTCATCCTTGAAGCAAAATAGTCCCCATCACTCACATCCATCTTAATTTCAAAAGGTTGTTGCAGATATGATAATGCTAAAACTAATGTTGAACTATTCTTTTCTTCAAATCCTCAAAGGCTTGCTATTGTTTGTTTCCCCAATTAAATTTCTTGCCATTACCTGTGATGGCATGTAATGGGGCAGCCACATATGAAAATGATTTTATAAATTTTTAGAGGTATTGAGCCACAACCAATTAAGCTTCGAATTGGGCTTTAGCTAGTTCACTATGGCCTCAATCTTTGAAGGATCAATGCTCACCTCGCCATTGCCAACTATGTGACCCAAATAAACCAAAGATGTCTTTGTAAAGTCACATTTCTTCTCATTCATCAACAAACGATTTTGTTTTAAAATTTCAAATACTTGCTTTAAATGTAATACATGTCTTCATATGTTACACTAAAAACTAAACTATCATCAAGATACACAATCACATGAGAATCTATTAAAACCCTTAATACCTCACTCATGAGATGCATAATTGTTGTTGGAATATTGCAAAGGTCGAATGGTAACACCAACTACTCAGATAGCCCTTATTTTGTTTTAAATGCCATATTTCAAATATACTCTTCCTTAATCCACACTTGATAGTACCCATATTTTAAATCAAGCTTTGTAAAATACTTGGTCTGCTGGAGCTGATCTAGCAAGTCATCTATGTGGGGCAATGAGTACCAATTTTTAATTGTAATTTTATTTAGGCCCTAGTAATCCACACACATTTGTCAAGTTCCATTTTTCTTTGGCCTTATAACTATCAGAGAACTACAAGGGGATGTACTTGGTCTTATAACCCCTTGTTCCAATAATTGCTTTAACAAATCTTTGACCTCTTTTGCTTCAACCACACTTTGCTTGTACAACCCAATATTGGGCAAAGGGCAATATGATAATAACTAAATTTCATGCTCTATACTTCTCTTTGGTGGTAGCCTTTTCAATTCCTTGAACAACATGGAAAACTATTGCACTAATCCACTAATTTCAATCTAATTATGACAAGTATTGAGCCCATGTAACCATTGTACATTCACTTTAGGTTGCTCCTCTTTACTCCAAATCATTAAAAGAGCAAATTTGTTACTTGTATTAATTAGATTCTTGGCTTGAGTTGCACTAAGCATGGAGATCTAGGCTTTCTTTACCATAGGATTCAAAGTGAAAGACTCACCATTAAACACCAACCTATATTGGTTTCTTCTATAGAAATAAATTGCATTCTTCATGTATAAGTACAAACTACCAAAAATGACTCCACATTCAACTAAGAGAATTACATCAACCAATATTTCATCTTTAAAATAGACCCCAATGCTAAAATTCAACTTAAATTATTTCTTGACGTTTATGTCCATACCTTATCTTAGCCATCCAAGAGAATACAACTACAAACACTCCATAGTCTTTAAATGCAAATTTTCAACCAACTTGTGTGAAATGAGATTAACTTGTGCACATGTATCAAAATGAATCTACCTTCTTGTCCTTAATTTTGATTTTACTATGGAGAAGCTTGTAGAGCTCTTCATCTTTGTTGGTTTTGAAATTCTCACCAACACCACATGAATACTTTTGCACCACATAAGCAATCCTTTCATCAGAATCAAAATCACCATTAATTTCCTTACCTTTATTGATGAAGGTTGTATTGGTCTCCTTTTTCTTCATTCGTCATTATGGTGCTAAACCTGGGTGAAGCTTTCAACACCTCTCTTTTGAGTGACCATACTTGTTAGAATGAGAACAATGGAATTTTCCTTTATCTCTACCCTTCTTTTTCTTTTGGATATTCATTGTTTTTAGGCTTTTGTCTTTATCCTTGTTTTTATTGCTACCTTGCTGCTATCCCTATCTTTCTCTATCTTTTTGCTTGAAAGAAAATGCTCTCTTCAAATCTAGTTCAACATAGTATGCTTGAGCACATGTTCCATCAATGTATTTAAGTTTGTCATCAGAATATGCCATTTGAGGTGCCCAACAATACCCCAACATACTTCATCGACACTTATTTATCCATGATATCCTTTCCCAATTGTACAACGTTTTTTCAAATTTCACTTGTGTACTCTTGTACACTTTATCCTTGTCTTTGATGGAAGAATGCCACTGTATTACTCACTCTTCCTCATGGTAAATGGGATATAATTGCTTCTTTAGTAGGGATTTGAAGTCACCCCACTTTGAAATGGGTGCAAATTTTTGACATTCCAATGACAATGCATAACTTTCATACCATGTCAAGGCATAGTCTCCAAGTTTGAGCAGTGAAAAAGATATTTGCTGATGTATTGAGTTTATGAGACCGAAATAAACTTCCATTTATGAAATCTATCGCTCCAACTTCTCAACATTGTCTTTTTCATCATATGGCTAAATATCAATTTTAGTTTCATCTTTAAAGAAGCTACCCTTTGAGGATTCTTTGGATGGTTTGGTTCAAACATTTTTAGCTACTTTTCCATCACATGAGGTTTCTCCATCCCCAATCTCTCTATGATAGCAACTGGAATGGATTACATGCTATCAATTTTGCCCACTGAAAATTCTTGCTACATCATCTTCATGTTGCTTGAATTTCACCTCACTTTCTTCTTTCTCCCTTGACATGGCTCTTCCACTTGATCTAGTGGCTAGCACACCACATTCACACACCTCTTTCCAATGATCTTATGGCTATGATACCACTTGATTCGTAAAGAGTAGAACACTATGCTTCAAACTCTTACCAACTTATGGATTTACTTGCTCTTCTCAACACATACAAACACCCTTCTATTGTTATGAATGACATATGCAACATATACAATACCACTATTATTCTTAATTCTTAAAATGTAGGAAATAAAAGGAAACAAACAAAACAAATAATTCATGTCTAGAAAATAAGACATGTACAACACCATACAACTAAAGAAAACCTCAAAGGGAAGAAAACTCTAGAAAGATTGCAATTTCTTGCATCATGCAACTATCACCATGTCACTCCTTCATGCTTGCTCTACC
This sequence comes from Cunninghamia lanceolata, assembly GCA_027924645.1. Taxonomy (NCBI): domain Eukaryota; kingdom Viridiplantae; phylum Streptophyta; class Pinopsida; order Cupressales; family Cupressaceae; genus Cunninghamia; species Cunninghamia lanceolata. The sequence continues at coordinate 1,970,968 of BSBN01001387.1, read as the reverse complement.
TCCACATTAGGAAAACTCTATCCAATCCCCATTCAATCTCTTCCAAGAAACATTGCTAAATGTTTGTCAAGAGCCAATCCCCCAATTGTCACCAAAAACACTCATATATGCATCCACCAGTTTCCCATGGCCAATGGAGAGCCAAAGAACACCCATGTAAAATAATTCTTTTACGATTGTTATTACAATTTTGTTGCATGTATGATGTTTGGATTTCCATATAGAATGATTACTCAACCTTAAACAAGCATCCAAAATAACTCAAGACTCAGCAACAAGCTCACATGACTTCCACAACCAATGAAAACCACTTCAACGACAATTGTGTGCTTCAATAACAATATATTAGTAACCAGTGCTCCAACAACAATTACATTTCTGACAACCAAATGGTCCAAAATGTTTAACATAATTACAAATTAATAAAACTTCCTTGGTTGCCTGAGTGACTACTATGTACTCAATTTTTGTACTTGAAAGTGCAATAATTCCCTATCTCTTGCTTATCTAGCTCATTATTTCATGAAACAAATTAAACACAACCACTTATGGATATTTGAGAATCAATATCTGTTTCCCAATTAGCATCAACAAAACCTTCTACCTCATTTCAAGTCTTCCTTAGAAGTAGATTATATAATTTGGAGTGCCACACAAATATATTAAGATCCTGTTTATAGTAGTCCAAAGTTACTTCTTTGGGTTTGACACATATGTATTCAAAACTCCCATTGCATGGATAATATTTGGTTGGGTACATACCATGACATACATTAAACTTCCAACAATGCTTGTGTAAGAACATGGCACATGTTCTCAATATTCTCTTGTGTCTTGGGACATTATTCCACAATAACTTTAAATCAATGAGCACATGTAGGAATATTAATAGGTTTGCATTTCTTCATGTTCTAAATCTCAACATATTTTCTTTGATTCAACATAATTTCTTGTTTGAATGACCGCTTTTAATTTCTATGCCCAAAATGAAGTTTTTAACATCAAAATCTTTCATATCAAACTATGATGAGAATTTATATTTAACATCCTTGATCAACATATCATTAACATATAATACCATAATAACAAAATGATAACCAACCTATTTGAAATATACATAGTGATCAACTCTACTTTACATCATACAAATCCAAGTCTCAACATGTAAGTATTAAATTTATAATACCACATCCTTAGTGATTATTTTAACCCAATTAGGGTCTTCTTCAATCTACAAGTATGTCCCCATTTCCTTTAATTGTATATTTTTTCATAATGACATCTCTTCTTCAAGATATCTATGTAGAAAGTTATCTTCATATTCATTTCTTCTACTTGAAAATTAAAAGCAACAAATATGAAAGAAAATTAATAGAATTTAATTTAGTAATATGAGATAAATCTCACTAAAGTTGATATCCTCTACTTGTGAATATCCATTTTCCAACAAACGAGATGTGTAATTCTCTATTTTGCCTTCTACATTGAACTTCTTCTTGAACATCCATTTGCAACCAACACATTTTCTTTTAGTAGATAATTTGACCAAATCCCATGTCATATTTTTCCAAGTCTCCATTTCTTCATCCACTGCTTTCTTTTAGAATTTACTTTCTTTTGAATCAAGTGCCTCCCTAATAGTTATAGGATCATCATCAATAGAAAATAAAATAAAAGAAGAATGGAAGTCAAGTGGATTACACATTTTTAGTTGTCTTCTTTCTCAAGCCAATCTCCTTAAGGTTGGGGTATGAGGTTCTTTCTCTTCTAGTTCACCTTCTTGTATTGATGCGTTGCTATCCATATATTAATTCAAAGTGCACATATTTTGGTTCTTCCTTTCTTCATTCTTATTTTTAGGCTTTTAAATCTCTCTAAAGATTATATTATGGCAGTAAACAATATATTTTATTTTTGGACTCCAAAGTCTATATCCTTTATACCATCACTATACCCAATAAAGATACACTTCTCCTCCTTAGAGAACAAAAATCAGGTGGACTATACCTTTCTATTTGCCTTTTTCTTGAGCCAAATCTCCTCAAGATCAGGGTACAAGGTTCTTATTCTCCTGGTTCACCTTCTTATGTTGATTTATATTCAAATACTAATTCTTCATTATTCAGTTTAAACTCCACTTTTTGTTGCTCTTCCTTGGTTATTCTTATTTATGAGACATTTTAATCACTCTTATGATAACTTCTTAAAAATGATCAGTTTATTTATTAGGCCATGTTTATGGTATTTTATGATGTAAATGATGTTTGTAATAGTAAATCATATTTTAAAAAATATAATTAAATAAGAGAACTATATGACTTGGATTTATATGTTGGAATTATAGGAAAGTACAAAATAATGGACCTGATGTTTCTCACCCCTCCCTATTCCTTATGTGTTAATCCCTTATGAGCGTATTTCCATTATACTCTTTAAAAAACTACCACTCATGTGCTACAAGTCATGCACCATTAAGTTTCCTATGGCTTCCAAGGCCTTAAAACAAATTGTGGTGGATGCACCAGATAAAAAAAGTGAGTTAAGTATAAAAATTACAGAATAATGCCATGTGAATTGTGATAAGCGACTATAACAAAATTTGGATATATGTTGATCCTATTTGGCTACGTTGTCAACAATACGTTTTTTACATAAAAAGTATTCTTGAATGAATTGTCAGTTTATTGAACAAATTGTATGTTTTTGATAACAGTAAGTAGGAATTTTGAAAGGGCCTAGACCCTTGTACAAAAATCAGATATAACAATTAAGCCCAACAAGACAACCTAGAACCACCAACAAACTAACAACACAACATGAGCAAAACAACAAGAAAACTAGACACAGGGTCAAGCACCCTAAACAAAAAACTAATCGAAAGTCAAGGTAGTTTAAAATCAAATTGCTCCAAGGAGCTTTGCATCTTGTACTTGAATTCCTTGCTCGCAGATCTCATCTTCTTAGGAGAACTAGGAAAATCCAAAGGTCCACTCAGGGTCCTATTATCACATCACACCTTCATCTTTTCCATAGAACTGAAATCCTTCTACTGCTGCACCATTGTCGAAGGAGTCTTCAACAAAGCTTCCTCCTTCTCCCTACTTGTCTCCTTTGACACAACCTCTTTAGTAGCTTTGTAAGCACTATTAGCCATTTGTGCCCTTTTCTTCCACATTGGATGGTTTATGTTGCTCGAGCAAACATCAACATCATGACCCACTTTGCGACAAAGATCACATATGACATAAGAGTTTTCAAATTCAATCTTTTAAACCCACTTACCATACTTGGAGAGTAAAGTAATCTAAGAAGGGATTACCCTACCTGAAACCACAAAAACACCAAATCTGGCGAACAACAAATGCCTCTTGAATTTAGTAACAACATTCGCCACAATGTACTGTCCAAAGGCACTGGCAATGCCCATAAAAACCTCCTCATCCCAATATTCTAAAGGGAGATCTGGTAGCCGAACCCAAACCAGAAACTTGATAGTGCAATCTTCCTCTAGGTTGAAGCCAGGGGACCAAATTTTTAAAAATAGACCGTTCTGTCCCAGGAACCAAGGACCGCCCAAAAGAATTCTAGAACTATCTTTTGGGTTAGAAAATGAGAAAAGGAAGAAGTAATTTGGCAAAGCAATTACCTCCACTTGTCCCTTAACCTTCCATTTCTGAAGCACCCACCTTCTAATCACGTCTATATTGGGACGGTTACCACAAAATCTCCCAACCAGAGAACTCTGAAGCCATGGAATAGATCTATCAACAACAGTGTCAGGAACATAGATCTAGGGATCCCTAGAAGCAACTATAGACCCATGCAAAGGACCTAGCATAGAAGACAAGCCCTAACCCTGTAGGGAAGAAAAACTCCCTCCACCTTCAAGAACTTCCTTCGTAAGAACATCAGTTGGACTGAGGAAAACTGCCTCTGTACCAAATCCTTCCATCATAATAGGGGAAGACACATTCAGACTAGGGCAAGACAATAAGCCCATAGTCTCACAGGGGTCAACCAAGCCCACTGCATTCAAACAGGGATCACTTGGAATCCATCCCTTGCTAGAACCATTACCCATGTTAGCCACATGGCAAGAAGCCCCATAACACACACCAGCTACTCAAGCAAGAGAGGGAAGGAGAAACCCTCTGCAGAGACCCTCAGAGCTGCTAGTGACCACCTTCTTTGTTTCCTACATAGCATCAGAACCCCCAGCGAAGGTGACCCGGTTCTTCTTGGAGGCAGCAGAACCCACGCTCTGACAGGCCTCAAGCCATAAGTAGAGAAAACACACATCCTCCCACTCATCAGAAGAACCAAACCAGTCACTAGCATCTCTTGCGCTGTCTGGTTCATACTCCATGCCGTCGTCATCATCTAATTCACCCCCATAATCTTCTAGGACACTCCCACCCTACACAAATTCAAACCATGAGCCCCCGCTCCTTCCCTCGCTTTTCTCCACCATTATTGAACAAATTGTATGTTTTTGTCTGTGTGGTATAAGAATATATGAATCCATGTGATAAATATGAACAAAAAGTTATGGAAGTAAATATCAAATTTATTAAAAGCTAGAAAGTAACTGTTACTTGCAAGATTGTTTATATACATATTGTGTTGATTTGGTTGTGAAAAATTTATAACCAATATCATGAGTTTTTGGGAGAGAATGATTCATTATGATTTATTATGTTATGTGATTGGGGAGGGAACGCCTCGTGGAGAGAACAAAGATTGATGCTGATCCTCTACTCTGTTATTGTACTTCTAAGAAATCCTACAACATTATGCACACCAATTATGATTGATGGTAGAGAAAAACTCTGTAATCGTGCACCAAACATCTGACAACCCTAATAGATTAAATATGGAGTTAAATCAGTTAAACAAGACATAATCTATTGTTATTTTCTTCCTCAATTTGGCTCTAAACTCAAGGGTCAAATCTTAATATAAAACTTATTAATAAAAAAGTACATTATTAAAAAAGTATGAATTAAAAATCATAAGATTAACTTTGCAATCTGATTAAAAATCAAAGAAAGTTAGGAAGCCTATAGAATTAATACATGATATATTTTCTTAGTCCATATAAATGATTGAAAATGATCTATTATGAACTATATATATATATATATGTTCTATATTCCATAAATACCATACCAACTCTGAGATATGGATGCATGTTTCTTTACATTTTACCCTCTTACAACACCATTAAAAGTTTTGACTTATCATATTTATGTTCAGCTTGTTTTTAACTATAGATGAGCATTGAAATTTAATCTTGCACTATTTTCAATTATATTAAGTGATAGTGGTTCACATTTCCAAGTTATGGATGTTTGAGAATAGAATTTAAACACTAGCCTCTTGGAATAATACTTTTATAACTACTACTTTGTCTCACTACATAAAAAATAAAGCTAGAGTAGTCAAATTGATATTACCTCACATTTCTTGGTGTCATTTCCTAAATTATACTAGCATTTTACAGTTGATGATGACTGTAGTATAGAGGCATGATTCCAAGGTTAGGATGTTTAAGGGAAAAATGTGACCACACTATTGGAACATATTCCTACAACTACTACTACTCCAAAAGTCTATCATTAAAAAAAATGAGAGCTGGAGGAGTGAAATCTACATTGATTGTGTATGAATGGCTATAGTTTTTGTTAGCTATAATGTATCTCAAAATATAAATAAGTGCCACTTAGTGGCATAGTATTTGTTTTTGAAATAAAATTTATTTTGTAATATAATTTATTTTGTCTTGTAATGTTGTAATAATTTCAACTTTCCATTATTATAATATATTATGTCAATTAAAATTCCAAAGAAGGTGTTGCAAGTATGTGCCTAATCGGTGTTGTCATTGATGTCAACATATCTTTGTTGTCATTGGTTCCAACTGTATCCTATTTTTTTATTTGGTTAGAAGTGTTATATGTTGAGGATATTGAGAAAATTAGCCCCTCCGGAAGAATCAGAAAGGAAACAATGAATCACAATGAAGACAGTGAGTTGCATACTGAATAACAGTATAGAAGAATGCTCTGTATTTCTTGGAGTGTAAAGATCCTGGTTTGTGGATTGGAAGTTATTTAGAGGCATGTCTGAAGATGCTAAATCTTGAGTTTGAGCCTCCAGTATGAAGAATTGAGTGAGTTACATTCACTAGAGTAAAACCTGCTTTTTCTGATTATTCACTAGTGACAAGGAGAAAGTATTTTGCTCCGCATTCCTCCACATTGAAGTATTTTGCTCTGTGGTTCTAGAGGGAAGTCTGGGATGATGACCTACAACTCCAATGGTTTGTGATTTGGTGGTCCGCAAGCTATCTTTCTTTTATGACAGTTGAAGATAGTGAAGTTCATATGCTTTGGTGTGAAGAATCTCATGGATAAAGTGGTTAGAATTTGTGCGGTTGCTCCTGGTGATTACAACATGCTTGTGGAGGCCTCCTGATCATGTTCCTACCTTTGCATTGGTTTGAGTTGAGGAATTGAGATCCTATTTGAAGATTACTCCCAGATAACGTAGTGTGTAACTGGTCTTAGCTGACTTGGTTAATCCCAATGATTGTGTAGATGTATTGAAGATTATAGAAGCATGTAGTGGCGTGGAAGATCGTATATGAGTTCTAGCTAAGGCAAGGAGTGATCCGCATACATCTTTACTACATTTCCTTAGCTAATTTTGTATTAGGTCCAAATCTATTTTATGTATGTTTGTAATGCCGACCTTGGAGATTGTTCCAACGGTTGATGATTGTAATGCCGACCTTGATGATCATTCCAAGGTTGATGTAGTGTATAAATACTTGCAATTGAGTTGAGGAAAATGTGTCCTTGTGTGAAAATGCGAAGATAAGTGAGGAAGAGAAAAGACAGAGCAGAGTAGAAGAGTTGTGTTGCACTTCAATGGAACTATAATCAGGCATGGTGTAGATGCTGTTATAGCATTTCACCCTGTTAGCACTCATTTTGACCTGGAGGTTGATTTTTCATGTTTAGGGGGTTTCTTCATTTGAACCCTATATCTTCTTGCCCATTTTCCTAAGTGTTGGACCTCCTCGGCATTTTTCAGCTGCAGTATCATATTTTCCTGAGGAGGAGGTCATCATCATCATGTTTTCTTTCAACCGTTTTTTTTTTTATCAGGATCATCATGTTTCAATATCGGGTGATGTTTGGATATCATCCCGATCCTGCTGATGAGCTACAGTGTGCCCTGATTTGCTTGCGGGGGTGATTTTTCAAGTATCTGGTGATTTTCCAAATATCACCTTGCCCTTTTATGATGATGATATCACCCCGATCTTCTGAAGGGGTTATTTTCTGAGTTGTTCGACCCGACTTGTTTTTTCTTAAGGGTCGTCATCATCATGATCATATTTCCAGTTATCGCCGTGTTGCTTGCGACGGTCATCATATTGTCTACCTGCATGATCTTTCGCTGGGGTGATATTTTAACAACGGGTGATCTTTGTTAAGATCATCCTGATGATGTTGCTGTAAAGTTCTAAGTGCGACCCGATGTTCATCGTGGTCATCATATTTTGGACGTCAGGATGATCTTAGTCAATATCATCCTGATGTTGTTGTATCACTTCATGTTCGTTGTTTTATCATCCTGATGTCGGTATGATGATGACGTCATCCGGATATGAGGAGGTGCGCAGTAGGCAGATATGCTGATGACATCAACAGGATATGACGATGATGTCATCAGGATGTTCATCGGCCAGACATTTGGTATCGGCTAAGCAGGAGGATCTTCCTCCGATGGATCAGGTTGTGCCGATGAAGGCGATTATCATGCAGGTTATATTGCGATATGATGCTGACGTCAGGATGATATTTCAAGCGACAGGATATCATGCTGCTGAAGGATAATGATGATGAAGTCTTATACTAGTGTCGTCAGGAGCAAAAGCACCGACATCATATTTGCTCGTGGCCTAGTATATAAAGTGTTAAAGAGGTCACCGCGGGGTGCATGTGGGATAATTGATATCCTGCATATTTTCAAATATCACGATGAGGTATCTTGGCGGGAAATGGTTGCGATCGATTGTTTGACGTTTTCCCGAGGCCGCGGGTTGGTGCGCCATTAATGGCGAAAGTTGCAGAGGTATGGACGGATCTGGTACCCGATTGAAGATGTGGATCCCTAGGCGGCGGCGCAAGGCTCGAGTTTTCTTCCTGTCTCCTCTCCCACCTGCTGCATTGAATGTTTGAGCGCCAATCTGATGATACTGTGTATCTGGCGGGATTTTTGGTCAACCATGTAGTTAATTGCTGTGGTACACTACCTGGCTGTTATAGGCAGGAAGTGTTACTCATTTTTGGTTGTTGAAAGTTGAAGATTTTTGGCTCTGTAATTCAAAACAAGCTGATCTGGTTGCTCTGTATAGCTTAACCTGTGAGTCTATGTATCTCTTGTTGTATGTTTTGGCATGAACCCACTGATTTCATGATTAATCTTATATGAGAAATGCTATCTTAGCATGTGTTTTGTTAATTCTGTCTCCAGTACTGCATGTATTCTTCTTCTGAATCTGGATATTTGGGTAATGTTTAGATTCTAGAGCATAGAATTCCTATGTTGAATGTCTGATCTTTTAACTTCTGCTCAAGGGGTAGATTAAACTGTTTTCAGGTTGAACATTGGGAAGGGTATACTGCAGTAGGGATGCCATAAGTAGAGATGACTTAACACTCTGTATTGGGAGATATCTGTAAGGCAGGTATCACATATATCCCTGTGAAATCCAGTTTTAGCTGTTCATGCTGATCATTCACAGGTGTATGTCTACTGACTCCAGGCCCTGGATAGGCACCAATCTTGCTGTGTGTTTGTGTTACAACCATGTCCAGCTTTGCATCCAAACTTAAAATCCAAATCAAAATCTAAAACAACCTTTAGGACATTAGAATTAGTTTTAGGATCCTCAGTCCTCTGTCTACAACTGCAAATAGGCCCAAAGCTAGCCCCTTTGCTCTTATCTTTCAGTTTTGGTCTACTTATAGGAGGACTTATCTGCTTTCTGTCAGCATCCCAGCCTTGCATGCATATCCTCATGGATGTTGAGTAGGGAATACCCCCCTAGGTCTAGCAGAGCCTGAAGAAGAAGAGGAGATAAAATATAGAGTCTATCTCCTACACTGTTGGCCCCTGGCCCAGAGATCTTGTTGATCACTGATGGCTACCTTGTAGGGAAATCTGGGAATAAGCATCCAGTCTGGGAAAAAGTCAACAGAAATTGGCGACTCTACTGGGGAATTTGTGAAAGAACCCAGGTTTTCAAAAGAAAACAGTTCCTAGTAATAGGTGGCGACTCCGAAGTAATCTGCCAACCGGTCAAAGTAAAATTTATATGCAGGGGAGAAGATCCCAACAAAATCCTTTATTTGAAGAGTTACCAGTGACAAGAAGAATGATGTACAGAAGAAAGGGAGCTGTCTCAGTTAGTCATGAGGGTTCCCCCACAAAAAATGATGATATACAAGATAACCCTAGGCCATCAGGACAGCATGCGCCTTACTTCTCAAATGCAGAAGCTGATGTTCAGGGTGCATATGAGAGGCAACAGGGTGGTAACATGAGAATGAGGTTAGAGGTGTTCCAAGAACGCCCATTTCTAGACCCTAGTGAAAGGTTTGAAGAGGCCGAGTCTCTGAGGGATGATGAAGACGATGACCAGAATGGTATGAGACCATCTACCTCCATGCCTAAGGAAGAACAGTTAGCTGAAGAAATCAGAAATCTGAGAGCAGAATTAGAGTATCTGCAAGCCATGAAAATCAGAGATGACATGAGGCAGAGAGTGCAAGCTTTAAGGACTGCCCAAAATGATTCAATTCCTACCCTTGAGAATGCAAATGTGCAGAGACATCAGCAAAGAAATGAAGTGCAACATCAGCATAATGATGAGAGACAAAATGTGAATGATGCTAGGATACCACTGAACAATGTAAGAAACCAGAATGCAAACAGAAATATTGATGTTAATCAGTTAAACAGACAGCCCATGCAGTTAGATAGATTCAGGCAGCTGGTGTTTGATGGTATTCCTGGGTATCCTAACCCCATTGACAAGCATCTGAGGTTGCAAGTGCCTAAATTTTCAGGAAACAACACAGTGTCAGGAGAAGATCATCTAAAAGCCTTTCAAAATGTCATGGATAACTTTGAGGTTGAGCATGAGGATGTTTTCATGAAGTCATTCATGCAATCCTTAATAGATGAGGCAAGAGAATGGTACAAGAATCTGCCTGACCGGAGTATTTCATCATGGGATGATTTTAAAAGGATGTTCAAGGAGCAATATGGTGACAAAACTGACCCTAGCTTTTTTGTAAATGAGTTCACCAGTATCACTAAAGGGTCAAATGAGCAGGTTGCAGATTTTAATGCAAGATTTACTAAAGTGTTAAACAAATTGCCACATCACATGAGGCCAAATGAACCAATGTGCATAATATTGTATATCAATGCCTTTGATGCAAAAACTGCATATGGATTAAGAGATAAAGGTCCTGCTACTCTCAGGGATGCTTTCAGAATTGCAGTGAATATTGAAAACAACAGGAAAGCATCGGGCAAGACAAATAGAAGGGATGATATAAAAATTCTGCAGAATCCAAACAAGCCTCAGAACACTCAAGGTAATACATCTGCCCCTGAAGATAAGATAGACAAATTGGAAAATGTTGTTAAGGACCTAAGCTATAGATTAGCTAGAAGTGAAAAAGGGATAGGTCCTGATAGGCAAGTCTATCAAAGGCAGGAAAAGAGGCCATCATTGCATGATATGCCTTATAATACCAATTGGCATGATGGTAAACCTATATTCCCGCGCAATAACACAAATCAGAGGGCTCAACATGTCAAAGAAACTCCTGATCCTCTAAAGAAAGCTATAAATATTGTTGATGATGCTCCATGGTGTATAATTTGTCAGATGCCACATTCACAGTCACAGTGTATGATTGCTCAGTCCTTGTGTGATAATATTACATCTTGTAATGAATGCAATGAGCCACATTATGTGCAAGATGATGATGTAAATATGATGTCCATAAGCAATGGATACACTCTTTATGATGCTGATGAGAGTACAAATGATGGAACTCAGGGCTGCCAACAATTCCCATATGATGAAGATGATGAAGTTAACTATGCCTATGCTCAGAACTCACACAATTTTTCTGAGTAACTTACAATGACCTTCTGATGAGGAAATTAGAGCCTTCACAGCTGCAGCAGTTGCTCAAGTCAAGAGCAACTACAATCTCAGAGGTAAAAATCAAGTAAGCAGCCCACATCAGCCAGAAGGTATTTCTGCAGGACAGCCAGTGCATGGTAATAAGGGGATGGAATTACAAAAAAGGCAGTGGGAAATAATAAACAGAATTTTAGACATAGAACAGGTCATGAATCTCAAGGACCAGAAAATAAAATCCCTCAGGCTGAAGATCAAAGTAAAGGTTCCCAAGACAAGAATGATGATCAGGGAACTATGAAAGTAAGAGCTAAATCAGCTCAGGATAAAAACAAGATTGTGGAGCAAGCTACAACTGTTATACAAAATTATGCTCCATTTGATATAGCTCAGGTCCTCTCTCAGGTAAAAGTCTCTGTTCCACTTATGGAACTGATGAAAGTGGAAGAAATCAAGACTAGGACAATATCCCTAATCTCAGGGTACCTTTTCAAGCTAAACAAAATGTTCAGACCCAGGGTGAGAAACATGTCATGTGTAATGAAGAAGATGAGGCTCCTGAAGTCTATTTAGGAGTGACTATGACAAAGTGTCCTTCACAAGTGGAACCATTTTATGTTTCCCTGGTTATAAATGGAAAAATAATTAGAAATTGTATGCTTGACTATGGAGCATCTACAAATGTCATGCCTTTGGCCATCATGCAACAAGCTGGATTGAAAATTGACAAGGCATGTGGAAAATGTTATGCTATGGATGCCAGAGAGGTACCAGTTATTGGAATCATGAAGGATGTAGATTTCAAACTGGCAGCATTTCCTGAAAAGAGATACAAAATGAATATAACAGTGGTTGACATCAAGCCACAGTATGGTATGTTGCTGTCAAGAAGATGGGCAGCACTAATTGGTGGAAGTATGCAGCTGGACCTGTCATATGCCATGATTCCAATGAATGGCAGGGATTGTTAAGCTAATCAGAGAACAAAGATCATCAGAGACAGCGGAAGACCAAGAAGCAGAGGAACAGGTATGCTTTGTAGACACTGACTGTGATAACTTCAAGGTTGTCTCAGATGATACAGAAGATAAAAAAAAAAAATGCCTGCATTGAAGAATTGGATCAGCGAGGTTTGTGGACCATGTTTTTTGATGGAGCTTGTGCAAAAGAAGGCTCTGGAGCTGGAGTTATTTTCCTGTCTCCAACTGGTAAGCTCCTCAAATTCTCTTTCTTGCTGAGGTTTGATTGCACAAACAACATTGCAGAATATGAGGCTTTACTCTTAGGCCTGAATATAGCTCTCAAACATGGAATCAAAATGCTAAGAGTATTTGGGGATTCTGAGCTGATTGTATCCCAAATTAGAGATAAGTATGCTTCAAAAAACAAAAGATTGAAACAATACAAGCATGCTGTTTGGGATACCATTGAACTATTTGATGCATTTTCAATAGGCTGGGTAGAGAGGTCAAAGAATGTTATGGCTGATTTCTTAGCCAATGTTGCAATAAGGCCAGATGACATCACTCTGTCAGATGTTACAAATGTAGAAGTTAAAATTAGGCCTGCAGTACCAGAAAATATATGCAGTTGGCAAGTGTTTAATGATGATAGGGACTTGTTAAAATTTTTGCACTGCATAGATGAATATGAGAATCAAGAAATTGATTTCCAAGCTTTCGTAGAGACTAAGATGGAAAAGAAACTCTTGTGGGAAAAGAGATAATTCAATTGAGGACTAATAAAATCCCTAGAGGGTTGGTAGCTTGGAAAGAGCTTTTGACAGTAGAGACAAATTGGTCACAAGGACATCTCCCACAAATAAGAAAGATTTAGAAGAGATAAATTTTGGGGACATCTCAGGCCCCTCAGAAGGTATACATTGGTAAACAGCTCAAACCACACATTAGGAGTATGCTGATTGCATTACTGAAAAAGTATAAACATGTTTTTGCTTGGTCATATGAGGAGCTAAAAGCCTATAGGGAAGATTTATTCCAGCATGAGATCCCATTGAAGCCTGGAGCTAAGCCATTTAGACAAAAGAAAAGACCTATTAATCCTACCTTAGCTCCAAGATGCAAGAAGAACTCAAAAGGCTCAGGAAGCTGGAATAATTGTGCCAATCAGGCATTCAACTTGGGTGTCTAACCTTGTCCCAGTCAGAAAAAAGAATGGTGATATTAGGCTTTGTGTTGACTTCAGGAACTTGAATGTATCCTCTTTAAAGGATAACTATCCACTGCCTAATATGGAAGCTATGTTGCAGAGAGTGACTGGTTGTGAACTCTTATCCATGATGGATGTGTTGACTTTTTCTTCTGAATCAGCATTAGGGTTTGCCACTTCTAATGCACAAGCAGATTAGCCAACTAAATACAGGAAGTTGCGTGAGCTGCCTCCCCTTCACTTCTGGTTCTGCCGCACCAAGGGGGGTATCCCTATAACTCAAGATATAACCTTGACTAGCTCAAAGATAGAAAGATCTAACTTGACAACAACAGGCAGAATACTCTCATGTATGGACCAAAATCTTTATGATAGATCACAAGGTGGGCAACGTTCTTGGACATATATGTCTGGTTAGGGATGAGAGCATGCAAGGGTTTCCTACTCCTAATCCTACAACTAACAGATGGAAGGAAGAGATGGTTTAGTTTGAATTTTGGATGCAAAGCTGGACATGGTGTATAACCTCAACACAGAGCTAGATTGGTGCCTATCCAGGGCTTGGAGTCGGTAGACATACACCTGTGAATGATCAGCATGAATAGCTAAAACTAGATTTCAGGGGGATACACATGATATCTGCCTTGCAGATATCTCCCAATAAAGAGTGTTAAGCTGTCTATACTTATGGCATCCCTATTGCAGTAAGAAAGATACATGCAAAACTAGAGACAGAATCAGCATAACACATGCAAACACAGCATTATTCATATAAGATTAACCATGAAATCAGTGGATTCATGCCAAATCGTACAACAGGAGATACATAAACTCACAAGTTTTGCTGCACAGAGCAACCAAAAACCAGTTGTATCTTATTACAGAGCCAAAATGTCCAGTTTTCAACAACCAAAAATGAGTAACACTTCCTGCTTATAACAACCAGGTAGTGTACCACAGCAATTAATTACATGGTTGACCAAAAATCCCGCCAGATACACAGTATCATCAGATTGGCGCTCAAACATTCAATGCAGCAGGTGGGAGAGGAGACAGGAAGAAAACTCGAGCCTTGCGTCGCCGCCTAGGGATCCACATCTTCAATCGGGTACTAGATCCGTCCACACCATCGCCCATACCTCTGCAACAATCGCCATTAATGGCGCACCAACCCGCGGCCTTGGGAAATGCAGAATACTGTGCGTCACAACCGTTTCCCGCCAAGATACATCGTCATGATATTTGAAAATATGCAGGATATCAATTATCCCACATGCACCCCGCGGCGGCCTTTTCAACACTTTATATACTAGGTCGTGAGCACATATGATGTCGGTGCTTTTGCTCCCGACGACACTAGTATAAACCTTCATCATCATCCTCCAGCAGCATGATATCCTGTCGCTTGAAATATCACCCTGACGTCAGCATCATATCGTAATATCACCTGCATGATAATCGCCTTCATCGGCACAACCTGATCCATCGGAGGAAGATCCTCCTGCTTAGCCGATACCAAATGTCTGGCCGATGAACATCCTGATGACGTCACCGTCATATCCTGCTGACGTCATCAGCATATCTGCCTACTGCGCACCTCCTCATATCCGGATGACGTCATCGTCATATTCGCAACATTGGGGGATCTTCATAAGATGAGTAATGTTAGAAATATGACCCCCCGGACCTTGATGACGTCACCACCACATGTCGGCATCAGGATGATATTCGGAAGATAACCGGATATTTGGAAATATCATCCTGATGCACAAATATCATGCTGCACTGTAGCTCCGCTATAAGATCGGGGTGATATATGAATATGACAGATATTTGAAATGATCACCCCCCACTGGATAATGCATGAAGCCGACAGGCGGATATCTCCCTGATATCAGCATCATCATGATGCTGGAACAAACATACATCCGGGTGATATTCAAATATGAAAATATCACCCCCTCCTTCGGAAATATCATGATGCAGATAGGCAGAGAAATAGATATCACCCTGACATAAGAATGACGTCAGCATCATCAGGATGATAAAACAACGAACATGAAGTGATACAACAACATCAGGATGATATTGACTAAGATCATCCTGACGTTCAAAATATGATGACCACGATGAATATCGGGTCGCACTTAGAACTTTACAGCAATATCATCAGGATGATCTTAACAAAGATCACCCGATGTTCAAATATCACCCCAGCGAAAGATCATGCAGGTAGACAATATGATGACCCTCGCAAGCAACACAGCGATAACCGGAAATATGATGATGATGATGACGACCCTTAAGAAAAAAAAATAGGTCGGGTCGAACAACTTAGAAAATGACCCCTTCGGAAGATCGGGGTGACATCATCATCATATAAGGGCAGGGTGATAATTGGAAGATCACCAGATATTTGAATAACCACCATCGAAGAAAACATGATGATGATGACCTCCTCCTCAGGAAAATATGATGCTGCAGCTGAAAAATGCTAAGGAGGTCCAACACTTAGAACATTTTTAAGGAAGGTGCCTGCATGAAAATTGCTCAAAAACTGTCAGTCAATTCAGGCACTAACACATCCCTCAGAGACTCGGCCTCTTCAAACCTTTCACTGGGGTCTAGAAATGGGCGTTCTTGGAACACCTCTGACCTCATTCTCACGCTACCACCCTGTTGCCTCTCATATGCACCCTGAATATCAGCTTCTGCATTTGAAAAGTAAGGTACTGTCTTGTCTGAAGACCTTGGATTGTCTTGCATATCATCATTTTTTCTGGGGGAACCCTCATGACTAACTGAGACAGCTCCCTTTCTTCTGTACATCATTCTTCTTGTTACTGGTAACTCTTCAAATAAAGGATTTTGTTGGGATCTTCTCCCCTGCATATAAATTTTACTTTGACCGGTTGGGAGATTACTTCGGAGTCGCCACCTATTACTAGGAACTGTTTTCTTTTTGTAAATCAGGGTTCTTTCAAAAATAACAATTTTCAAATCACCTTCCCCAGCGGAGTCGCCAATTTCTATGGGTGACTCGGATGGGTCACTGATATATTACTGGAGATAATTAGATAGTACTTTTACTTCTCAATCCCCAGTAGAGTCGCCAATTTCTGTTGTTTTTTTTCCCAGACTGGATGCTTATTCCCAGATTTCCCTACAAGGTAGCCATCAGTGATCAACAGGATCTATGGGCCAGGGGCCAACAGTGTAGGAGATAGACTCTATATTTTATCTCCTCTTCTTCTTCAGGCTCTGCAAGACCTAGGGGGTATTCCCTACTCAACACCCATGATAATGTGCATACTAAGGATGGGATGCTGACAGAAAGCAGATGAGTCCTCCTGTAAGTAGACCAAAACCGAAAGATAAGAGCAAAGGGGCTAGCTTTGGGCCTATTTGCAGTTGTAGACAGAGGACTGAGGATCCTAAACTAATTCTAATGTCCTAATGGTTGTTTTAGAGTTTGACTTTGATTTTAAGTTTGGATGCAAAGCTGGACATGGTTGTAACACAAACACAAAGCAAGATTGGTGCCTATCCAGGGCCTGGAGTCAGTAGACATACACCTGTGAATGATCAGCATGAACAGCTAAAACTGGATTTCAGAGGGATATATATGATACCTGCCTTACAGATATCTCCCAATACAGAGTGTTAAGTTATCTCTACTTATGGCATCCCTACTGCAGTATACCCTTCCCAATGTTCAACCTGAAAACAGTTTAATCTACCCCTTGAGCAGAAGTTAAAAGATCAGACATTCAACATAGGAATTCTATGTTCTAGAGTCTCAAATATTACCCAAATATCCAGATTCAGAAGAAGAATACATGCAATACTGGAGACAGAATTAACAAAACACATGCTAAGATAGCATTTCTCATATAAGATTAATCATGAAATCAGTGGGTTCATGCCAAAACATACAACAAGAGATACATAGACTCACAGGTTTAGCTGTACAGAGCAACCAGATCAGCTTGTTTTGAATTACAGAGCCAAAAAATCTTCAACTTTCAACAACAACCTAAAAAATGGTAACACAGTCTGCTTATAACAGCCAGAAAGTGTACCACAGCAATTAATTACATGGTTATTTCAAAAAAAATCCGCCAGATACAGTCCTCAGAAGGAATGGCGCTCAGAAAATGTAAATGCAGCAGACCAAGGGGAGCCTCGAGCCATGTGCCACTATCTGAAAGCCTTTATCCACGATCAGGCAGCATCACCGTTTGTATTCATCGCCCATACCCCTGCACGACCGTCATTGATGGCTCAACCACCCGCATTTCACTTGGAGACTGTCGCTGTAGTCAACATGAAGTTTCCCGCCAAAACGCCTCCTTCGCAGGTTCAAAACATACAGGGGAATAATCCCACATGCATGGTGAGGAGAAGACACTAGCGCTTTATAAACATAGCCGCATGCTCAATAGATGTCGAGCGCCTTTTGCTACGCTCGACACACGACCATCCGCCAAATACCCATCGCCAAGACTTAGGCCATCGGCCAACCCCAAAAATCTCCCGCCGATCTCAAAAGTCTGGCCGATCACAAACTCCACACTCCCTTCATCGGCCAGAGATTAACCATCGGGCTAGCCAGAAAATCCTTCGCCGACACCACTAATCACACCGAAGCCAAGATACTCCGATGAAAGCTCAAACAACACTGCCATCGGCCAGACCAACACCGTCGGCCTGGCAAAAAGTCCCATCGCCGACACAGCTAGTCATGCCGATGAACATCCTCGAGCCATCCACCATCAAGCCATCGGCCCAACTCCTACTGATAGCCCACCGTCGGTCAAACTGAACACAAAGTCATCCCGATGGCATTCCCATCGGGGTGACTTCCTTCTATCGGCGAACCACAAAACACATTGGCCGATATCACTTGTTATGCCGATACAACACCATCGGCCAGACACCACTCCATCGGTGAATCCCACACCGGCTCGCCCGATAGCCAAAGTCATGGCGATAGCACTTCCCAATTTATCGAACGCCAACTCCACCGTCGGCCAGACCATCCATATCGGCCAAAAACAAACGAAGCATGCCAATAACAACGATCACCCCGATACACAAATCCCTCGGCGAGACACATGCCGATGACACTTCATCGGCCAAACACCCATCGTCGGTCGAACAGGAAAATGCTTCGCCGATAGTATACATCACACCGATGGCACCATCGGTAAGAACAATCCCGTTGGGGAACCAGAAAAAAGATATGCCGATGGTGTATGTCACGCCGACAGCACATCATTACCACCAACCCGATCGGCAAAACGCCTGCGAGGTCACGCCGATGGGAATGAATACACAGGGTTTAAGTGAAGAAACCCTCCAACATGCAAGCTCAACCTCTAGGCCAAAATGGGTACCAACACTGGCTCTGTCTGGGGACGTGCAGGTGCAAAACTGCAGCGAGGACCCCAGAATCTCTGGTTTCGCAGATTGGGCCATATCTATTGGGCAACAGAGTCAATCATTGCACCAACCTGCACAAAAACTATATTTTAGTCATCACTTGGGTGGCCCCGGGTAGCCAAAAAGGAAGAACCAAAATTTTTCCCTGCCAAATGCCTGATTCCAAATTGAAAGATCCCAATCCCAATTGAAAAGATTGGCATAATCTGCCCATAATGTCATCTGCTCAATTAGATACTCCACGACCTTTGAAAGCTTATCACTATCACTTTCACCTCTGTCATATTGGATTTCAAAATTAGACATAGAATCGTACATATTATATTCTCCAACATTAGGTAACATATGTATGTTATATCCCTCAGACAGTACATCATGTTGCTCTTGGCAATCCTCATCACCTACCTGGCTGCTGCATACCATCAGGCACTCATCTAGCTGATCCAAAAATTGAAGATATTCAGAAAAATGAGACCCCCAATGTCTACTGATATTGAAAACAAATCCTGATCCACACACCCAATGTTGCACATATCTAAACCAGGTGATGATGAGCATCCATCATTCACAGTTTGCAAATCCATACTATCTTCACAAGAACTGAAGACATCTGATTCATATGCCCCCTCCTCACAAACTGATGTATCACCTAGGTCAACTGTCTCTTTATATTCATCATCATCCTCAAAAAGAGGATTAATCCTGCACCACTGAAAGTCAAGATTCACAACATCAAAGGCACCTGTAGACTCATCATAAAGGGGATTAACACTCACCGCAAAGGCCTCTGCTTCTTCTTCATGACACTCCAATTCTTCTTCATTATTATCAGATCCAGAGTCATAAGAAGAACAAACCTGATCCATGAATTGATCATGGATATCATTTTTATCATCTGATTGCCCCACATACAAGATTTCTGCTACTTCAATGCATTCTGAAGTTGAGCTATCTGTATCATTCTCCATCCCTCTAATACTTCCTGATGAAACTGATACTGACTGTTGATCCACATGATCACAACCTTGCACAACTGGATCATTTAAACATGATGGCTCTTTGATAAGGGCTGGTATGTAAATATTACTTGAAGAACCATTGTTTTCAACTTCATTTGTTGGGCAAAACAAGACATCCTCCTTTATAACAGAAACATCATCAACTTGGAATGATGCAAAAACTGGGACAACAGGGGTGTGAATACTTTGACATTCATTGTCAACTCCTGAATTAAAACTTTCATTAACACTGGGGGCTGCAGGACAACAAAAATTTTCAGAGAAATAACCCTTTTGTATTCCATACCTCCAATTGTTTTCAATATCTATTGCAAACTGATGTGCCTGATGCAATGTGGTGGGCTCCTTGTCTCTTAATCTGTAACTCATTTTCTTATCAAAAGCTCCCACATAGACAACTAAGCACAGTGCATCATTAGGTCTCATACACTCTGGTATTCTATTCAATGCCCTCATAAATCTGAGGTTAAAGGCTGGGATCAACTCATCTTCTTCAATATGGATGTACATGAAGTCACTAATAGCTGCATATTCAGAAATTCTTTCACCATATTGTACTAGAAACACAGATTTAAAAACCATGCCAAGAGCTGACAGAGTGAGCTGGAAGGTAGGAAAACCAGTCCCTTGCATCTTCACCTAGAGATTGAACAAATAATCTCATAACCACATCTTCATGGTCAATCTCAAAATCATCTATCACATTTAGGAACTGCTGCAAGTGTCTTTCAGCTGATTCATCCTTTATACCCTTAAATTTAGGCAAAAAATTTCTGATTTTAGGTGGAAAAGCATTTGGATAGCCACAAATGCCACTGAAATTTATGGGCTTATATCTGTCTATGTTGAAACTTCTTTTATTACATTGTTGGGACTGACTACTATACATTTTTGCACTTGACACTTCACAAGGGTGCATAGGCTGATAATACATCCTTTATGTTTTTGCAACCCTCCTCTCTACTCAGATTTTCTACTAACAATGACTTTTCGGCACTCAAAATTTAGACTGTTTTTTTTTTTAAACTGTCCTAAAGTCTTTTAAGTGAGTCTTTTGAACAACATTGCATGCCCTTTGAAATACAGAGTAAGTTCTATTAAAAGCATGCAAGCTCTGCTTTCACCAATGTTTCCCTTTTAACCAGTGCTATCTCACCAAATAGGGAGTCTGTCAAACAATATGAAATACCTGGATATGTTGCAGGAGCTGCAAATTCTTCTCTGACTGATTTTGTTCTTTTATCAGGTTCTTTGATGCAGAGTCGCCACCTCCTTGAAGAGGAATGAGCTTCAAACAAGCTGAAGCTGCAAATTGATTTCCTTGTTTCTGGGTCATCCACCAGCAGAGTCACATATATAACCCTTTTCTCTGCTGCAACAAACAGTTTCCAGGTCTGATTTTTCAATCTTGTAGACTCAAATTTTCATGGATATGACATTGATCTCCCCAGCAGAGTCGCCAATTTGTTGGTTTTTCTTCTGAATCAGCATTAGGGTTTGCCAGTTCTAATGCACAGGCAAATTCAGCCAACTGAATACAGGAGGTTGCGTGAGCTCCTCCCCTTCACTTCTGGTTCTGCCGCACCAAGGGGGGTTTCCCTACTTGATAAAAGTATAACCTTGACTAGCTCAACGACAGAAGGATATAACTTGACAGCAGCAGGCAGAATACTCTCATGTAAGGACCAAGATTTGTGTAACAAATCACAAGGTTGGCAACATTCTTGGACATGATGTCTGGTTGGGTATGAGAGCATGCAGAGGTTCCTAATCCTAATCCTACAACTAACAGGTGGAAGAATGAGGTGGTTTGATTTGATGTTTGGATGCAAACCTGGACCTGGTGTATAACCTCAACACAGAGCTAGATTGGTGCCTATCCAGGGCTTGGAGTCAGTAGACATACACCTGTGAATGATCAACATGAACAGCTAAAACTGGATTTCAGGGGGATACACATGATACCTGCCTTACAGACATCTCCCAATACAGAGTGTTAAGCTGTCGATACTTATGGCATCCCTATTGCAGTATACCCTTCCCAATATTCAATCTGAAAACAATTTAATCTACTCCTTGAGCAGAAGTTAAAAGATTAAACATTCAACACAGGAATTCTATGTTCTAGAATCTCAGACATTCCTTGAATACCTGGACTCAGAAGAAAGATACATGCAAAATTGGAGACAGAGTCAGCATAACACATGCAAATATAGCATTGTTCATATAAGATTAACCATGAAATCAGTGGATTCATGCAAAAACATACAACTGGAGATACATAAACTCACAAGTTTGCTGCACAGAGCAACCAAAACTAGTTGTATCTTATTACAAAGCCAAAATGTCCAGTTTTCAACAACCTGAAAAATGGTAACACAGTCTTCTTATAACAGCCAGAGAGTGTACCACAGCAATTAATTACAAGGCTTTCAAAAATCTGCCAGATACAGATCACACAGGAAGAATGGCGCTCAGAAGTGTTAATGCAGCAGGCAAAGGGGGGCCTCGAGCCATGCGCCACTATCTGGAAGTCTTCGTTCTCAATCAGGCAGCCTGACCATTTGTATTCATCGCCCATACCCCTGCACGACCGTCAATGATGGCTCAACCACCCGCATTTCACTTGGAGACTGTCGCTGTAGTCAAAAAGGATTTCCCGCCAAAACACATCCTTCGCAGGTTCAAAATAATGCAAGGGGATTAGTCCCATATGCATGGTGTGGAGACAACTTCGGCGCTTTATAAACATAGCCGCATGCAAACTAAGTGTCGAGCGCTTTTGCTGCGCTCGACACACATGCCTTCGTCAAAAACCCATCGCTCAGACCTAAGCCATCGGCTTACCTCAAAAATATCCCACCGACAATAGTAGTCTGGCCGATCACAAACTCCACATTCCCTTCATCGGCCAGAGATTAACCATCGGCCCATCCAAAAGATCCCTCGCCGACACCACTAGTCTCATCGAAGCCAAGTTACTCCGATGGCCAGCTCGCACCCCGTTAGCGGTTACCAAACCACTGCCATCGGCCAGACCAACACCGTCGGCCTGGCAAAAAGTTCCATCGCCGACACAGCCAGTCATGCCGATGAACATCCTCGAGCCATCCACCATCAAGCCATCGGCCCAACTCCTACCGATAGCCCACCTCCGTCGGTGAGACCACCATCGTCGGAACAACTGAAAAAACCCTGGCCGATACCTCACGTCATACCGAAAACCAACAAGCCACACTCTGCCCTTTCGTCGGCCAGACACACGCCGATGACTCTTATCGGCCAGACACTACACCGTCGGCCCAACATCTGACCGCTCACCCGACAGCTCCCACTCCTGCCGATGAATACATGACTTACCCCGGTACACATATCCCTCGGCGAGACACATGCCGATGACACTTCATCGGCCAAACATCCTGTTGGTACCCATTTTGGCCTAGAGGTTGAGCTTGCATGTTGGAGGGTTTCTTCACTTAAACCCTGTGTATTCTTTCCCATCGGCGTGACCTCGCAGGCGTTTTGCCGATCAGGTTGGTGGTAATGATGTGCTGTCGGCGTGACATACACCATCGGCATATCTTTTTTCTGGTTCCCCCGACGGGATTGTTCTTACCGATGATGCCATTGGTGTGATGTATACTATCGGCGAAGCATTTTCCTATTCGACCGACAATGGATGTTTGGCCGATGAGGTGTCATCGGCATGTGTCTCGCCGAGGGATATGTGTATCGGGGTGATCGTTGTTATCGGCATGCTTCGTTTGTTGTTGGCCGATGGCGTAGGTCTGGCCGATGGGGTTGCCATCGGCGAGTATGGGGTAGTGTCTGGCCGATAGGTGGCAGTTAGCTTATGGGCATCGGCGTGACTCTTGAGGTCGGCAAAGGGGTGTTCAGTTGCTCCGATAGTGTTGATCTCGCTGATGGGAGCGAGGAGCTTGGCCGATGAAGAGTCATCGGCGTGTGTCTGGCCGACGAAAGGGCAGAGTGTGGCTTGTTGGTCTTCGGTATGACGTGAGGTATCGGCCAGGGTTTTTTCAGTTGTTCCGACGATGGTGGTCTCACCAACGGAGGTGGGCTATCGGTAGGAGTTGGGCCGATGGCTTGATGGTGGATGGCTCGAGGATGTTCATCGGCATGACTGGCTGTGTCGGCGATGGAACTTTTTGCCAGGCCGACGGTGTTGGTCTGGTCGATGGCAGTGGTTTGGTAACTGCTAACGGGGTGCGAGCTGGCCATCGGAGTAACTTGGCTTCGGTGAGACTAGTGGTGTCGGCGAGGGATCTTTTGGATGGGCCGATGGTTAATCTCTGGCCGATGAAGGGAATGTGGAGTTTGCGATCGGCCAGACTACTATTGTCGGTGGGAGATTTTTGAGGTAAGCCGATGGCTTAGGTCTGAGCGATGGGTTTTTGACGAAGGCATGTGTGTCGAGCGCAGCAAAAGCGCTTGACACTTAGTTTGCATGCGGCTATGTTTATAAAGCGCTAGTGTGTTCTCCTCACCATGCATGTGGGACTATTCTTTTTCCACAATTTGAACATGCGATGTGTTTTGGCAGGAAACTTCTGTTCGACTGTTGCGACGATTTTCAAGCGGCCGCGGGTGGTTGAGACCCTTAATGGCGACAGTGCAGGGATGTGGACAATGGTACACATGGTCAGGTCGCCCAAATTTTGAATGAAGACCCCAGATAGTGGCGCATGGCTCGAGGCCCCCCTTTGTCTGCTGCATTAACATTTTCTGAGCGCCTTTCCTTCTGAGGACTGATCTGGCGGATTTTTTGTAATAACCATGTAATTAATTTCTGTGAGTACACCTTCTGGCTGTTTTAAAGCAGGAAGTGTTACTCATTTTCAGGTTGTTGAAAGTTGAGCATTTTGGCTCTGTAACACAATACAGTTCGTTTTGGTTGCTCTGTACAGTTTAGCTTGTGAGTTTATGTATCTCCTGTTGTACGATTTGGCATGAATCCACTGATTTCATGGTTAATCTTATATGAATAATGCTATGTTTGCATGTGTTATGCTGATTCTGTCTCCAAGTTTTGCATGTATCTTTCTTACTGCAATAGGGATGCCATAAGTATAGACAGCTTAACACTCTGTATTGGGAGATATCTGTAAGGCAGATATCATGTGTATCCCCCTGAAATCCAGTTTTAGCTATTCATGCTGATCATTCACAGGTGTATGTCTAGTAACTCTAAGCCCTGGATAGGCACCGATCTGGCTCTGTGTTGAGGTTATACACCATGTCCAGCTTTGCATCCAAAATTCAAATCAAACCATTTCATCCTTCCACCTGTTAGTTGTAGGATTAGGATTAGGAACCTCTGCATGCTCTCATACCCAACCAGACATCATGTCCAAGAATGTTGCCAACCTTGTGATTTGTTACACAAATCTTGGTCCTTACATGAGAGTATTCTGCCTGCTGCTGTCAAGTTATATCCTTCTGTCATTGAGCTAGTCAAGGTTATACTTTTATCAAGTAGGGAAACCCCCCTTGGTGCGGCAAAACCAGAAGTGAAGGGGAGGAGCTCACGCAACCTCCTGTATTCAGTTGGCTGAATCTGCCTGTGCATTAGAACTGGCAAACCCTAATGCTGATTCAGAAGAAAAACCAACACATCCATCGTCGGTCGAATAGGAAAATGCTTCGCCGATAGTATACATCACACCGATGGCACCATCGGTAAGAACAATCTCGTCGGGGAACCAGAAAAAAGATATGCCGATGGTGTATGTCACGCCGACAGCACATCATTACCACCAACCCGATCGGCAAAACGCCTGCGAGGTCACGCCGATGGGAATGAATACACAGGGTTTAAGTGAAGAAACCCTCCAACATGCAAGCTCAACCTCTAGGCCAAAATGGGTACCAACAATGGTAACGCTCCATCTTTAACACCCAGCCAAACTTGCTGGACTTAAAATCATGTAAATATTATGTTAAAGACTATTTTGTAATAACATCCTGGTTTTGTGAAATGGTAGAACAAGTGTAAAGCTCGCATCAGGTACGGCGTTCACTTTTTTATGTTATAAATGGCATTATATTTTGGCTTACTTTATTTTTGCTTATTCATTTTAAACTGAAGATGTCATGAGAAAACGACCAGGTCTCATTAATTAAGAATATGTAGGTTAGGTTGGTTTGGGACTGCTAAGGGAGCCTTGATATGAAAATGGAGCAAATTGAGTAAATGGTGAGAGGGGAAATCTACATTAGCGCTTGAGCTCACTCAATACATTTAATAAGGGTTATATTTGAAAAGGGAACCCCATATTTTTACTAGACAAAATCCAATATTAGTGTCACATTTGCTTCTACTACAGTCAATTGGATTTGGTAGTGTGCATTAACTTTTCCATTTACTTTGGTCAACTTGGCTTCCCCCATATATCCACCAACTTGAGGTGAGGATCAGCTGTTGTTTGGCTATAAACTGTTGGAAGATTAAAATTTTTTTGATACAGACGTTGTGGGGAGTTCAATGATAATTGACAATCTATAGTCATGGAAACCATTTAGCTGGAGATGAAGGCAAGGAAACTGGTTGCAGTGACTTGAGAGTATGCTTCCCTCTTTGTTTGGTTGTTGTCCGTAAGGAAGCCTTGGTTGGGTTAGTTTCAGATATTGCTTCTATAGCAGAAATGTTCTTTTTCAGGCATTCTTGAGCACAATGTTGTCTCATTGGCATTTCTGTGACATTAATCTGGTTTAAGGCAGTGGGATAATGTTAAATCTTATGAATTGGGTAATTGAGTACTGGAAACTAGAGTCACTAATAAATACTGGATGCTTATGGTTGGGATATAAATGAAACCCTCAACATTCTGGTTCATAGCTTATCAGTTTAAAAATACATCCTGTGGCCAAGAGCCCATTTAGTTTCTTGCAAATCTATTAATATTTTATTGATATCCCTAATGGAAATAATTTCTTCTGAATCATATTAGCTTGGTTGTGGCATGTAATGTTCATTAGAATAGCACCTTAAAGTTGCAAATGAATAATTACATTGAGAGCTTGACATTCTTGATGTTGAATTTTATGGAAAGATTTGCCCCTTGTTAGGTGAGAGAAGGTGAGCTATTACATGTGGTATCTGAGTGTGGTTTATAGTTACACACCTCTAAGATGAATTTGTTTTGGCCATCGTCTATGTCTATTCTTGGTGTAATTTCTGGGCATATCCTGCTTTATAAATTTCTAGCCAATTTTCTGGGCCAATAACTCAAAATCTTAAGTTGATTCATTCTGACCTGCACATGAGACATTGTAGTGTAAAAAGGTTCAAGAAAAGAATTTCTATGTATGCACTGCTTGAAATTTTCTAGGTGTTCATGATCACTTTAGCAATCTTTTTTGGGCTCTAGGATGTCGAGTTTCTGGAGAGGATATCAAGGCAAAAATTTCACTATGTTGTGATGGACATTTTTGTGCCTATGTTCGTAGTCATTTTTTGAGTTAGATATGGAGGTTTGAGAAATTGGTGCTCCTAAATAAATCCCAAAGCTACCATAACAAAAGACACCATGCCACTAAAGAATTTCATCATTTTGGAGTTTGAGTTTTCAGGATTTCGAGTTACTTTAGATATAAGCATGCATATTTTTGTTCAATGTTCAACACTGGATGGATTTTTGTTAATCACTGTTGATTGAATTTGTGATAATTATTAATTTATGAAGTTATATTTATGAATGATGAACCTTCAAGATCATTAATGAATTGCTTATTGCTATCAAGGCAACAAATCCGTTCTCTATTGGAACAAGGACACTTCTGCTTCCCCCACTCAGATTGCTTAAGCTGTCATAAACCCCCTTGATATCAATGTTCATTTTGTTAGCCACCTGAAATCTAAGGATACCTCTATACATATCATTCTGGCCGACACTTGCAAGGACTCTCCAAGGCTCTAGAAGCAAAACATGAAGAATAAGCAGCTCAACAGAGTGCATTAACTTGCTTGTAACTAATGTGCAACACTTTAAGGGACAACAAGATGGCATTTGTAATGGACACCCTAGTATTTTCCAAATAATGTTAGCTGAAACCAAGGCATAGACAGTATTCGCAACACTTTCTGATCACCAAGATCCCAATGTGGGCAAGGTGAGAGCATATGGTGTTTGAATTCACACTTCAAATCATTCGCTACTGTATTCAATGCAATGCAATGATTACGTACACACCAGGCGTCCACGACGATCACATGCCTCACTTGTTTAGCAGAGAGTGTAATGTGCAACACAAGCATGCACTAGGCGATGTTGCCGATCACTTCTACGCTTCTTTAGAGGAGTGCATGAAAGACAAAATGAATATGCAAAGTACTGGCATAGAGTAAGTCTGGATTCAGACCAAATTGGTCGATTATACCAGACTCGGCCAGTTATGGTTTGCTATAAGGGATTGGTGGTAAACTGTCCAATCTTACAAAATGAAGCATGCAAAGACACCCTTCAGCAGTACTACCTTCCGGGGTTTAGAACACATGAACATTATCACTTATAACAATCATTCTAGCTGATCATATAATTCCGATATAAAATTCAGGCTGCTGTTACAACTAATTCATATCGACATATGCTCAGTAAACAACAAATAGCATAAGGGAAATCATATACCAATGCTCTGTAGCTGATGGTTGATATCGTGAACACTGTAGAGGCTGCCCAAACTGTTGGTGATGGCCTGAATTGAAGCCAAACACACTGTTACCCTGCTGAAACACCCAAAAACTACTGTCACAGTTCTGGAAACACCTACCCAACACCACTAAAACATTCGCCTAGCCCAAATCAGTGACCTCTCCAACCTAAATTCACTGCAGACCCCATCCATACTTCTAGGTGCCACATTTCAAGGTATATTGGGCACAAAAAGAGAGGAGTTTGGCACTTCTAAAACCTCACGTCCCAATGCTGCACCTGTATGGCTTGTACTTGATGTACGGCAAGCTTGTAACAGCTGTTCCTTCCAGCTAAGACTTCAAAGTTACTCCTGTTCTAGGCATCCATGTCCATAGGGAATAATCATTGCAACTTTCAACCATTTCATCAAGGGATAATCACTTAACAAGAAATTTAGTATGGCAACCTCTTGGAAAATGATACGGCCTTGTTGAGGAATAAACCTTTATACACTTCCATAGATCAATATTAAATCACACCAAAATTTATACTGTAAACTTCTCAAACCAAATCAACTTCAAAACACATCAAAAATACTCAATCCAATTTCGCTGCAAATGGACTCCATTGAGACTCCTTGTGATTTCTAAAGATAAAATCACCAAATATTCTAGCTAGGGTTGGTCTTTCACAACCGAAACTAGAAGAAGAATGAGGTATGCAACCTCATAGGACAAAGCTTGGAAGCTCTCTATAGAAAATTCTTATCAGAAACGCATAAACTTTGAATGAGTGTCCAAAACTCCATTTATAAGATTCTCGTAAAACGCCCAAGAGAAATAAAATATAATATAACTTTATAGGCTACATGGTGTTAGGGTAAATAGATTTTACCTCGCTTAAGTTTTACTTAGGCAAATAATTATTAAATGGTTATAGTTGGGAAGTTATTCCCATAACCAGTTAGGGTGGTTAATTCACGGGAATGTAAGGCTATATAAGCCATATATCACATTTGTAAAATATGAGCAATTTATTGTAATATATCAATTTATTCTCCATCAATCTTTTTCTCTCTCTCCTTATGCAAACTCATGCTCGAGCATTCTCTTGTGGTGGTTTGTTTGCTGGTTTGCTCCTTGAAGACTGCAGCTTCATAATGGCTTCCTGTGTTTCTCCCTACATGGTATCAAAGCCGGAATCAAGGAGCTTTCTGCCCGCATCGGAGAATTGAGTTGCTGGAAGAAGAGATTAAAGAGGCATCAACCTGAGCATTATTTTTGCATTTTCGCAGTATGGTGGATTATTATTTTTTCGGCATTTAAAATTTTATCAAAATTTTCATTTCGCCGTTCATCAACATAGATTTGGAGCTGAGTGGAACTTGGAGGCCGATTTGCCTTTGGCAGCGAAGTATCTTGTTTCAGCAGAATTGGTGCCCATCCGCAGTCATAGGGGAAGATATATTCTTTTTTGCACTAACTTCATCTATTCTGAAAAGTGTTATGGCTTGGATTTTTTTTATTTCCAAAGACATAAATATGTATGGTTTCTGATTTTTCTTTGCCAACCGCGTTGCCATCATTTCAATTTGTGAGACTTCTCTCCCCATGCAGCGGTCCTCTACATACCAAAAGAGCCTATATCCTACAACAAAACTATCGCATCATTAACCATTCTGCGGAAAAGAAATCATTGGCTACCAGCCACAGTATTGTCATGTCCCCGTTTCCGACTTGATCATCCAGTAAAGAATGGATTAGCCTATTGATCATTCCCGGAGGCTAATTCAGAATGATAAGGGAATGAAGTGGTTTTGACTAATTCAATTCTATTGTTTTGCAGGATCCAAGTCAGAAACTTAAAGTTTGGCTAAGTTTGAGAGTCATTTCATCTGTTCAAGTTGTCAGGGCATGAGGCAAGGAGTGGCGCTATCTGTGGAGATGATATTAGCAACTTTTGAAACATCATACACTTCAAAATTCACAGGAAATTGGTTAAGTCTAGCTAGGCGCATTTTCCATGCCAAATCCTCCCAAATGTGCGCCTAGTAATAGCTACTCTGATATGCGCCTAAACAAGACTCCAGGGGGTGAATGTTACTCAAGCTCCTCAAGAATGCCAGGGCGCTTGCTAAGACAATTGGTTTCTTGCATTGCAAAGACATCTAGTATGAGCGCTCTCAAGGAAGAATTGAGCAATTCAAGACTGGGCGCCAAACTCATATCAGTTCATCTCAAAATTGCGCCTCATGGATAAAATGGACTTCAAATCCTCCAAATCATGTAGGTGCTAATAGCAGTGATGTTCTGAAACTTACTTCATGCCTCCGGAAGTGAACATTTGCATGGGGATGAGCCATTCAAGGGAGGGCGCCAATTCACCTTTTCACAGACACCATGATGCGCCTAAGCATGAAAAGGTCTTTCAATTCACTCAACATGAAGGGCGCTTGGCAGAAGTTGACTTAGATATGGCTTGAGATGAAGATTGTACAAGAAAAAGTCACATCCTTCCTAAGGCGCCCACTTGATTTGATTTTCTAAGTTCAGAGTGTGTGGAGAATGCTCTAGGCGCGAATTCCTCTTGGTGCAAACCAGAATGAGCGCCTAAGGCGCTAGAATAAGTTCCTATGGATTGGCGCTTCAGGATGGAAAGTTGATAAGCATCTAGAATGAAGGGTTCTGAGTGGATTCCCTCTAGGCGCTAGTGTCAAGTTGTAGCATTCTATAATGAGCGCCCAGAGCAACAAGGTGCCCATGTATGATTCCAGGGACTCTCCATTTGAGCGCCTAAGCTTGGATGAATATAGTTAAGAGTTTGGAAGTATCAAAACTTCATTAGGCGCAAATCCAAGCTCTTGCCACCTCAAAACGGCGCCTAGGATCAAGATACCTCATTAAGGCATAGTTCAATGACCCTGTTTGGCGCCTTAGGTTGAAAACACTTTGTAGACGTGGATTGAGCTCTCCAGGATGATAGGCGCCATCTCATAAATCCAGAGCCTTGAAAATGCACCTAAAACTAGACTTGGATGTTGAAGATCCATTCATCTTGCTAAGGAGATAGAATGTTGTCGAAGGGTCACTTATCAAAAGTAGATCAAATGACAAGGAAGAGCATACAATTGCCTAGGGCGCACTTTGCCTCCTGTACCACCTTGGAACTGCGCCCCACCTCAATTCTTCATTCACCTACAAGAGAACATCACAGGACAAGTGGTTGAGTACAAACAAAAACAAGTATCATTGATGAGGCGCACTTTCTGAGTCTTGGTTATCTCTAGGAAGCGCCTAACTTGGGAAGGCGCCTATCCTGGTTTCTACCTCTTTCAAGTTGGCGCCTAGCATGGAGGACTTTGCAATATGGCGCCTAGTCAGAGATAAGGTAGTTGTAACTACCTAAGCTCTCATTGGTCCATAGAAGGTCTTCGGGATCCGTGTCAAGGTCTCTGGATAAGCTTGCCAACTCAGAATGAGTCTTCAGATGGAATATTCCCTTGGATATGCTTCTTGGGAAACGTGCCTTCATTACCTTTGAAAGGCCTATAAAAGGAGGAGCTCTCTCATTCATTTGGTATCGATGCATTTGACAAAATTCTCTCTGCAAAGCTGTTGAGCTTGTAATCTTGAGGCCTACGAGTTTCAAGTGTTGGGGTGATGCTCCCTCAACTGACAAGGTGATGCTCCCTTGTTGTACTGTGAGGTGTTGACATTCAGTTGACATCGTTGAGTTTGATTAAGTTGATCTAGTGTGCAAGGCATTGTAATCATCAAGGCTCCAAGGCCTGCTTTTGTAATTCCATTTGAATAAAGTGTAACTTCATGCCATTGAAAGCATTATCCATGTAATAAGACATTGTGAGTTGATTGAATCAAGTAATAAAACAAGTACCCAGCTTAAGGTTGATTCATTCAAATAGTTATCTTTGATGTATATCTTTGTGTTGTTGAAATAGTTGATGAGTTGTTAGCAAGTAAAATTGTCTAAGTAAGGAAAAATTTTGGTAGAATTAGTTGGGTATCTTACAAGTATGCCCATTGCAAAGGTTTGACTTTGGTTAAGATGGAAAAGCCATTGGCAAGTGTGTCATGCGTATATCCCTGGTGTCGCCATAGCTTCTCCTATTGTGGTTTTTAAAAGCATCAAATTCCTCAGTTATATTTGCATCAGACTTTAAAGTTTGCAATAAATATTTGCTTGTAGGGTTTTAAATCTGAAGATCCGTGTGCAGCGTGATGATGGGCCCGTTAGGAGTTGTTTGGGCGTTGCTTTAAAGTTTATAAGGGACTTTAGTCCCATATTCAATGTGCTGAGGAAATCTGGCTATTGAAATAGCTAGCACCTCTCAATTTGGCTGTGAGCAAGTCTCACAAGGTTGTGAAGACTTTATAAATGACATGCTGAAACTTTGGAAGTGGTGCCTTGTCAATGTGATTTGGCTTTGTGGTGAGGTAACTTGTGACTGGTGCTTGATATCTATCGGCTCTATCTGAGCTCTTTTTTTCCAGATTGATGATTTGTCTGTGTTGACATATCGCTTGGCACGGGTATCCCCCCAACATATCGACTATAGCCCATTCGGTGGGCCCCCTATTTTGCACCCAATCATGGTGCTTCCTCTATTTTGCACCCAATCACGGTGCTCCATTTTTAGCCTTATAGGCTATTTTATGCCCATTATTAGCAGGTGGTCACGTGCATGATCAAGGGTCAATCCGGCCCCCTCTATTATTTAGTGGGCTCCATATCAGCGATTTTTTCCGCGGAGGATATCTTGGGCATCCGGAGCCAAAATTTCGAGTTCCATATATCATCGGAAAGGTGATTCCGCCAACCTCGCAGTGGTGCAGGTCAATTTGCCTAATTTCCCTGTCTATCAGCATCTATTGCAGCTTGAAGTCAACCTTCTTTTTTGGACTCCTGAGCTCGTAACTTGGTGCCTCGATCTCCGATTATTGTCATTCTTGTGGCGTCGGAAAGGTGCTGAGGAGCTCTTTCATCCAGTCCGTGCACTTTTTCCAGTTCAGCACCAGGTACTATCTATTGAGTTTTGTGTTTTTTGGGCACTTACTTGGTAACTTGGATATCCTGACACTTGGAGAGGTACAATTTGTGGGGGGGACTTCATTTTCAGTTGCACATCTTATTCGGAAGTTTCTACATTCATGTGATGGTTCTATCTTTGAGATTTTAAGAATTTTCATAATTAGATATGGGTTCTACATTTCATTCTTCTTTGATCATCTTGAAGAAAGGGAACTATGAAAAATGGACAGATGGCATCATTACTCATATTAGAGGGATTCATTTGTTGCCATATTTGTATAATCTTGTTCCCAAACCTGGCACTCCTTGTCAAAAATTTGATTGGAGAAGCAATATGCATCTTGTCTTGAGAGTCATTGTTATGCATGTTGATGATGACATTTTGGAATCTATTGTTGATTTTGAGTGTCCTCATGTTCTTTGGACTCACATTTGGGAATTATATGTAGATCCTAATATTCAGCCATTCCCAGATGATCATAGTGTGCCTCTTCCTTCTTCAGAGAAGATAACCCATGATTGTGATACTTTGGAGACTTTCCACACTTCTGTTGAGGTTGTTTTAGAAGATCTTGATTCTTTTTCTGAGATAGATGATCCACCTTCACACCCTTTGGATTCTTATCCAGAGTCATTGATTGAGACTTCCATCATTCCTGATCAATAGGACCATCATTGTCTTTCAGATTTGGTTGGAAGACATATTTCAGCATTTTCGTCTTTGGAGTTTGTTCTATATCAGTTTCCACAAAGTTCCAGTTTGTCACCTTCTTTCTTCATTGGGGATGTACCTGATTGGATTGTGGCATCATCATTCTATCTGGACAAGGAGACACATGAGCATTTTTCAGAGACAACAACATCATCATCATTTTTCATGCGTCCATCTTTCAAAGCATATCCTGAATGGGAAGCATACCTGCATTTATACATGGTTTTGTTTCTTCCTAAGTGGAGACAAGTGGTTTGAAAGGATTGGATTTTGTTTTGCCTTCAGACACTTACCATCTTTGCAGGACATTATTTATTATTGGGGGGCTATGTAGTCTCCTTCTTTCCTTCCTATGGGAGGACCATTGAATGTACACACATGATGTATGTAGTCCTTGGGGGGTATTAGTGAGTCCTCCATACATGCATTTTGTTTTCTTTTTTTCCTGTCTTTTGGAGAGGAGTTTTCTCCCACTGGGTTTTTCTCCTTTTCTCCGGTTGTGAGAGATTGCATTGCATTTTGCTTTGTAAATGGGTACCTAACATGGTTGTGTAGCCGGGACCCATATTGCATCTTGCATCTCATAATAATTATTCTCCCTAAGTTGCACTTAAGGGGGGGTGTTAGGGTAAATAGATTTTACCTTGCTTAAGTTTTACTTAGGCAAATAATTATTAAATAGTTATAGTTGGGAAGTTATTCCCGTAACCAGTTAAGGTGATTAATTCACGGGAATGGAAGGCTATATAAGCCATATATCACATTTGTAAAATATGAGCAATTCATTGTAATATATCAATTTATTCTCCATCAATCTTTTTCTCTCTCTCCTTATGCAAACTCATGCACGAGCATTCTCCTGTGGTGGTTTGTTTCCTGGTTTGATCCTTGAAGACTGCAGCTTCATAATGGCTTCCTATGTTTCTCCCTACACATGGGATATTTATTTCCCACTAAAATGGAACACCAACTTTATAATAATATGACTTTTTTAGGTCAAGCGCCCACCTAGGAAGATTATAAAACACTTTTTAAATAATATAAGTTGTCAACTTTAAAATATAATATTAAAACCTTTAGACAACTTAAAATTAATTATTTAAAAAGTAATTTCCCTTCAATAGCCAAGTTAGCCTTCGGGAAACTCTAGGAATAAGGCCAAATTCCACGAGTTAATTATTGACGGAAAGGGGACATTACAACATTTCAAAATTGCTTAAACAAACAAGCCGACTACCAAAATCCCCTAAATCGTATTGAAGCTATTGAATAACACTTGACCAATGATAAAGCTAGAAGGGAGCTTGCTAAAGTGATTCAGCGCAACAAGCCACAAGTTGCTGCTAAACTAGTCATCACTGCAATGAATCTCACTTTGTTTAACTACCCTTTTCCTTTGTAGAAGTGGAATGTCAATCCCAGGGCTCAAATTGAAGAGGCTTCTGGTTGAAATAGGAGCCCTGCTCGGTATGATGGAAGATACTCCAGTGCTCAAACCCCTCAAATGATGAAGCAACAATTTGTCTCATGTCTACTCGACAAATTAAAAATATGTATCCCCTTGCTTCTATATTTACAAAAACAATATATGAAAAGTCAGCACTCTAAGTCTATGTAGACGTGTTCTCCACCGTCTTGGCTGTGATCTTTATAATGTCCCCTTTCCGTCAGTAATCGACTCAGAGATAATTAGTCTTGTTCCTAGAGTTTCCCGAAGGCTAACTTGGTCGTTTAAAGGGAAATTACTTTTTTAAATAATTATTTTTAAGTTGTTTAAGGTTCTAATCTTATATTTTAAAGTTGACAACTTATATTATTTAAAAAGTGTCTTTTAACTCCCAAGGTTGGCGCTTGACTTAGAAAAGTCATATTTTTTTTAAAGTGGCGTCCCATTATGGAGAAGAAATAAATATCCCATGAAGCCATAAAGTAATATTTTATATTATTTCTCTTGGGCGTTCCACAGGGAGTTTATAAAAAGGGATTTCAACGCTCATTTGAAGGTTATGCAATTTTGATATGAAATTTTTGTGAGAGCTTTTGAACTTTGTCTTGTGGGTGTGAAACCCTCATTCCTTCTCTAGTTTCGGTTGTGAAAGATCAACCCTAGCTAGATTATTTGGTGATTTTGCATCAGAAATCACAGAGCTTCAATGGAGTCTTTCTGCTTTGGTACTAAGATAAGTATTTTTTATGTGTTCTGTAGAAGATTTTGATTGTGTAGATTTCATGTGATTTTTAGGGTGTTTTAGTGTTGTTCTATTGGAGTTTGTGAAGGTTTCCTTACCAGCTGGGATGTAACATTTTTCCCAGCCTTGCCGTACCAATATGCTGGCTAGGCGAATATGTGATGTAGGAGCATCCCTAGTTCAAGAGCAATCTTGCATCATGTTGGTGCCTGATTTCACTGTCAGTTTCTGAGCAATTTTCATGCAGGCACCTTCCCTAAAAATCCAAAAAATGTTCTAAGTGTTGGACCTCCTCAGCATTTTTCAGCTGCAGCATCATATTTTCTTCGAGGAGGAGGTCATCATCATCATCATATTTCTGGTCATCACCCTGATGTTGCTTACGAGGGTCATCATATTTTCTGTCAGCATGATCTTTCGCTGGGGTGATATTCTAACATCGGGTGATCTTACTTAAGATCATCCTGATGATGTTGCTGCAAAGTCCTAAGTATGATCCGATCTTCATTGGGGTCATCATATTTGAACATCGGGTGATCTTACTCAAGATCATCCTGATGTTGTTTTATCACTTCATGTTTGTTGTTTTATCACCCTGATGATGCTGACGTCATTCGTATGTCAGGGTGATATCCATTTTTCTACCTGTCTCCATCATGATATTTCCGAAGGGAGATATTCGCCTGTCGGCTTCATGCATTGTCCAATGGGGGTGATCATTTCAAATATCAGTCACATATTCATATATCACCCTGATCTTATAGTGGAGCTACAGTGCAGCATGATATGTGTGCATCAGGATGATATTTCCAAATATCCGGTTATCTTCCGAATATCATCCTGATGCCGATGTATGGTGACGTCATCAAGGTCTGGGGGGGGGTCATATTTCTAACACTGATCATCTTGTGGAGATCCCCCGATATTCGCAAACATGACGATGACGTCATCCGGATATGAGGAGGTGCGTGATAGGCAGATATGCTGATGACGTCAGCAGAATATGACGGTGACGTCATCAGGATGTTCATCGGCTAGACATTTGGTATCGGCTAAGCAGGAGGATCTTCCTCCGATGCATCAGGTTGTGCTGATGAAGGCGATTATCATGTAGGTGATATTGCGATGATGATGCTGACGTCAGGGTGATATTTCAAGCAACAGGATATCATGCTGTTGGAGGATGATGATGAAGGCTTATACTAGTGTCGTCGGGAGCAAAAGCACCGACATCATATATGCTCGTGGCCTAGTATATAAAGTGTTGAAATGGTCGCCGCGGGGTGCATGTGGGATAATTGGTATCCTGCATATTTTGAAATATCACGATGAGGTATTTTGGCGGGAAACGGTTGCGGTGCACTGTTTGATGTTTTCCCGATGGCTGCGAGGTAGATGAGCATTAATGGCGAAGGTTGCAGAGGTATGGATGGATCTGGTACCCGATTGAAGGTGTACATCAACAGACAGTGGCGCAGGGCTCGAGGTTTCTTCCTGTCTCCTCCCCACCTACTGCATTCATGTTTGGGCGCCAATCTGGTAATGCGTTGAGTGCCATTTTTCTGATACTGTGTATCTGGCGGGATTTTTGGTCAACCATGTAATTAATTGCTGTGGTACACTTTCTGGCTGTTATAAGCAGACTGTGTTACCATTTTTCAGGTTGTTGAAAACTGGACATTTTGGCTCTGTAATAAGATACAACTAGTTTTGGTTGCTCTGTGTAGCAAAACTTGTGAGTTTATGTATCTCCTGTTGTACGTTTTGGCATGAATCCACTGATTTCATGGTTAATCTTATATGAATAATGCTATGTTTGCATGTGTTATGCTGATTCTGTCTCCAGTTTTGCATGTATCTTTCTTCCTGCAATAGGGATGCCATAAGTATCGACAGCTTAACACTCTGTATTGGGAGATATCTGTAAGGCAGGTATCATGTGTATCCCCCTGAAATCCAGTTTTAGCTATTCATGCTGATCATTCACAGGTGTATGTCTACCGACTCCAAGCCCTGGATAGGCACCAATCTAGCTCTGTGTTGAGGTTATACACCATGTCCAGCTTTGCATCCAAACACCATTTCAAACCATCTCTCCCTTCCATCTGTTAGTTGTAGGATTAGGAGTAGGAAACCCTTGCATGCTCTCATCCCTAACCAGACATATATGTCCAAGAATGTTGCCCACCTTGTGATCTATCATACAGATCTTGGTCCATACATGAGAGTATTCTGCCTGTTGTTGTCAAGTTAGATCTTTCTATCTTTGAGCTAGTCAAGGTTACATCTTGAGTTATAGGGATACCCCCCTTGGTGCGGTAGAACCAGAAGTGAAGTGGAGGAGCTCACGCAACCTCCTGTATTAGTTGGCTGAATCTGCCTGTGCATTAGAAGTGGCAAACCCTAATGCTGATTCAGAAGAAAAACCAACACATCAACCAAAAACATTTGCATTTCAGTTTGTTTGCAGTTCAATTTGTTTCTTTTCATTTTTCCAATTCAGGTAGTTCAGTCAGAAGCAGTTTCTGTTTTTGGTCTAATTGCATTTCAGTTCTTGCAGAGCTGGACTTAGCATCTAGATTCATTCATCTACATCATTTCCAAAATTCAGAGATCCGAACATCATTACCGGAAAGATATCGCTATCAGAAGATCGACTGTTTTCTCAGAATAGAGCATCCTAGCAGTCTCTGATAATCAACTAAAGGAGAAGACTTGTGGAGCATTCCTTGACTTGCGGAGCTTAATGACACATCATTCAATGATCTTTGGTTCATGGCCGACCTTCCCCGAAGATCTGCACGTTATTCTATTCATTTGAGGAAGTGTTCTATGCATTTTGGTCTGACCTATCTGTGTACTCACGTTATAGCTCTTTATGGGAGTTTGTGACCTTCCTTGGCTGACGCAGAGGAATCTTGTGGGACGAAGATGATATATATTGATGTGATAGGTCCTTAGGAAAGGAGTGATCAAGTGATTCACATTGTGATAATTGATAGTTTAGATTTTGTGTGAAGGAACTTCAAAGCTATATCTTGTGCATATTTCGATATTCTGAAAGCAGGCCTTTGAGTATTGTAAGCCTGCATGATGCCGGCCAGATTGTATTTGAATTCTATGATATACTAAATGACTGAATCTGGATTTGTTTCATTTCTTCGAGTTGTTTCCGTTGTGCTTACTCTTGCTGCACGGTCTGGACAGTTCATTCTGTGAACCCTCCAAACGTGACTGCACCAATATGCTTACATGAAATGACTTAAATTTGCATTGGTAATTCATTTTGTATCCTGACGCCATTATTAAGAGTGTTTTTGCAGACTTTGCTAAAAGATTTTGGGGATTCCCAACAGGCCGTACGTACTAGCTGAAAAGGGACGTGAGAGTTTACTGATGCAAAACACCTCACCTTGGTTGACCCAAACACTTGAAATGGGGGCACCTTGGGAAGTTGAATAAGTCTAGGGCAGTTTCGAGGAGGAGAAATTG
Source organism: Cunninghamia lanceolata (assembly GCA_027924645.1). NCBI lineage: Eukaryota > Viridiplantae > Streptophyta > Pinopsida > Cupressales > Cupressaceae > Cunninghamia > Cunninghamia lanceolata. The sequence continues at coordinate 1,931,003 of BSBN01001387.1, read as the reverse complement.
CATATTAGGGTGTTTGGATTGATTTAGGAGGTGCTGGATCAGTGTTTTCAGTGCTGCATACTCAGAAAATCAGACCTGCAGCAGACATAGCAGCAGTTCAAGCTTGATTTCAGATCCTTAGTTCATGTCATATAGCGTCTTCTATGGTATATTTCATAATACTATTCAGTTTGGGTTGTTTGGTATGAGTTTGTTTCAGAATTTCATGTATTTCAGCTTGCTTGCACTAGTTACAGCAGAGATCTAGTTTCTAGATCAGAATAAAGTATATTTGCAGCTCACTTTATTTATCTTATCTCAATAGTTGCAACGAATAATGAATGTTAAAACACTAGATGGTAGTACTGCCAGCACATCTGCATAGGTTGCATGTTATTTGTAATCAATTGGACAGTTTACCGCCAGTTTGTATAGCATATTGCATTACAAACCCATTTTGGCATTGAACGAGCTTATCGACCAATTTGGTCTTGATACAAGCTTAGACATTCTGCCAGGGTTCATCTATACACACTGGTCCTACTGAATAAGTGGTTGATAAGTTGGCTTCACCACCTTGCATGTGTCTCTGGTCAGCTTGCCGCCTTGCATTCTGTCTCTGCTTTTCAACAACTAGCTGTGTGACTCAAACACCGTATTCTCTCACCTTGCCCATCTCGTGATCTTGGTGATCAGAAAGTGTATCAGAGACTATCTGTGATTTGGATTTCAGCTAACGTTATTTTGGGAAAAAATTAGGGTGCACATTACAATCTTTAGCTTCTAGTCGTCCTCTTATGGGCCTCTTATTATCTACCTAGGAATTTTGCTTTTATGTTCAAGTAATATAATTTCTTTTTTATCAAAAAAATAAAAATTATTGAATTGGTTTGCAACTTTGCATTAAAATTTCTTGTTATTTATTATTCACAATTTTTAGCATTTATACATAGAGGGACCCTGCCATATTTGCACTTGACTTGCACCTACAGTTGATATGCATCTGCACCCATGCATAACTAAGTTTAGAATTTTGTCACAGTTCTCAGCGATGCACTTAATCAGTATGAACAATTTTCACAAACCTGATTTAAGAAAATTCTTTAATTTTTGGTCCTAGTTCAACTATGGCAGTCCAAATAACAAGTAACCATGAGCAAGGTTCTCATTACATGTGTTCTTGTCTTTATCATAACAACAGATCATCTATCAACATGTGGGTGACTTTTGAACATTATCACAGCTAAAAATCTGTCTGATTTATCTAAGACAGGAGCAAAGTCAAGCAGCAAGCCTACTGCTAGAATGAACTGTGTTACTGTAATGTCGCTATTTGGACAATTAGCACAATTTTACCAAATCTTCAGAAATCAATTCAAATCTCTCCTGAGATAGAAAACCTTCACAATGAAGTCATTCACTTTACCATAGCCACAAGCTGCTGTTGGAAGTATGCTACTAGAAAATCACCCATCATAATTGTTACCTAGATTTCAATACTAGCTCAATCAGGTAGAGCTTTTCAATTTTTGAAAGAGAAAAAGGTACATATATTGCTGTTGTGTTAAACCCAAGCACGTTTGATACAAATTGAGAGAAAACTGTATTGTTGCATTCAGATGCATTTCAAAAGAACTTAAGAGATTGAACAAATCTTTTAAAAAATCAGCAATTTGGATTGAAAAAATAAGTGTATAAGTTCTCACACAAGCCGTGAGACTAACTGTTTCATTGCAAAATGAAAAAACAAACTATACATTTATGAAAGACCAAAAAGCAAATAGCATGTGAGGTAGGGTGACTCGTCATTGCCTGAATGACGAGCCTTTATGTTGTTGCCACGTCTGCTGTCGTCCTAGATCGTCGGCTTGCCCCCGCATCCAGCCGCTGTCTCCTTGCTACCCCGTCATCTGCGTAAAATTATGGAAAAACTATGTTAGAGCAATGGCGGGGCATCATACATCACATGATATGCACACAAACGTACAATTTGTGTTTTCAGATGCATTAGACCAGTTAGCGTCACAAAAGCTTTGAGAAGACAAATCAAGAATATCGGCTGCAAGTATGCATTTATTTTCTAACAAGTTTGCTTCATGTGCAGATATAGGTGTAATTATGTTTCTGTTTGATTCATCAGTTACATTATGAGTGGAAGAAATGTGGCTCCCACAATGGTTGAGCCCAGCTCATAGACTTTACAAAACATTTCAGATGCAATGAACAAATGCAAAAGGCACAGCTCAGGGAGCGCATTCAAAAAAACAGATACAGCTGTCAAGAGGTTTCAAACGTGGTAGGACAGCAAACACTCAGAAAAGTCCAAGCAAAACAGGACAGCAAAACACAGGGGACTAATGACATTATTGACGAAGCAGCAAGTATGATGAAGCAATAATCATCAACAGTAAGAAAACTTCATGCTAACAACAGTCAAATATCAAAAGAAGAGCAGCAAACTGTTTTCAAGCACAGCAGCGATCAGTGCTGTCATAGTATGTACAGAAAAGTCCAACAGTTTACAACATGCCAGCAAAGATCATAGGAAACAGCTGAATGTCATAATAAAGGATAGCCAATAGCAGTCACATGAATGCACCCTACCACCCATTCAGAACAACAGGGTCTATGAAATGCAATAAAGGATAGTCATAGTCATGGATACCACAAACATACAATCCCAAGAGTTTTAGCATGTCAAACATGATTAGAACACAAAAGAGTATCCTATACAGTTGCTGCCACATCAGAAATGACATCATAAAGATTTATCTCATACGACCTCATGAAGAGTCATAAGCTAGAACAGGTGCAATGACAATACAAACTAAATAGGAAATCTAAACACTGTAGATCAGTAAAGATCATATGGAACAGCATCATAAACGGACAGTCAATGTTATGAGGGCAGTGCACAAGAGATCAGAGAAACTCAAGCATGATAGATAGAGAAAACTACACAGAGGAGAATAGTACAAAGGACAGAGTAAGTATGAGTGTCATGGTGTCCACATAGAAGAGAGATCGCTGCTGTTATAGAGAGCTGTCAAGCTCATGCAAGGACAAATATCAGAATACACCAAACTTGTCAATGCCTGGAAAATGGAATTTTTTGAGCTCAGTTCGAATGGACAAAGAAAAATGCAATTTCTCTACAACTAATCAACAACAGGATGGACAAGGATGTCGTTCGAAGAGATTCTAGTCACGAAGAACAGCAAAACAAAATGCTCAGAAATGACAGAAATATAGTTTAGAACAGCAGCAAGGCATACTTGTCATTCTTCCAAGTTTTGTTTCTCTAAGACGGAGCTCGTTCACAGCCAAGATGTAGATATAAAGGAAAACAAAGTACGTGTTTTCAATTAATTTCTAGACTTCCTACTCAGAAAATGTCCAATCGTGCTTTCTGGCAGCAGTTTTTACAAAAAGAAATGCATTTTTCTACAGCAAGTTTGAACGGCAAACAAAAAAATATAGAAGTTTTAACTCTTTGTAAAATAGCATATACTCAGAAAATGTCCGATAGTGTCTTCTGGCAGCGAATAGACTCAGAAAATGCAATTTTCTTAAAAGTTCAAATGTCACAGAATTCGCCAACAACATAAAAATGGGGTTTTGAGCTCTTTTCGAACAGTAGAGAGGAAAAATACAAAGTTTTCAACTTATTTCAAGAAATAATCCTCAGGAATGTCAAAATCGCGACCCAGTCAGCCGGGTGCAGCAGAAAGAAACTCAGAAAAATGCAACAAGATAAAGAGCCCGCTATTGGTTTCAGAAAATTGCAACAAAAGACTAAAAAAATGAAGGAAAATCACCAGGTGAAGAGTTACCTTTCTGTTTTTGCCTTTCACTGTCAAAATCACAGAGATTTCTTTATTCAACCATTCAAGAATGGCCTCAAAGCCAGAAAATCGACCAAAATCTCAGAGGATTGACGGCCTCAACACAGCCAGCAACAGATGTGAAGAGGTCGGCCAAAAAAAAGCGAAAATCCATCAAAAGCCAGTCAAAATCACGGCCAAAACTGCCCAGAATTGACCAAACAAGGACATAGAACATCAAGAAATGCAACTTACCTTGCATTTCGTCAGAAATTCGACCAAGAACAGCCCAAGAATCATCGAAAAATGCTGCATTTTTCACCCACAAACCCTCATGGCGGCGCGACAGGGAGAAGCGGCAGAAGCAAATGAAAAAATGAGATAATTTTTAGGGTTTCTTCCTTTTAGGTCGAATGACCTATTTTGCATTTTGATCTTTTAACTTTTGATTTTTTTGAAATATCATTGTTATCCATAAGGCTAGGTGAAAAGACTTCACATGTTCGACCCTAGTGAAGAGTCAAGGGGGCTGTGGCAGTTTCTAGTCCAAATGTATCATAAAAATTACAATGGGCCGCGTGTATATTTTGCTAGAGGCATGTTGGCTAGGAGTTACAAGGTGGGTTTAGTACTGCATATGGGAGTCATAAGGGTCCTTTTTGAACTATATTAATCAGAAACTCACTCATGGTGGTGGAAATGTATGCGGAAATGAAAATGGCTAGGGATTGTAAGGCTGGTTGGCATAGCGATGAGATTCATGTGATATGCAGGTGTATGAGTGTCATATAAAATTTTGCCTAGGAGTTACGACGTTTTTATGTTGTTTTTTGTAATGCAAATCACGGAATTAATGTCATGTGTCATTTTTCTGCATAGACTTGTATAGTATTGGAATTGTAAACATTTACTAAGGTGGTGTAATTATAAGCCTCTTAGTTAATGTTAATTAAAATGCAGAAAATATGTCATTATGTCCTATATTTGGATAATATCTGTTATTTATGATGCTGCAGAGGATTATGACACAGATCTGACGTATGTCAAAAGCCACAGAGAGCATTTAAAGGCATTCTATGACATTTTCAGGTGCCTTTATGATAGCAGATGGCATCCCTTGACTTTTTCTGCATTGTGAGCACACTTTGGAGGACTTTAGAGAGATATTTTGTGGGCATTTATGAGATGCACGGGAATGGAGGTGGTGGATGTCTATCTATTTACAGCTATTTTTGGAGAGCATATAGTCATTCATTTGACTCTTTGTAGGCGGTTCTTTCCCATATCCATTCTGGAGTTAGTGATTTTTCTGCAATCCTACTCAGTTTGAGTATGTTTTTGTAACTCTTTGGGCATATGAAATACAGAGAACACTTTGGATATCATTGACAGACAGATCTTGCCTTCTTATTTTGCAGTTTTGGGTGTTATTGAATGTTTGAACAGGTCATTTGTGAGGTAATCTATTTCCTTGTGACTGTCTTATGTTCTTAAATACTCTTTTTCTGCAGAAGCTGTGTTTATGCAGGTTGCAAACTATGTCTTAGAGTGTTATAAGGCTTTTAAATTGTGAAGTTAGCTTCCTTTTAAAGATTTTTAATGCAAATTAGGCCTCTTTGTGCAGTGTTTTTGCAGACATACAGTGATAGGTTGTGCAGGTTTTATTTTTTTGTTGTCTATGGCCAAGTGTGTGCAAGTCTGAGTTTCATTTTTCCTTATCAAGTTTGGTGAATCACCCATATTTTCAAGTTTCTTTTCCAATTTTACCTTTCATTTCAAAAGCATTCTTTCTCCTTTTTCCTCTGCAAATCCAGTAGTTTTTATGTGATAACCAACTAGGAAGCCGGCCTTCTCCGGAGGTTCTTTCCAACATAGGTGACCCACAAACCTAGAAAGATCCCATGTTTCTCCAGATTGCCAAGTTTTACAACTCAGCAAGAGTGCAAATCTAAGAGACAACAGTTTTTGGCACGCCCGGTGGGACTGTGGAATTAGAAACAGTTCAAATACTACCTTTTATTGCTGGTTTTGATGTGCAACCAGTGATTTTCAGACCTGAAAGAGGTTAAAACCTGCATATCTGGCAACTCTAAGCTTTGGTTTAGCAAATCAGTGTATTTCTGCTTATGAGAAGGATACAAACCAGAAGCAATTCTTCATTTTTTTAATATTTACAATTATCCCCACCAAGAAGAAGAGGGATAACAGCTGAGAAACCCAAGAAAACTCGAGTCTATTCAAGGAGAGCCAAGTCTACTCCTCCTGCTGTTGGAATTCGTACTATCACAAGAATCCCAGCTATAATGATTCCTGCAGTCAGAAATCAGCCTTTTGTTCCATTCAACCAGGGCAGCCCCCTGAATTTAACTCAGCATGATGCTATTCCTGTTGCTGCCTTGAAAAGTTTACCATATTTTAATGGTGAGGATCAAACTACTCCGGTTGAACACATAAAAGACGTTGCAAACCTATGTGCTGTCCATCATGTGACAGAAGAGAATGTCACAATCAGGTTATTGGCAGCCTCTCTCAAAGGGAAGGCTTTGCAGTGGTTCAGAAGCTTGCCGGTGAACTCCATAGATTCATGGGATCGTCTGGGAGAGGAGTTTTGCAGTTTCTTTGAGGACAAATCAGATCATTTGTCATTGGTGGAGCAGCTGTCTACAATAAAAAGAGCTCCTCACGAAGTTATATCAGACTTCAATCACCATTTTCAGAAAACGTGGGATAGAATCCCACCAACGGTAAGGCCTACAGCTGACCATGCCTTCTTATATTATTTAAGAGCCTTAAACAGTGATATTTCTGTTATGATTCAATCTATGGGAGGAAATTCCTTACCTCAGGCTTATGCCATAGCCATAAGAGCTGAAAATAGCCTCATACAGGCTAGTAAAATCGCCTCTAGACCTTCTTTGCCAATTTTTCCAGCTATTCAGCTGCTAATGCTAATACATGTGCCTCCTATAGCTGTTATACCTATTGTGCCAGCGTTACCAGCACCTAATGCACAACCAAATAAGCCAGAAAATGCTGTCCAAACTCAGTCTTTTGAATTACAGGAAATCAAAGGACTGCTGCAGTCTTTTGGTAATGAGATTGTGAACCTCAAGAGGCAGCAAGGTCAAAATTTCAGACCTTATCAGCCCCCATTCCAGTCCACTTATCAGCAAAATCAGCAAAATAAGCCACCTTATCAGCCTGTTAATCAAGGTCCAAGGCCAGCCTTTAACTATAGACCTTATCAGGCCTACGATCCAAACGCTGTCAGTTCTTCGAAGGAGGTTGTGCCCACACAAAACAATTTTGCCCAAGAATATGACTGGTGCTTTCCTTGTAACCAGCCCCATAATCAGAATATATGTGCCAGTGGGGTGATTAACCAAGCTCTAATGGTTCAGAACAGTCCAACAGTGCAGTCTAATGTGCCTGTAGAACCTACTGTTCAGCAGCAAGGAGAACAGGCACATGAAACAACACTCCTAAACTGGCAGGGAGAAGAATTTTGCGGTATGAACCAGGTTGGTGCTTCAATTGCAGACAATACACGCAGCAAGAAAAGGGCTATTGATGAGGGGCAGCAGGCTGGTAAAGTCCAAATTCATGGGCATCAAGTGCCGAGCATCAATCAAGGTGTTTCTAACCCATCAAAGGCTGAAAGAACTCAAGTCCTATCAGAGGATCAGCCTTTGATAGGCAAGGAACAGCTTAATCCATCAGTTCAACGAACTTGCGCTCAAGGTGACGTGGCTGCCCCAAAAGCCAAGCTAAAACAGGTACATCTACTTTCAATATACTTGAGCATATGAAGAAAATAAATGTACCTATGACTGTGGGATTCCCTGAGTATCCCTGGCCAAAAGGGCCTGCTGCAATCAGCCTTGTCAAATTTAAAACTATCTCAAGAGTCTGATGTAGGTAAGTCCAAAGCTGTTTTGACAAATAACCTTGAGAAAAATGCAAAACAGCTAGCTTCAGAAGTCAAACCCCCACCCTTTTACGTATCTTTGATCATAGGGGATCATCTAGTTCATAACTGCATGATAGACTCAGGTGCTAGCAATTCTGTCATGCCCAAACAGATTGTTGACAGGTTGGGCATTGAATATGAGCCATTAGAAAAGGGAGTTGCTCAGCTGGATGGAACGGCTGTTAACACAGTGGGTGTCATCAAAGGACTAAGTTTAACTCTGCATGCCTTCCCAAATTTTTCTATCCCGCAAGACATATATGTTATTGACTTACCGCCTTATTTTGCCATTTGCTTGTCAAGGGATTTTACAGCAAAGATAGGTGGTTACCTATCCTCAGATTGGTCTCCTATGCTGTTCAGAACCAGGTACAACACTAAGGTGACTATCAAGTCAGAGCCCATTGCCAAAGACCATATTGAGCCCCACACTACACGCCCCGTCAATGCCAACTTGGTTGTAAGTGAATCAGAAACGGAACAGCCTGTTGTTCAAGAGGGCAATACGCCGATTGAAGGCATACCAGAGGCCCTTCTTGATGAATGGGCAGATCAAACTCAAGTGGTTGAACCATGTGAACACTTGGACGAGGTTGGTTTGGGTGTGTATATGATGCACGAGGCTGATTTATTTCTGCCCAACATTGAAAAAAGTACAGAACAGCAGAATGGGCAGCAAGAAAATGATGTCTGGGAGCTGTTTTTTGACGGCTCAAGGAGTAGAAATGGTGCCAGAGGTGGATGCACGCTCGTTTCCCCTAAGGCTGAAAAGTACTATTCAGCCTTCAGATTATGTTTCAGCTGCACTAACAACGTGGCTGAATATGAGGCTCTGATTCAAGGCCTATAATGGGCCAGACAAAGAGGTATTGGCTGTTTGAAAGTTTATGGGGACAGCGAACTGGTTGTAAATCAGGTCAGAAAGCTCAATGTCACGAAAAATGACCTGCTCAAGTCTTACAAGCATAGAGTATGGGACCTTTTGGAAGGTTTTGATGCATTCAATTTGATCTCCATACCCATAAATTAGAATAAACACGCTGATAGGTTGGCTGCTGTAGGGGCAGAATTTGACATTCCCAAGGAAATCAGTAGTGGTAAGAAAAATCAGCATATCAAAATTGTTGTTAGGCCTGCTGTGCCAGATAATAACATACATTGGCAGGTGTTTGATAGTGATCAGCAAATTGTAAACTTCTTGAGAGAGGAAGCTGAATTTTCTCATGCAAATCAAGGGAAGCTACATCACCAGTACGGTGACCAAATCATTCAGCTAAAAAACAACAAGATGCCAAAGGGTTTGGTCACCTTAGAATCCAGCTTTAACACTAATGATGAAGCTGTAAAACCCAGGTCCAGCCTACAGGTCCAGCAAGACCATTATGAAGAAATTGACATCTTTAAGGGCAAACTCCTTAAATTAGGCAAGGTATGTACAGCAAAGGAAAGACGTGCATTTATTCAGCTATTCCAAGAATTTAGTGAATTTTTGCATGGGAATATGGCGATTTAAAGGGGTTTGATCCCCATCTTGCTCAACACACTATTCATTTGGAACCTGATGCTAAGCTGGTAAGGCAGAAACAAAGGCTTTTGAATCCTAAATTAGAGCCTCTCATGAAGATGGAACTGAATAAGCTGATTGAGAGTTGCCTATTTTTTCCTATAAAGCACACCTCATGGGTTTCTAACCTTGTGCCGGTTAGGAAGAAAAATGGGGAGATAAGGCTGTGTGTGGACTTCCGTGACTTAAATAAAGCTTCTTTGAAGGACCGTCATCCTTTACCTTCCATGGAGCAGATACTCCAAGCAGTTTCAGGATCAGAAAGGTTTTCCTTGCTGGACGGCTATTCTGGTTACAATCAGATTTTAGTCAAGGAGGAAGACCAGTCCAAAATAGCCTTCGCCACAAAATGGGGGACTATGGCTTACAAAAAGATGCCTTTCGGTTTGTCCAATGCTGGAGCAACCTTTCAAAAGGCAATGGATATGGCCTTTCAGGGGCTGATATACAAGATCGTCCTAGTCTACCTGGATGACATTACTGTTTTCTCTAAGGAGGCCAAAGATCATCTCAATCACCTAAGACAGATTTTTGAGAGGTGTAGGGAGTTTGGGATATCACTTAATCCCAAAAAATGTGTGTTTGCTGTCCATGAGGGCAGATTGCTTGGTTATGTGGTGTCGAAGCAAGGTATCACCATTGACCCTGAGAGAATAAGTGCAATTTTGGCTCTACCTTTACTAGCACACAAGAAGGGCCTACAAAGTTTCATTGGTAGGATCAACTTCGTCAGGAGATTCATCCCTGATATTGCTGATTTGTTAAACCCATTGACTACTATGTTGAGGAAGAACATGTCTTTCAACTGGACTAAGGACGGAAAACGGAGTTTTGAGCTTATCAAGGAGTCTTTGGCTGCTGCACCTACACTGCTAAATCCTGATTTTTCTAAGGATTTTACCTTGTATGCATATGGTAATATTGATTCTGTTTCAGCCATGTTGGTACAAAAAAATGAGCAAGAAATGGAACAGCCTTTAGCTTTTTTCAGTCAGGTGTTGAAAGACTATGAGCTGAGGTACACTTTCGTTGAGAAGCATGTACTTGCTGTTATAAGAAGTTTAAAAAAGTTTAAACACATGTTAACTTAATGGTTGCTCATCCGAGCGTGAAAGAATTTCTGCTAAGTAGACATCTCAGTGATTAGAGGGTTGGTTGGGTGACTAAGGTCATGGAGTATGACGTGGACATTAAGGTTACCAAGTTGGTCAGAGGAAAAGGGTTGTGCGAACAGCTTGCTGATGGTGTTATCAGCAAAGAGGAACATGATCTAGAGGTTGTTCTATCAATGCAAGATCAAGAACAAATAGTTGTTTCAGCTCTTGTTGCTGATTGGGTGCAAGAAATGGTTGATTTCCTGCAGACCGGTGAGTGTCCTCAGGGTTTGGATAGAGCTAAACGAAGGTATTTCAGATTGCAGTCCATACCTTATGTGCTCATTAATGACTTGTTATTTAGGAAGGATTTTAATGGAGTATTGCTGAGATGCATTGGGCCTAACCAAGTGGGAAAGGTGTTGCATGAATTTCATGGAGCGTCAGCTGGAGGCCATTTTTCACCTAGAGCAACAGCTCTTAAGGTAATGAAAGGTGGCTATTATTGGCCCAGTTTGTTTAAGGATGCACACTTATGGGTCAGAAAATGCAAGGAGTGTGCTCTGTTCGCTGGAAAAGAAAAGTTGGCAGCCTTACCTTTGCAACCAGTTTAGGTGGAGCAGCCCTTTATGAGGTGGGGTTTAGACTTTATTGGGGTTATAAAGTCTTCATCCAGTGCTGGCCATAAGTGGGTTCTTACAGCCACTCATTATTTCACTAAGTGGACTGAAGCAGTCGCATTCAAGGAAGCTAATGAGTCTGTTGTTTTGAATTTCTATGAGGAGCTGGTTATCAAATTTGGGGTACCTGAGTCCATCATTTCAGATAATGCCCTTGCTTTCATTGGTTCCAGAATTTCTGATTGGGCCGTGAGGAGTGGCATTTATCTCAATACGTCCTCAAATTACTATCCACAAGGCAATGGCCAAGCGGAATCTACAAACAAGAACCTGATCAGGATCATCAAGAAGACCGTGGAGGGCAACCAGAGATCCTGGCACACACAGTTAAAATCAGCACTATGGGCTGATAGGATCACTACCAAACGGTCGATAGGACATTCGCCTTTCATGTTAGTGTACGGCAAGGAAGCAAGGCTTCCTATTACACTTGAGTTACCAGCACTTGATTTGGTAAACCAGTTGGACATGCTAGAGGAAGGCCCTATGACGGTAAGGCTAGCTCAACTGGTTGAGCTTGAAGAAACCAGAAATGATGCTATGAGAAACATAGTGCATCATCAAGCCCAAATGAAAAGGTCTTTCGACAAAAGGGCTTCTCCAAGAACATTCCAGGAGGGTGACATAGTGCTGAAGTGGGATGTGCTGAAAAGCAAACCTGGGAAGTGTTGGTTTTTCTTCTGAATCAGCATCAGGGTTTGCCAGTTCCTATGCACATGCAGATTCAGCCAACTGAATACAGGAGGTTGCGTGAGCTCCTCCCCTTCACTTCTGGTTCTGCCGCACCAAGGGGGGTGTCCCTATAACTCAAGATATAACCTTGACTAGCTCAAAGATATAAAGATCTAACTTGACAACAACAGGCAGAATACTCTCATGTATGGACCAAGATCTGCATGATAGATCACAAGGTTGGCAACATTCTTGGACATAATGTCTGGTTAGGTATGAGAGCATGCAAGGATCCTAATCCTAATCCTACAACTAACAGATGGAAGGATGAGATGGTTTGATTGGAATTTTGGATGCAAAGCTGGACATGGTGTATAACCTCAACACAGAGCTAGATTGGTGCCTATCCAGGGCTTGGAGTCGGTAGACATACACCTGTGAATGATCAGCATGAATAGCTAAAACTGGATTTTAGGGGGATATACATGATATCTGCCTTACAAATATCTCCCAATACAGAGTGTTAAGCTGTCTATACTTATGGCATCCCTATTGCAGTAAGAAAGATACATGTAAAACTGGAGACAGAATCAGCATAACACATGCAAACATAGCATTATTCATATAAGATTAACCATGAAATCAGTGGATTCATGCCAAATCGTACAACAGGAGATACATAAACTCATAAGTTTAGCTGTACAGAGCAACCAAAACGAACTGTATTGTGTTACAGAGCCAAAATGTTCAACTTTCAACAACCTCAGAAATGAGTAACACTCCCTGCTTATAACAGCCAGGTAGTGTACCATAAGCAATTAATTACATGGCTTTGACAAAAATCCGCCAGATACAGCCCTTCCATTTGAAAATGGCCTTCACAGATTAAATGCGACAGACGGGGGATCTTGAGTTTTGTGCCACCACTTGAAAGTCTTCATCCACGATCAGGCAGCTTAATTGCTTGTACCGTCACCCATACCCCTGCACTATCGCCATTGATGGCTCAACAACCCGCAACCACCCAGAAGACTGTCGCAGCGATCAAAATGGAGCTTCCCGCCAAAAGGTGCTTCCTGAGGTTTCAAATGTGTAGGGAAATTAATCCCACATGCATAGTGCGGAAACCCCTCTATCACTTTAAGAACATCGTCACACGCATACTAAGTATCGAGCGTTTTGCCGTGCTCGACACACGACCCTTCGCCCACAGCCCATCGCCATGACATACACCATCGGCCTTCCTCAAAAATCTCCCGCCGACTCCAGTTGTCTCGCCGATCGCAACATCTCCACAAGTCACCAACATCCCCATCGGCCAGAGGAGAACCATCGGCCAGCTCCACAAATCTCCTGCCGACCTCAGTGGTCTCGCCGATCGCTACTCCATACTCCGCTGTCGGTGTGACCAACACCATCGGCGAGCAACAAAATACCTACGCCGATGTCAAAGGTTACGCCGATGGCCATTCAAAACATTGCCAAGTCGTTCCCTCGGCGAGACATTACCCATCGGAGCAACGAGAAACTGCCTGGCCGACCACACTGCTCACCCCGATACACACATCCTCTGTCGGCGAGACCCTCAACCGTCGGCCAAGCAGAAACATCCTCTGCCGATGATACCACTCACACCGATGACCACTCCATGCTCCCCTCTCGGTGTGACCTACGCCGATGACACCCTCGTCGGCCAGAGACACTCCATTGGCGGACCTTCCAACGGCTAGCCCGACAGCCAAAGTCTTCCCGATGCTCACCTTCGCATCCCTCCATCGGCAAGACCTACGCCGATGACATCGCATCGGCCAAGCCTCCCACCGTCGGCACAATTCAAAATACCTAGGCCGACAACACAACTCTCGCCGATGAACCATGGCTTCATCCCTCCGTCGGCCAAACACACGCCGATGATTCTTCATCGGCCAAGCTCCTCACATCGGCAGATCGAAACAATGCTAGCCCGATACACCAAATCTTGCCGATGAACACCTGACTTACCCCCATCGGCATGACCAACACCGTCGGTGGAAACACAATATCCTTTGCCGATAGGCAAAAGTCTTGGCGATATACAAAGAACACACCATGCTATTGATATGATCGCCAAGACACAAGTAAACTTATGCCGATGGGCAAAACATGATGACCCCTTCCTCAAGAAAGATGATGTGGATGCTGCAAAACATTGAAGGGGTGCCAACACTTAAAATTTTTTGGATTTTAGGGAAGGTGCCTGCATGAAAAATTGCTAAAGAACTGACAGTCAATTCAGGCACCAACAGGAAGCACTCCAAGTTCGATGCTTTTTGGAGTGGACCATATTTTGTTTCAGAATGCAAACAGCATAATGCTTTCCAACTGTCTAAGCTAGATGGTGATGTCGAGCCAATCCCAGTCAATGGGATTCACCTCAAACATTGCTTCTGAGGTGGGATCTAGACTTGTTTCTACATATTTCATGAAGTTTCAGTTGTTGAATAAGTGCTGCTGCACAATAGATTAGTTGCAGATTTCTTTTCCCTAAGTGCATTTGCGCACAGTTGTTAGTTTTCTTCAGTTTGGTTGGGAAGGGTTTGAAACTGTTGTAATGTACTACAGCTGTGTGAAAAGATAGCCATCATATGAAACAGTAAATGCATGTATTCACTGTCACACATCATCCCTGTCCTCATAGAACTGTAATAAATCACGGCAGTTTGCTAAGGAGGTGTTCCTGTTAGTTATCCCCTCTAACTCATCAAGTAGATGCATATCCTCAGTAACAGTGTTTTGGTTCACCATCACTGATCATACCCATGCACTTGATGATTTAGAAGAGTTGACAGTTGAGGTTAATTGCAAAAAGAAACGAAGTGTTTTCCAGTTTTTGTCAAGCATGTGTGACTCTATGCCCAATAGATAAGCTTCAGGCAACTGGTCTGATGTTTAGCAGGCAAACATATAGCAGATGTCACCAAAGATGTTACCTAGATTTCACTACTAGCTCAATCAGGTAGAGCTTTTCAGTTTTTGAAAGAGAAAAAGGTACATATATTGCTGCTGTGTTAAACCCAAGCACGTTTGATACAAATTGAGAGAAAACTGTATTGTTGCATTCAGATGCATTTCAAAAGAACTTAAGAGATTGAACAAATCTTTTAAAAAATCAGCAATTTGGATTGAAAAAATAAGTGTATAAGTTCTCACACAAGCCATGAGACTAACTGTTTCATTGCAAAATGAAAAAATAAACTATACATTTATGAAAGACCAAAAAGCAAATAGCATGTGAGGTAGGGTGACTCGTCATTGCCTGAATGACGAGCCTTCATGCTGTTGCCGCGTCTGGTGTCGTCCTAGATCGTCGGCTTGCCCCCGCATCCAACCGCTGTCTCCTTGCTACCCCGTCATCTGCGTAAAATTATGGAAAAACTATGTTAGAGCAATGGCGGGGCATCATACATCACATGATATGCACAAATAAACGTACAATTTGTGTTTTCAGATGCATTAAACCAATTAGCGTCACAAAAGCTTTGAGAAGACAAATCAAGAATATCGGCTGCAAGCATGCATTTATTTTCTAACAAGTTTGCTTCATGTGCAGATACAGGTGTAATTATGTTTCTGTTTGATTCATCAGTTACATTATGAGTGGAAGAAATGTGGCTCCCACAAGGGTTGAGCCCAGCTCATAGACTTTACAAAACATTTCAGATGCAATGAACAAATGCAAAAGGCACAGCTCAAGGAGCGCATTCAAAAAAATAGATACAGCTGTCAAGAGGTTTCAAACGTGGTAGGACAGCAAACACTCAGAAAAGTCTAAGCAAAACAGGACAGCAAAACACAGGGGACTAATGACATTATTGACGAAGCAGCAAGTATGATGACGCAATAATCATCAACAGTAAGAAAACTTCATGCTAACAACAGTCAAATATCAAAAGAAGAGCAACAAACTGTTTTCAAGCACAGCAGCGATCAGTGCTGTCATAGTATGTACAGAAAAGTCCAACAGTTTACAACATGCCAGCAAAGATCATAGGGAACAGCTGAATGTCATAATAAAGGATAGCCAATAGCAGTCACACGAATGCACCCTACCACCCATTCAGAACAGCAGGGTCTATGAAATGCAGTAAGGGACAGTCATAGTCATGGATGCCACAAACATACAATCCCAAGAGTTTTAGCATGTCAAACATGATTAGAACACAAAAGAGTATCCTATACAGTTGATGCCACATTAGAAATGACATCATAAAGATTTATCTCATACGACCTCATGAAGAGTCATAAGCTAGAACAGGTGCAATGACAATACAAACTAAATAGGAAATCTAAACACTGTAGATCAGTAAAGATCATATGGAACAACATCATAAACGGATAGTCAATGTTATGAGGGCAGTGCACAAGAGATCAGAGAAACTCAAGCATGATAGATAGAGAAAACTACACAGAGGAGAACAGTACAAAGGACAGAGTAAGTATGAGTGTCATGGTGTCCACATAGAAGAAAGATCGCTGCTGTTATAGAGAGCTGTCAAGCTCATGCAAGGACAAATATCAGAATACACCAAACTCGTCAATGCCCGGAAAATTGAGTTTCTTGAGCTCAGTTCGAATGCACAAAGAAAAATGCAATTTCTCTACAACTAATCAACAACAGGATGAACAAGGATGTCGTTCGAAGAGATTCTAGTCACGGAGAACAGCAAAACAAAATGCTCAGAAATGACAGAAATATAGTTTAGAACAGCAGCAAGGCATACTTGTCATTCTTCCAACTTTTGTTTCTCGAAGACGGAGCTCATTCACAGCCAAGATGGAGATATAAAGGAAAACAAAGTACGTGTTTTGAATTCATTTCTAGAATTCGTCTCAGAAAATGTCCAATCGTGCTTTCTGGCAGCAGTTTTTACAAAAAGAAATGCATTTTTCTACAGCAAGTTTGAACAGCAAACAAAAAAATATAGAAGTTTTAACTCTTTGTAAAATAGCATATACTCAGAAAATGTCCGATAGTGTCTTCTGGCAGCGAATAGACTCAGAAAATGCAATTTTCTTAAAAGTTCAAATGTCACAGAATTCGCCAACAACAGAAAAATGGGGTTTTGAGCTCTTTTCGAACAGCAGAGAGGAAAAATACAAAATTTTCAACTTATTTCAAGAAATAATCCTCAGGAATGTCAAAATCGCGACCCAGTCAGCCGGGTGCAGCAGAAAGAAACTCAGAAAAATGCAACAAGATAAAGAGCCCGCTATTGGTTTCAAAAAAATGCAACAAAAGACTAAAAAAATGAAGGAAAATCGCCAGGTGAAGAGTTACCTTTCTGTTTTTGCCTTTCACTGTCAAAATCACAGAGATTTCTTTATTCAACCGTTCAAGAATGGCCTCACAGCCAGAAAATCGACCAAAATCTCAGAGGATTGACAGCCTCAACACAGCCAGCAACAGATGTGAAGAGGTCGGCCAAAAAAAAGCAAAAATCCATCAAAAGCCAGTCAAAATCACGGCCAAAACCCCCCAGAATCGACCAAACAAGGACATAGAACATCAAGAAATGCAACTTACCTTGCATTTCGTCAGAAATTCGACCAAGAACAGCCCAAGAATCATCGAAAAATGCTGCATTTTTCACCCAGAAACCCTCATGGCGGCACGGCAGGGAGAAGCGGCAGAAGCAAATGAAAAAATGAGATAATTTTTAGGGTTTCTTCCTTTTAGGTCGAATGACCTATTTTGCATTTTAATCTTTTAACTTTTGATTTTTTTGAAATATCATTGTTATCCATAAGGCGAGGTGAAAAGACTTCATATGTTCGACCCTAGTGAAGAGTCAAGGGAGCTGTGGCAGTTTCTAGTCCAAATGTATCACTAGTAAAAGCACCAAAGGTGCTATCAAATGGCCGATAGGCAAAAATATTTATAGGCCTATCTGTAAATAGTATATATTTATTATTGAAAATTTATTACATGTCGTAGTTGGTGGACAAGGCTATAAAACTATAAGAAATTCAATTATTTTTTTTACAAATAAAAATAATGGAATTGTATTAAATGAATAAACACATGAACAAAATCATGAATGAACCATTAGAGAACTAAATCATAAATAAACCATGAGAACTATGGCCTCCCATTTAGCGAAGAAGAAGTGACATATTTACTAGTGCCCCAAAGTTATCCACTAAATAAATTATAAGCAATCAAGACATTAGGTGAGCCGTGCAGTACCTGATGCAGAGGAAGGGGTTCTACAATGACAATTACAAACTACAATCACTCACAATGATCCAATATCATGCAATTGAAGGCATAATTCTGACTTTGTCATAATCCATTATTAGTCCCTTTTGTAATTATTTCAACAGCATGGACATAAGCAACTTAACAATTACACAAAGAAATATTAGCAAAATAAAATAGCATGAAACAATGTCAGTGATACAATGAGCTACTATAACTACACTTTTAAGTAAGTGGGGCTTTGCCATTTCAACTCTGTTAATTCAACATTTAAGTTCTTTAGGAAAATCCTTGGTATTGTTCGTAATTCAAATACAAAACTAACCCATGTCTCGGTTATATTATAGATGTATTTTCTAAAATATAAATATGCTAGTTTAACCTGTGTATGAATATTTTGTAGCTAAGTATCATGTGTAATGTCATACATGGCTACCTAGACCTTTAGTTCTTCACACTTTTTCCACGATTCTACAATGTGTCATTGTTGTCGATAATTTTTAAAATTAAATTTGTTATCACATTTTCATGGATTCTTTGAGGTTAAAGGTTTTTGAAAATGAGAGAGTATGTTATAGAGCTAGTTCATCTTGATTGACTTTACTAATGATCATTACCAAGAGGGCATGTTATAGACCTAGTTAATCTTTGTTAAGATTCCTAGTGGTCATCACCAAATGATACATTTACTCACTTTAATGGGACATCTCCTATCAAACATACCCATTAACCCATATATAAATAACATATATCACCCTATTCATTGATTTTCAAATACCTTTAAAAATAGCCATATCTATAAGAAACTTGACTTTAAAGTCAATTATAGTTATAAATATGTTTGTTAAAAATACACATTGTCAAAAGTGCCTCTATTATTATTAGAATCTTCTTATTAATAGGTCAACATAACATTACAAATATCAATATTTATATTTCAAAATAAATCAATAAATCATAATATATGGAGTAATAATTATATTTTTCAATTAATTTTTTTAATAGTATAACTCTACTTGCTCAAAATATATGAGACTTATTATAAATCCTTCATGCGTGTACACCCTTGTTATTTATGGTACTTGTCTTTGCTAGTTTAACTATATGTACTTTTAAAAAAAATATAAAATCCTTGCATTAAAAAACAAAGCCATCGTCAAAGAGAACACAATTACATTTAGAGAGAATAAGATAACATCCACTTGGAAATTTACTATCGGATCATAGTCATTTAAAAATTTAAAATCGTGGTCAATCATCATCAATATATTGTAAAGTATGGAAGATCGAGGCATGCATAGACTTCTATTTAAATCAAAATGTCGATTTGAAAAGAGTCAAGTTAATATGGAAAGATGTCTTGCATGTAAATCTCATCCACCGTAGTACTACTTTCCCAGAAACAAAACCAAGTTTTCAACTTATTGATTTAATCACAATGGGTTAACCTATGATCATATGATTTGCATATGATTTGTAGCCGGGTCTAAATTTGACGGTCGACCCAGCTTGTCAAGTAATTTTTTTGTGATGTCATCTATTGGAAACTGCCTTTCAAATATTAAAGTCTATCTATTTTAGAAAAAAATATATATAGACTAAAACTATATATATAAGAATAATTACAAAGAAAATTTGACAGTTTACCTAAATTCTTCCCTTTCAAGTGATACAGTTTTCCTAAAATTTTAATTGTATTTTACAGCTAAAATGACTAAATACAACCATAGGCCATCAAATTTAGGCCCTGATTTGTAGGATTGACAGAAAAATAGAATTCAGGCTACACTTGTGTCCATTGAATTTTAAAAATTGAATGAAACTAAAGCGCCAAGTACACACAATCAGACCTAACAATATATATAGTATGAAGGTGTTAATCTTATACTTAACTAGTTGAGATCTATTAGGGCATTCATTTTTCTAGATGATGTTGACCATTGCCTCATAAGGACAACCTAGGATCCGGAAGTTTGATTGGATCTGGTACTTTGATTGTGATCACTACCTGAGAGCTTGAAGTCCTTAGATCTTGGCATATCTCTTCCATATATAAAATGAGAGCACTAAATCCATTTTATGCCAAACAACTTTTTTGTTGGCATGCTTTCTTGCAACCCTTTCCAAGGGATGGATTTGAGGAGTTTGTTAAAAAGTTCTTAGAAGCTTGTAATGGGTTACCGCTGTCTCTCAAAGTCTATGGTGGGCAGCTTTATGGAAACTCCAACAAAGATCACTGAAAAACTCAATTAGACAAGATCTCTAGAATACTTGCCAAAGATATTAAGCAAAGGTTAAAAGTAAGTTATGATGATTTAGATGATGAAGATAAGGAGATATTTTTAGATACTGCTTGTTTTTTCATTGGAGAGAAAAAATCTTTGGCCATTGCAATTTGGGATGGATCAGGGTGGAGTGGTCTACACAGTTGGGAGCGACTTCAGAGTAAGTGTCTTTTTGAACTTGATGATAGTGACTACATAAGAATGCATGACCACTTGAGAGATTTGGGAAGAGAAATTGCAGATCAACAGTTGCCCTACCGTCTTTGGTTTCCTGGGCAGCTTATTAAAGTTAATAATGAAGCACAGGTAAGTTTAATACTTTTTTTTGGCTTGGCAACCTTCTTTATCTACTTATATTTGCTTGATTCTTGTCTCCAGTAAGTTTAATGTTTTAATAATTTATTGATTTCATTGTTTTTTCTATTAAAAAGAGAATTGGCATTCGAGGAATAATGGTAACAAGAACTGGATGCACAAGTGAGGTTGAGTTTCCTCCATGTTCCAAAGGGAGGGAGCTCATTGTTAACACAAACAGAGGATCTTGTAGTCTTTCGTTGTCATTGCTTCGATTAAAAATTTTTCATGTTAGAGGAAATTATTATAATGAAGTAATTGGCGATATATCTAAAGAACTGGTATGGCTTCGCTAGTTTGATATTGAGCAGAACAATCTAGGTTCACTGGGTTTATTCAAAAACTTGAGGGTTTTAGAATTCTATGAAAAAGAGCTTTCAGAACATCACCTAGAAGAACTGTGGGAGAGTGACAGTGATGTAAGTATCTACCATTATAAATTGTCTAAAAGCTTTATTTCAATATTTATATAATTATATGTTTTCTTCCCATCCCATGGACAATTTACTACAGGCTCCTCTGTAGTTAAGAGAATTGGTAATTTCTAAGTGCTATAATTTCCACAAATTTCCAGAGTCAAAATCACGGCCAAAACCGCCCAGAATCGACCAAACAAGGAGATAGAACATCAAGAAATGCAACTTACCTTGCATTTTGTCAGAAATTCGACCAAGAACAACCCAAGAATCATCGAAAAATGCTGCATTTTTCACCCACAAACCCTCATGGCGGCGGGGCAGGGAGAAGCGGCAGAAGCAAATGAAAAAATGAGATAATTTTTAGGGTTTCTTCCTTTTAGGTCGAATGACCTATTTTGCATTTTGATCTTTTAACTTTTGATTTTTTTGATTTTGAAATATCATTGTTATCCATAAGGCGAGGTGAAAAGACTTCACATGTTCGACCCTAGTGAATAGTACAATGGGCCGAGTGTATATTTTGCTAGAGGCATGTTGGCTAGGAGTTACAAGGTGGGTTTGGTAGTGCATATGGGAGTCATAACGGTCCTTTTTGAACTATATTGCTCAGAGCCTCACTCATGGTGGTGGAAATGTATGCAGAAACGAAAATGGCTAGGGATTGTAAGGCTGGTTGGCATAGCGATGAGATTCATGTGATATGCAGGTGTATGAGTGTCATATAAAATATTGCCTAGGAGTTACGACCTTTTTATGTCGTTTTTTGTAATGCAAATCAGGGAATTAATGTCATGTGTCATTTTTCTGCATAGACTTGTATAGTATTGGAATTGTAAACATTTACTAAGGTGGTGTAATTATAAGCCTCTTAGTTAATATTAATTAAAATGCAGAAAATATGTCATTATGTCCTATATTTGGATAATATCTGTTATTTATGATGCTGCAGAGGATTATGACACAGATCTGATGTATGTCAGAAGCCACAGAGAGCATTTAAAGGCATTCTATGACATTTTCAGGTGCCTTTATGATAGCAGATGGCATCCCTTGACTTTTTCTGCATTATGAGCACACTTTGGAGGACTTTAGAGAGATATTTGTGGGCATTTATGAGATGCACGGGAATGGAGGTGGTGGATGTCTATCTATTTACAGCTGTTTTTGGAGAGCATATAGTCATTCATTTGACTCTTTGTAGGCGGTTCTTTCCCATATCCATTCTGGAGTTAGTGATTTTTTTGCAATCCTACTCAGTTTGAGTATGTTTTTGTAACTCTTATGACATATGAAATATAGAGAACACTTTGGATATCATTGACAGACAGATCTTGCCTTCTTATTTTGCAGTTTTGGGTGTTATTGAATGTTTGAACAGGTCATTTGTGAGGTAATCTATTTCCTTGTGACTGTCTTATATTCTTAAATACTCTTTTTCTGCAGAAGCTGTGTTTATGCAGGTTGCAAACTGTGTCTTAGAGTGTTATAAGGCTTTTAAATTGTGAAGTTAGATTCCTTTTAAAGATTTTTAATGCAAATTAGGCCTCTTTGTGAAGTGCTTTTGCAGACATACAGTGATAGGTTGTGCAGGTTTTATTTTTTTGTTGTCTATGGCCAAGTGTGTGCAGGTCTGAGTTTCATTTTTCCTTATCAAGTTTGGTGAATCACCCTTATTTTCAAGTTTCTTTTCCAGTTTTACCTTTCATTTCAAAAGCATTCTTTCTCCTTTTTCCTCTGCAAATCGAGTAGTTTTTAGGTGATAACCAGCTAGGAAGCTGGCCTTCTCCGGAGGTTCTTTCCAACATAGGTGACCCACAGACCTGGAAAGATCCCATGTTTCTCCAGATTGCCAAGTTTTACAACTCAGCAAGGGTGCAAATCTGAGAGACAACAATAATATCTGCAACTTATAATCTTACAAGAGGCATGGCTAATCCAAAGACACTGTCTCACCATCCAAGGAGTGATAGAACTAGAAACAAGATTATCTAAGCCAGGACAATGGTACAATCTAAAATTGATTGCTTAATATGGCGTCCAAGAAACTCAGATTTATCTCAGAAGCATTTCAATGTAATGTATTAAATTCTGCCATCAAATGACAGACTTGGCGATTTGAGGAACATGTGCTATAATCATGTGTTGGCTGCGAATAGGATAATCGGAAGTTGCAACCTGATGGATTTCTCCAAAACCTTCGCCATGAATGGTCTCTGTTTACAGTTGCGCCTATTTGGTCAACATAATCTCTATTCAAAAGATGATGCCAGCTATTGAGTGGGGTCTCTAACACAACTCAGCATTAAACAACAATCAAAATTAATTCCTTCATATATGGCATACACAATATTCCTTACCCATTATGCAAAATGTAATGCCTAAGCTTTGATTGGTGCAACAGGCATGCTAATGGGGTGGCTAGTCATGAATATAGATTCTAATGCAGTTAAATTCTGAGCTAATATTAGCTGCAATGGACATCTTCAATAAATGAGAAACAATTCAGCTGCCCAGAAATTCAGAATCAAACCTATCTTGGCACTAATAAAGTCATCTGAATCTATCACGAATCGGCGAATTGCATACGATAATTAAGCCAGCTATTGAATGACTTGGATTGGCCTTGCAGAGAGCTCAAACAGCCACCCAAAATAGAATTGATCATAAATTCTAATGAGTCGACCACCAATTCCATAAGGCGACTCACCTAAGGCATGTATGGACTGGTATTAACATGGCAATATAGCATTAGAATCTAAGGATACAATGATCAAATATAATTCATATGCCCTCAATTTAGAAGCAATAATATTGACAGATGCACATACGACACCAAATCACTGAAATTATATATATAATACTTGAGAAATCTTTCATTATGAACAACAGCAACAAAATTTTTGTATGATTGAATCAAACTGAATTCACAAAACTGAAATCTAAGAGCTTAATATCAAACTTCGACATTGAAGCTCTGAAAGCAAAAATACTTGAAATCCCAAATTTGAAACCAATATTGGTAAAATTGATAACTTCAAACTCTAAATTCCCTACAACCACACACTGAAAACTAGAACTTTGAAATTGGATAATTTCTACAACCCAAAATTGAAGATGCTGGTGAAACTCTGTGTAATTCATGAATTGGAATCACCTTTGAGAATTTGAGAGTTTTTGTTCCTTAATATCAAGACCAAAAGGGTTTTCGTCCTTGGATCTGCAACCACAAGGAATTTGGTCCTTGGATTGGATTTTGAACACAAGTGCTCAGATTTGGTCCTTTTTTTTGCCTTTTCTCCTCTTTTATAGATAAAACTATAACTCCCACTCCTAAAGATAGAGGAATTTAAATATTCCTAAGAGGACTTAATTAATTTTGAAGAAGGGACATCACAATCCTTCCTTCCCAAGATTGCTTGTCCTCAAGCAATGCAACTCAACACTTCAACATAATTACTCGCCTCTACAATACTAGGATCCCAAATCAGCCTTTGATGTTTACGAGTCTATTTGCTTTATGTACATGGCTGAAAAACATTGTCAGATATATCCTCAAACTGCCTCACTGGATGTGCAGCAATCCTCTGCAAGACTTTTGTAAGCTCCCCAAAGATCTGCTTGTCTTCATCTTTTTTCGGCTCTAATGTAAGTTGAAAAACATGTGCAAGGAATTTCCCTCGATGAGAGTGGATGTTTGAAGGTGGATACTGTTGGTGCCTGAATTGACTGTCAGTTCTTGAGCAATTTTTATGCAGGCACCATCCCATAAAATCCAAAAAATTTTCCAGTTTTGGGGCCCCTCAGTGTTCTTCAACATTTGCATTCATTTTTTTTGAGGAGGTGGTCTTCTTGTTTTCTCCATCGGCATGAGTTTGCATGTGTCTTGGCGATCATTTCAGTAGCATGGTGTGTTCTTTGTATATCGCCAAGAGTTTGCCTATCGGCAAAGGATATTATGGTTCCACCGATGGCGTTGGTCATGCCGATGGGGGGTGAGTCAAGTGTTCGTCGGCGAGACGGTTGTCTATCGGCGAAGGTTTTTTGGGAGCTGCCGATGTGAGGAGTTTGGCCGATGCTATGTCGTCGGCGTAGGTCTCGCCGATGGAGGGATGCCAAGGTGAGCATCGGGAAGACTTTGGCTATCGGACGAAGCGTGGAGAGTTGGGCCGACAGGGGTACTCTGGCCGATGGTATGGTTATCGGCGTAACAAGTGATGTCGGCGAAGGAGTTTTTGATTGAGCCGATGGCGTGGGTCTGGCCGATAAGGTAGTGCGGAGGCTTCGTCGGTGAGACGGGTGATATCGGCGGAGGTGCTTTTGGTTGCTCCGATGGTCTTTGTCTCGGCGACAAGGGGTGTGGAGCTGGCATCGGGGTGACGGGGAGGATTGTCTTGGCGACAGCAATGTCATCGGTGTGAGTGGTATCATCGGCAGAGGATGTTTCGGGTTGGCCGATGGTAGTAGTCTGGCCAACAGGGGATTACAATAGGCGTCGGCATAACCTTTGAGGTCGGCAGGGGATTTGTGGAGCTGGCCGATGGTTCTCCTCTGGCCGATGGGGATGTTGGTGACTTGTGGAGATGTTGCGATCGGCGAGACCACTGTGGTCGGCAGGAGAATTGTGGGGTGAGCCGATGGCATATGTCTCGGCGATGGGTTTTGACGAAGGCATGTGTGTCAAGCGCGGCAAAGGCGCTCGACACTTGGTATGTGTGCGGCCCCATTTTTAAACTAATGAAGGAGTCTCCTCACCATGCATGTGGGATTATTCCCTTGTATATTTTGAACCTGCGAATGAGGCGTTTTGGCGGGAATTCCTTTTTGACGCGCAGCGACAGTTTCCAAGTGAAGCGCGGGTGGTTGAGCCATCAATGACTGTCGTGCAGCGGTATGGGCGAGTTGTTACAAACGGTGAAGCTGCCTGATCATGGATGAAGACTTCCAGATAGTGGCGCGTGGCTCGAGGCTCGTCTTTGTCTGCTGCATTTGCAATTTTGAGCGCCATTCCTTTGAAGGATCTGTATCTGGCGAATTTTGTAACGGCCTTGTAATTAATTGCTGAGGTACACTTTCTAGCTGTTATATGCAGACTGTGTTACCATTTTTCAGGTTGTTGAAAGTTGAACATTTTGGCTCTGTAACACAATACAACTGATTCGGTTGCTCTGTGTAGTAAAACTTGTGAGTTTATGTATCTCCTGTTGTACGATTTGGCATGAATCCACTGATTTCATGGTTAATCTTATATGAATAATGCTATGTTTGCATGTGTTATGCTGATTCTGTCTCCAGTTTTGCATGTATCTTTCTTACTGCAATAGGGATGCCATAAGTATAGACAGCTTAACACTCTGTATTGGGAGATATCTGTAAGGCAGATATCATGTGTATCCCCCTGAAATTCAGTTTTAGCTATTCATGTTGATCATTCACAGGTGTATGTCTACCGACTCCAAGCCCTGGATAGGCACCAATCTGGTTCTGTGTTGAGGTTATACACCATGTCCAGCTTTGCATCCAAAATTCAAATCAAACCATCTCTTCCTTCCATCTATTAGTTGTAGGAGTAGGATTAGGATCCTCTGCATGCTCTCATTCCTAACCAGACATTATGTCCAAGAATGTTGCCAACCTTGTGATTTGTTATACAAATCTTGGTCCTTACATGAGAGTATTCTGCCTGTTGCTGTCAAGTTAAATCCTTCTGTCATTGAGCTAGTCAAGGTTATACTTTTATCAAGTAGGGAAACCCCCCTTGGTGCGGCAGAACCAGAAGTGAAGGGGAGGAGCTCACGCAACCTCCTGTATTCAGTTCGCTGAATCTGCCTGTGCATTAGAACTGGCAAACCCTAATGCTGATTCAGAAGAAAAACCAACAGATACTTCCATTCTTTTTGCTGTGATCAAATGAGTTTGCCTATTTGAAAGTCCCTTAAGAGTCACCTCTTTGCCTTCAGAAAGAAATGAAAACTCCAGAGTCTGAAAGTTTTGAGTAATTTCTCCAAGAGAGCATAACCACTGAATACCCAAAACTATGTCAGTATCTCCCAAACCAACTACATAAAATCATCACATACCTTATATTCTCCTATGAGAATGGTGAACTGACTAATATTCTTTTTGTAAGGAATTATGAATCCATCGGCTACTATGACATCAAAACCTTCAAATTCTTCAGTTTGAAGTCTTCTCTGTAATATCCCCTCTTCGAAAGCTCCTACAACCACCAACAAATATTTAGCATGAGAGCTGCTAACATGCAAGGGCATCAATCTCAATGCCTTGAAATAGTTAAAAGAAACAACACTTGATGAAGTAGGAAAATCACATGTGAAAGTTGCATCAGAAATTAAAAATGCTACAAATAGTAGTCGTACCATCAAGATCCATTATTATTTGATATTGGTTGCTCTATAGGGGATAGAGTCTGATATGGTGGGGTTCAGAGCTGCAAAGACAATTCCAAATTTATTTTATTAATACTATTGTACGCTTGAGGGGTTGAGGGCTTGTTTTATATTTGAACTTGTATGGGGGATTGCACCATGCATTAAGATATTGGTAGAAGCCTTAAATAAATATTAAGTAATACCTTCAGCAGACAAGGTCTGACAGCAATAGGAAAATAATATACTTGTCCCTTGTATGGCAGATTAAAGGATTTACATATATGTAATATAAGTGTGGACTCAACAAGATAGACTTTCAACCTTACGGTAGCTTTTGGAAGGTTTGGATGACTCAGTGGCAATAAATCCCATTCTCTAATGTTTGAAAGCAGCAGCTTTATGGCTTGGAATTACAATATGAATCACACTTCACAAGAAGACAAAAACTAAGAGACTGATTCACTTTATTCTCAGTGCCACCCATTCTTGATCAAGGGTTTCAAGGCAAGATAAGTACTATTATAAAACTAAAAATAAACAAAGGTTAAGTTGTTAGGAAAGGAGTAATGGAGCACTCAAGAAAGAAAAACAGAGATTTAATTAAGTTTAATAAAAAGTCACAAGTCATGGATGAAGGGTGATAACTCTTGAAGGAAAAAGACATATAAGAGAGATCATTCAAGGAGGAAAAGAAATCAATCCATCACTATATCAATCATGAAGACATAAATATCTTTCTTTGTGGAATACAAGATAAGGATACAGCCAAAGAGGATGAAGCCCCTCCAAGGTTAATTAAGAGATTTAAGGACGAAACTCCTTAACTTCTCTTAGCAGGTTAGTGGACGAACACCCCTAACTAGGTTAGACATTAGGAATAATCATTCGAGGAGAATAGCTACAAATTTGAAGGAAAATCAGAGCAGAAAATAAAAATAAGTTCTATTTTCAGAAGTATTTCATAAGTTATAAATTTGAATATTATAGTAAAATTCATAATTTTAGATAAAGTAATATTTATAAATATAATGCAATTATAATTTTGAGTTAGGATTATTGTTTTAAGGCAAAAATAAGAAATGTTCTGGAAAGGGACATTACACACTCTTAGCCACCAAGCCTTTGTCTATGAAATTATGAGTTGCTCCAGTATCAAGGAGCACTAAAATTTTGCATCCACCTAAAGTTCCTTGAAATTTGAAAGGATAATACCTTGGCTCTCCAGAGAGAGAAGCAAGTGTTCCTCCATCACAGTCTTCTTCTTCAAAATGAGGCTTAGGTTCAAGTTCCTCATCATTGGAAACTACCTCAATATAATGAATTTTTCCCTTGCCCATACATCTATGACCTGGTTTCCAAGGTTCTCTACAAGTGAAACATAAATTCTTCCTTTTGATATCATTCTTGGTCTCATCTTCTTTTCTTACCTTTGGTGACATGTTCTTATGTGCGTAAGTTCTCACTTTTGTGCAACTTCCTTCGATTGGTCACATGATAGAGTCTTCAGGTAAGATTTATAAGATTATACTTGGGAACTAAAGTTTCCAAATCTTAATCTTTCTTGATAACTTCTTGCATGGATGAAGGATTGAAAGCCTTTGGCAAACCTTTGAGAGGTTCAAATAGACCCTCCTTAAACAGTACAATGAGTCTTCTCTCAGAAATATCTAGAACCATTATTGATAACTTCTGAAATTTAGCTACATATTTCTCCATAGTGCTTTCCTACCTAAGTTGAGCCAACTCTTTGAAATGGATCTCAGGATCTTTTCTATCAAACCACTCAATCAACCTCCTACTGAATTCATCATAAGTGTTGATGAAACCATGACCCTGGGTGACCAACCCGTGGTACCACCAATCATGAGTAATGCCTTCTAAGTGAAGAGTGGCAAATTTGATAGCTGCATCCTCACCCAAAGGTTTGAGTGATAAATACGTGTCTAGCTTCTGTACCCAGGCTCGAGTTGTACACTTGTTGGATCCATCAAAATTAGGAAGTGTCATCTTCCCCAATGCATGTTGAAGTTCTTTCTGCCTTGCTTGAGGTCTAGGTTCAAATCTATGACCATTTCTGGACTTCTGATTCATGAAGTTGTTGAGAGATAACTTATTCTAGATCTCCTTTGGAAGAGCTCTGTACTCTGCATAATAGGCTTTAATTTCTTCAAGTATAGGGATTTGAGCCTCTGGTTCAAGTACTTCTTCCTCCCTATGAAGGAAAGTAGGTTGGAATGGTCTGGCTGCATAATCAATTATAGTTCTGGTGGAGATGTTACCCACTGGCTGATGATGATTTGCTCTTGATGTACTCCCTTCACCACTTTGATTTCTAGGTACATTCACATTCTGGCCATATCCAACTCTATTGTCCACTTCAAATCTACCACAATCTTTGTACTTCACTATTCAAAACCTTCTTGTTGTTGCTCTGGAAACTCCTTCTGATATCTAAACTCCCTGTCATTGGGCTGCATGGAGCAATCGGTAAAAAAAATGGTGAGTTACCCACAAAGGCTGGCAATAACACCTACTCTGATACCACTGTAATCTCCCTATTTGGACAATTAGTACAATTTTACCACATCTTCAGAAATCGATTCAGATCTCTCCTGAGACAGAAAACCGTCACAATGAAGTAATTCACTTTACCATAGCCACGAGCTGCTGTTGGAAGTATGCTACTGGAAAATCACCCATGATAATATCTGCAACTTATAATCTTACAAGAGGCATGGCTAATCCAAAGACACAGTCTCACCATCCAAGAAGCAACAAAACTAGAAACAAGATTAGCTAAGTTGGGACAATGGTACAATCTAAAATTGATTGCTTAATATGGCATCCAGGAAACTTGGATTTATCTTAGAAGCTTTTCAATTTAATGTATTAACTTCTGCCATCAAATGACAGACTTGGCGATTTGAGGAACATGTGCTATAATCACCACATGTTGTCTATGAACAGGATAATGTGAAGTTGTGACCTGATGGATTTCTCCAAAACGTTTGCCATGAATGGTCTCTATTTACAGCTGCACCTATTTGGTCAACATAATCTCTATTCAAAAGATGCTGCCAGCTATTGTGTGAGGTCTCTAACACAACTCACCGTTAAATGGAAATCTAAATTAATTCCTTCATATATGGCGTATACAATATTCCTTAGCCATTATGTAAAATGTAACGCCTAAGCTTTGATTGGTGCGACTGGCATGGTAATGGGGCGGCTAGTCATGAATATAGATTCTAATGCAATTAAATTCTGAGCTTATATTAGTTGCAATGGATGGCTTCAATAAATGAGAGATAGTTCAGCCGCCCAGAGATTCAAAATCAAACTTGCCTTGGCACTAATAAAGCCACCTTAGTCTATCACAAACCAGTGAATTGCATACAATAATTAAGCCGGCTATTGAATGACTTGGATTGGCCTTGTAGAGATCTCAAACAACCACTCAAAATGGAATTAATCATAAATTCTAATGAATCGACTGGCAATTCCTATAAGGCGACTTCCCTAAGGCATGTATGGACTGGTATTAATTGGCATCTAAGGATACAACGATCAAATATAAATTCATACTATTGATATCAATTTAGAAGCAATACTATTGATAGATGGATGATTAGAATAGATTATATCATATGACACCAAATCACTGAAACTATATACATAATACTTGAGAAATCTTTCAT
This sequence comes from Cunninghamia lanceolata, assembly GCA_027924645.1. NCBI lineage: Eukaryota > Viridiplantae > Streptophyta > Pinopsida > Cupressales > Cupressaceae > Cunninghamia > Cunninghamia lanceolata. The sequence continues at coordinate 1,899,837 of BSBN01001387.1, read as the reverse complement.
TATGAATAACAACAACAAAATTGATGTATGATTAAATCAAACTGGATTCACAAATTAGAAATCTGAGAGCTTAATACCAAACTTCAACACTGAAGCTCCAAAAGCAAGTATACTTGAAATCCCAAATCTGAAACCAATGCTGGTAAATTGAGAACTTCAAACTCCAAATTCTCTACAACCACACACTGAAAATTAGAACTCTGAAACTGGATAAGTTCTACAACCCAAAACTGAAGATGCTGGTGAAACTCTGTGTAATTCTTGAATTGGAATCACCTCCAAGAATCTGACAGTTTTTGTTACCAAATCTCAAGACCACAAGGGTTTTCGTCCTTGGATCTGCAACCACAAGGGATTTCATCCTTGGATTGGATTTCGAACATAATTGCTGAAAAATTGAGAGAAATTGATAATAACAAATCTGGATATCCTCTTGAAATGTAAGATACCCAACTAATTCTACCAAAATTTTTCCTTACTTAGACAATTTTACTTGCTATCAACTCATCAACTATTTCAACAACACAAGATATACATCAAAGATAACTATTTGAATGAATCGACCTTAAGCTGGGTACTTGTTTTATTACTTGATTCAATCAACTCACAATGTCTTATTACATGGATAATGCTTTCAATGGCATGAAGTTACACTTTATTCAAATGGAATTACAAAAGCAGGCCTTGGAGCCTCGATGATTACAATGCCTTGCACACTAGATCAACTAAATCAAACTCAACGATGTCAACTGAATGTCAACATCTCACAATATCACAAGGGAGCATCACCTTGCTTGTTGAGGGAGCATCACCCCAACACTTGAAACTCGCAGGCCTCAAGATTACAAGCTCAACAGCTTTGCAGAGAGGAGTTTGTCAAATGCATCGATGCCAAATGAATGAGAGAGCTCCTCCTTTTATAGGCCTTCCAAAGGCAATGAAGGCACGTTTTTTCAAAGCACAAAGAGGAACCAAGGCACGTTTCCCAAGAAGCATATCCAAGGGAATATTCCAACTGATGACTCATTCTGAGTTGGCAAGCTCATCTAGAGACCTTGACACGGATCCCCAAAACATCCCGTCGACCAATGAGAGCTCATCTTCTGATCAGGCGCCAAGTGGAAACAGTTTAAACATGGAATGGTGCCCAATGAGTCTTAGGCGCCCAACTGAGGTAGAAATGGCATGGAAATGCGCCCAACCTTTTCTGGTGACTTTAACATGCATGATATCTTGTAGGAATGTTCGTTGAGGGTTCTCCGACAGCGTTTAAAGCTATTTTCATGTCTTGGCGCCTATTTGATATAGTCCTTTCCTGCAACTGCGCCTCACCATCACTAGGCGCCAATTGAAGGTTGACAGAGACTCTAGAGTGCGCCTAGAGTTCTAAACTTCCTACAACCTCAACCACCTCAATTCTGGCGCAATTCTGGTGTTCTTCTAACTGGGCGCCAACTTTGGAGAGTTTATAATAGTTCTGGCGCCTTGGTAGTAGCTTATCAACTTCTCAAAGAACTGTGAAACATGACTTCCAATGATTATCATCTTGAGCGCCTTGCACCAACACTGATCTTGAGGAGTTCAACTCCACTCAGGCGCACCTATTGATAAAAAAGGGTCTAGATGGGCGCCTTAAGAAGAAAATGGATTTGCCTTGCTAAAACCTTTAACTCAAGTCATATCTGAACCAAGATGACTATCTTCAATCCAGCGCCTTTCACCATGAATGGATCATTTTGCATGCAAGTGTCTTCTTCCAAGGGTATTGAAGTAAACTCAGAACATTACCCCTACTAGCACCTTGGCTCACTGGAGAATTTGGAGATCCAATTATCAATGAGGCGCATAATGGATTTGGCGCCTAATCTTGAATTGCCCAATCACCCTGAAGAGCACTCCTACTTGAAGTCCTTGAAACGAAACCAAACACTTGTCTTACCAAGCGCCCTGGCTTCTTGAGGAGTTTGGGAATCATTCATCAACTGGAGTCTTAACCTAGCGCCCTAGATAGACTAGGCGCTCATTCTGGCTTGCACAAGAGGGAATTGGCGCCTTAGACTTGAATGATCATCCTTCACCCAGTTTGATCTTAGAACATCAAACCAAGTGGGCGCCTTGTTTGAAAGAAGTAGTTAGAGGCTATTCCTCATGTTAGGCGCAAATCTCGGTAACTACCCTTAGGCGCACACTAAGGTTCCTTGATGGAAGTATCTTCATCATAGCTTTCAATCCCAGGCGCTAGAGTTGAGAAGTTTTGATCAACATATGCGCTCATGCTAGGATCTTACTCAAATGACTCCACTTATCTTCAAAACTTTCAATCTACCACTCATTCATGCTAGGCGCTTATCTGGAGGATTCCTGGAAACATGTATTGGCACCCTGTAGTTCTTAGGCGCTTATTTTGGATGATACAACTTGATATTAGCGCCCAAAGTGAGTAGGCCCTCTTCAACATCCAATTCACTTAGATAACTTCAGTTTGGAGACTTATCAATCTTTTCCATCAAGGCGCCCTGTTGGATGTGCTCCCTAACTTGCTTCTGAGCTAGGCGCCACTTGAAGTTGGAGGAAAGAGAAAGCCTTTGATGATGATGTGATTGTCATATTGCACTTCCAAACCCTGATAGCAAACCTTAAGTCCTTAGGCGCTCATCTAGGAAGTCTGATGTGAAATTGGCGCCCAGACTTCAAGAGTCAACTTCCTATTAATTTGGCTTCCAGACTTAGCCAAATTTCAAGTTTCTGACTTTGTTCCTGCAAAACAATAAAACGGAGTTAGTCAAAAACCAATTCATTCCCTTATCATTCTGAATTAGCCTCCGGGAATGAGCAATAGGCTAATCCATTCTTCACTTGATGATCAAGCCGGAAACAGGGACATGACAGTCTCCCCTTCCCGGAATTGCTTGTCCTCAAGCAATTGAAGGTTAGGATGCTCTAGGATCTTCTCTCCTTCCCAAGTAGCATCCTCCATTGGCAACCCTTTCCACTTCACCAAATATTCTCTTATGCTTCGGTTGCGAAGTTTCTTCTCCCTAATATCCACCACATTTTCAGGTTCAAGTGCAAGCATTCTTTCTTCATCAAGTGGTGGCAGTTCATCGGTTGAAACCACATGTTGACCTAGTGCCTTTTTGAGACATGACACATGAAACACATTGTGGATGCGGCTTCCTGCTGGCAAATCAAGTTCGTATGCCACTTCCCCTACTCTTCTCAACACCTTGTAGGGTCCGTAAAACCTTGGTTTTAATTTCTCTGCACCTGACTTCTTCAAAGTACTCTGTCTATACGGCTGAAGGCGCAGAAACACCATGTCACCTACTTCAAAGTGTCGCTCAACTCAGTGTTTGTCGGCATACAACTTTTGTTGATTTTGAGCTCTTTGCAAATTGTCCTTTAGGACTCTCAAAATATCTTGAGTATCTTTCATCAATTCACTAGCTCTGGGAGCTCTACTGTCATCCAATGCCAGATCAACAAATGAAACAGCTTCATATCCATACAAAGCTCGGAAGGGAGTCATGCCAATCGACATGTGAAAAGTAGTGTTGTAGCAGTATTCACCCAGATGAAGCCACTTAATCCAAGCACGCTGATGATCAGACACATAGTTTCTCAAGTATCCCTCAAGCCATTTATTTACAATTTCAGTCTGCCCATCGGTTTGAGGATGATAGCTAGTGCTTGGTGTCAAGTCAGTACCGGCTAGTCGAAATAGCTCTCGCCAAAACACACTGATGAACCGGCTATCTCGATCACTGACTATAGTTTTAGGCAGGCCATGTAGTCGAAAAACTTCACGGAAGAATAACTCAACTACTTGCAATGCTGATGACTCAACTGATATTGCAAAGAAGTGAGCAAACTTAGTTAATCTGTCTACAACTACATAAATGCAGTCTCTCCCATTCACCTTCGGAAGACTTGTGATGAAATCCATAGAGATACTCTCCCACTTATGTTCAGGATTGGTAGTGGTTGGAGTAATCCTGCTGGAAATGTATGCTCTGACTTATTCTGTTGACAAGTCAGACACTCCCTGACATACTGTAGTACTTCTTCCTTCAGACCCTTCCAAGTGAATCTTTCCCTGATCTGTCTGTAGGTCTTGAAGTAACCAGGGTGTCCTGCAAGTGGAGCATCATGATATGTCTGTAAGATCTGTCGCTTCAGCTCCGATTCAGGAGTCAGATAGATTTTGTCTTTGTAATAGATGATTTCATTAATCACCTTGTACCTATCATCCTGAATGATTCCATCCATGATCTCACAAGCAAATTTTGATTTAGAATACTCAACTAGAAGCTGAGCCTTCCAATCCACTGAAACTTTGCTCAGGGCACAAACAGCAGGTCTTCTAGACAGGGCATCGGCAACCACATTCTTCTTACCTTTCACATATTCAATGTCGAAATCATATGCCTGTATCTTCACAACCCATTTCTGCTGTCTTTCATTCAAGTCTTTCTGCCCTAAGAAGTATTTCAAACTGTTGTGATCAGTCCTGACCACAAACTTAGATCCAACTAGATACTGGCGGAACTTAGCCAAGGCATGCATGATTGCCAGCATCTCTTTGTCATAAGTTGAGTACAACCTTTCTGTATCCTTCAACTTCCTACTCTCGAATGCAATGGGATGTCGATCTTGCATCAAAACAGCTCCAATGCCTTCTCCCGAAGCATCACATTCTAGAACAAAGGACTTAGTAAAATCTGGCAAAGCCAGTACTGGTGTTGTACTCATCACTTCCTTCAACCTATCAAAAGCAGCTTGAGCTTCTATTGTCCATGTGAAAGCTCCTTTCTTTGTTAGGTTTGTCAAAGGTGCAGCAAGTTGTGAAAATCCCCTAACAAATCTTCTGTAATAGCTGCAGAGGCCTAGGAAACCTCTTAGTTCTGACACATTCCTGGGAACTGGCCAATTGCATATGGCTTCAATCTTTTCTTCTTGAACTTTCACACCATTTGCTCCTATCACATGACCCAGGTACAGAATCTCCTTTAGGCCGAAATCACACTTAGACATCTTTGCATACAAAGATTGATTCTCCATAACATTCAATACTTCATCTAAGTGTTGGAGATGTTCTTCCCATGTCTTGCTGTAGATCAAGATGTCGTCGAAGAAAACTAACAGGTACTTCCTCAACTGTTTGTTAAAAACATGATTCATGCAAGACTGGAAAGTTGCTGGTGTATTTGTCAGTCCAAATGGCATCACCATAAATTCATAATGCCCATAATGGCATCTGAATGCTGTCTTTGGAATGTCCTCTTCTCTGACACGAATTTGATGGTAGCCAGATCGAAGATCTATCTTTGAGAAATAGACTGCTCCATGCAGTTCATCAAGGAGTTCATCAATCCTAGGTATCAGATACCTATTCTTGATGGTCTTCTTGTTCAATGCGTGGTAGTCAACACACATCCGCATTGTTCCATCCTTCTTCTTCACTAGCACCACAGATGATGCAAATGGACTTGATGAGGGCCTTATGTGCCCCATATCGATCAATTCCTTGATCGTCTTCTCAATTTCAATCTTGAAATGCCGAGGATGCCGATAGGGTGCAATGTTAACAGGTTTAGCCCCATCCTCTAATTCAATTACATGTTCAAAACCTCTATCAGGAGGTATCCCGGGAGGTATATCCCTAAACACCTTACCATGCTTATCCAACATTGCCTGAATATCTGCAGGATAAATTTCTTCAGCAGAGAGGATTCGGTTGTCCTTGATGCAAACCTGTGCTGCCCATTCAATGTCATTATGCCTAAATAATGCTTCCATTCGTTTTGCTGAGACAACTTTGGGATTTCCATCAGACACTGACTTCAGTTTGATCTTCTTTCCTTCATGCATGAATTCTAACTCCATCTTTTGAAAATCCTGGACAATTCTTCCAAGCGAATGCAACCATTGTACTCCAAGTACTACATCAATATGCCCAAGTCCAACCACATAGAAATCATCCTGTAAAGAATAATCTCCCATTTGAATTTGCAGTTGGGATACCTTTCTGGTACAACTCATTAGGAATCCATCAGCAACAGCTATTTGAAATCCTTCGAAGTCTTCAACTGTGAGACCTCGCCTTGCTACCAAACCTTCATCTATGAAGTTGTGAGTAGCACCACTGTCAATTAGACAGGTGACTCTCTGACCCTTTACAACTCCTCTAATGCGGAAGGCATGATACTTAGGTACTCCTGAGATAGTTGCCAATGTTATTTTGTCAGAGGTTTCTTCTGAAACAACATTAAGAGTTGGTTGTACCTCCTCTTCATCCTGAGTGGATTCTTCTTCACTCAATGACTCTTCTTCGCTTCCATCATCAGATACAACTTCAATCAAGTGTGCTTTACCCTTGCCAAGGCATCTGTGTCCTGGTTCCCAAGGTTGTTTGCAAGAAAAACAGAGTTTCTTCCTTCTTAGCTCGTCTCTTTCGGCTGTAGATGGACCTTGAGTCATCTTTTGAGGAAAAGAGGGTCTCCTTTGAGTAGAGCTAACTCCTTTATAGAACTTCCTCTTAGGCTGATAAACTGGAGTAGTATCAAGATCTAGAGCAAAGTCAATTGCTTCTTCCAAATTTGCCGGCCTTTGTACCTTTACCAATGGCTTGATTTGATTGTTCAATCCCTCAATGAACAACATAGTGATTCTTCGGTCAGTCATATCAGGTACCATCACTGCTATCTTCTGAAATTCATTGACATACTGCACAACCCTTCCTTCTTGTTTGAGTTGAGCTAGTTCGCGATAGTACACTTCAGTGTCTTTTCTGTCAAACCTCTGAATCAGTTTTGTTACAAACTCATCATAGGAGGTTATCCTATCATGATGTTGAGAGACTAGACCATGATGCCACCATTCATAAGCCAATCCTTCAAGATGCATTGTAGCAAATTGAATTGCCTTCTTTTCTGTCAAAGGCTTAAGTGACAGGTATGTATCCAGCTTGTTTACCCAAGCCCTAGCACTAAGCTTACCACTTCCATCAAAGGTAGGGATGGGAACTCGATTTAATGCTTCCTTATACTCCTTTGTATCATCATCCCGTCTAGGACGAAAGCCTCTAGTTCTACCTCGCCTATCCCTATCTTCCCTCTTCTGTCGGCAATATTCATTGAAAGTCATCATATCTCGAACACGTTCCGGAAGTCTGGCATAAAGATCTGCAAAGAGAGCTATCTCATCTTCAAAATTGTTTGGTTCTTCTTCGTCAAACTCTTCATCAGCCTCATTGTCCTGTTCAGGTGGTGGTGGGAGGAAGGTTGGTCTTAAAGGCCTATCAACTGTAGGAGTTCGTGTGCGAACTCTTCTACCAACTGCACTACCAGCATCATCATCAATATGTCTTTCTTGTCTCTCAGGTCTAGCTGCATCTCGACGACCTTGTCCAGCTACTTCACCTTGATTCATATTTTGAAGGGATTGTAGGACATGTTGCAAAATTTGAGCGGTTTGTTGTTGTTCAGCGGCAATGTTCCTAAACATCTCCCTTGCTGCACGTTCACCATCTGCAGGTGGACTTCTACTTCTTCTTTCCCCAGCCATGTTAGCCTGTCTAGCTACAATCGCTTCTGAAAGAGTATCCTGTTGTGGGTAAGGATGAATCCACTGAAACTGCCTTCGTTGTTCACGCGAAATGTATCTCCTTGTTCTATCACTTTGTTGATTACCTTCTTGCATGAAAACCCAAAGGCTGGCAGGATCCAAGCTCTGATACCACTGTAAGATACCCAACTAATTCTACCAAAATTTTTCCTTACTTAGACAATTTTACTTGCTATCAACTCATCAACTATTTCAACAACACAAGATATACATCAAAGATAACTATTTGAATGAATCGACCTTAAGCTGGGTACTTGTTTTATTACTTGATTCAATCAACTCACAATGTCTTATTACATGGATAATGCTTTCAATGGCATGAAGTTACACTTTATTCAAATGGAATTACAAAAGCAGGCCTTGGAGCCTCGATGATTACAATGCCTTGCACACTAGATCAACTAAATCAAACTCAACGATGTCAACTGAATGTCAACATCTCACAATATCACAAGGGAGCATCACCTTGCTTGTTGAGGGAGCATCACCCCAACACTTGAAACTCGCAGGCCTCAAGATTACAAGCTCAACAGCTTTGCAGAGAGAAGTTTGTCAAATGCATCGATGCCAAATGAATGAGAGAGCTCCTCCTTTTATAGGCCTTCCAAAGGCAATGAAGGCACGTTTTTTCAAAGCACAAAGAGGAACCAAGGCACGTTTCCCAAGAAGCATATCCAAGGGAATATTCCAACTGATGACTCATTCTGAGTTGGCAAGCTCATCTAGAGACCTTGACACGGATCCCCAAAACATCCCGTCGACCAATGAGAGCTCATCTTCTGATCAGGCGCCAAGTGGAAACAGTTTAAACATGGAATGGTGCCCAATGAGTCTTAGGCACCCAACTGAGGTAGAAATGGCATGGAAATGCGCCCAACCTTTTCTGGTGACTTTAACATGCATGATATCTTGTAGGAATGTTCGTTGAGGGTTCTCCGACAGCGTTTAAAGCTATTTTCATGTCTTGGCGCCTATTTGATATAGTCCTTTCCTGCAACTGCGCCTCACCATCACTAGGCGCCAATTGAAGGTTGACAGAGACTCTAGAGTGCGCCTAGAGTTCTAAACTTCCTACAACCTCAACCACCTCAATTCTGGCGCAATTCTGGTGTTCTTCTAACTGGGCGCCAACTTTGGAGAGTTTATAATAGTTCTGGCGCCTTGGTAGTAGCTTATCAACTTCTCAAAGAACTGTGAAACATGACTTCCAATGATTATCATCTTGAGCGCCTTGCACCAACACTGATCTTGAGGAGTTCAACTCCACTCAGGCGCACCTATTGATAAAAAAGGGTCTAGATGGGCGCCTTAAGAAGAAAATGGATTTGCCTTGCTAAAACCTTTAACTCAAGTCATAGCTGAACCAAGATGACTATCTTCAATCCAGCGCCTTTCACCATGAATGGATCATTTTGCATGCAAGTGTCTTCTTCCAAGGGTATTGAAGTAAACTCAGAACATTACCCCTACTAGCACCTTGGCTCACTGGAGAATTTGGAGATCCAATTATCAATGAGGCGCATCATGGATTTGGCGCCTAATCTTGAATTGCCCAATCACCCTGAAGAGCACTCCTACTTGAAGTCCTTGAAACGAAACCAAACACTTGTCTTACCAAGCGCCCTGGCTTCTTGAGGAGTTTGGGAATCATTCATCAACTGGAGTCTTAACCTAGCGCCCTAGATAGACTAGGCGCTCATTCTGGCTTGCACAAGAGGGAATTGGCACCTTAGACTTGAATGATCATCCTTCACCCAGTTTGATCTTAGAACATCAAACCAAGTGGGCGCCTTGTTTGAAAGAAGTAGTTAGAGGCTATTGCTCATGTTAGGCGCAAATCTCGGTAACTACCCTTAGGCGCACACTAAGGTTCCTTGATGGAAGTATCTTCATCATAGCTTTCAATCCCAGGCGCTAGAGTTGAGAAGTTTTGATCAACATATGCGCTCATGCTAGGATCTTACTCAAATGACTCCACTTATCTTCAAAACTTTCAATCTACCACTCATTCATGCTAGGCGCTTATCTGGAGGATTCCTGGAAACATGTATTGGCACCCTGTAGTTCTTAGGCGCTTATTTTGGATGATACAACTTGATATTAGCGCCCAAAGTGAGTAGGCCCTCTTCAACATCCAATTCACTTAGATAACTTCAGTTTGGAGACTTATCAATCTTTTCCATCAAGGCGCCCTGTTGGATGTGCTCCCTAACTTGCTTCTGAGCTAGGCGCCACTTGAAGTTGGAGGAAAGAGAAAGCCTTTGATGATGATGTGATTGTCATATTGCACTTCCAAACCCTGATAGCAAACCTTAAGTCCTTAGGCGCTCATCTAGGAAGTCTGATGTGAAATTGGCGCCCAGACTTCAAGAGTCAACTTCCTATTAATTTGGCTTCCAGACTTAGCCAAATTTCAAGTTTCTGACTTTGTTCCTGCAAAACAATAAAACGGAGTTAGTCAAAAACCAATTCATTCCCTTATCATTCTGAATTAGCCTCCGGGAATGAGCAATAGGCTAATCCATTCTTCACTTGATGATCAAGCCGGAAACAGGGACATGACATGAAATGACACGGGTAGGTTTCAAATATAATAAATATGACTCTGAATATCAAAAAATTCTAATGGTATAATCATAAATGAAAATTTCACCTACCATTTATAGTCTTGTTACTACTCACTATCAATATTTTCTTATGCTTAAAAGCCATACTTCTGATTTCGATAGTTTGTAGCCACTTTCTTCTTTCCTCTCTTCTGGAGACACCTCGTCTTTAAATCTTCTAGAGAAAATGCTGCAGAACCCCTCTCAGTGGAATGATTTAACATCCTATTTCAGCTCAGTGGATTTTGTGGTAGATAATTGGGGATGTATTGCTATATGACATTGGTCAGTAGTCATTCTACATGCTTTATTAATTGTTTCAGGTTCTCATTACAGATGTTTCCCTTATTCCATTCACATGTTCATTTCTGATGTCTACAACTCTATTCTATTTTGATAATATTCCCTTCACTTAAATGGTATCATTTCTCCAAATTCCTTTTGTTTATAAAGTAGAGATATTTTGAACACAAGAGTGGTCTGTAAAAATGGAAATTGTTAATCTGTTATTTGTCAACGAAAATGTGGTTTATTAGTAATCACACTTGGGAATGTAAACTCTCTTCACATGTTATTCTTTTGATTTTCTAATCCCATTGATTGCTTTTGGTCATCAAGGCTGCATTATGCAAGTAATATAAACATGGTTTGTTATAATTCTGAATCACTTCCCAAGTACTTTCAAGTTTTTTTGGTATTTTCTAATTTCTAGGAGCCATGAATTCTTGCGTTGACTGCTTACAATATCAACATGCATTATTGAACATCTGAGGCAAGCCATTTTATAATTTCTTGAATGTTTGCGCATTAATGGTTATGAAAGTGCAATGCTAACAGGTGAATGCAGAAAATATAGTTGTTACGGGAAATAAGAGGAGTCAAAAGGTGTATAAGAGGTTCTCAGGCAGACCTGGTGGGTTAAAGGAGGAAACCTTTGATTGCCTGCAAAAAAGAATTCCAGAGCGCATTATTGAACATGCTGTCAGGGGCATGCTTCCTAAAGGACGTGTATGTCTTCATTCTTTTTCATTGTTTCTTTAACATTTTTATATATTCTTTTTGAAGTGGAAACCTTAAACTGAATGTGTATTATTGAACATGCTGTCAGGGGCATGCTTCCTCAAGGACATTAGTGTCTTCATTCTTTTTCATTATTTTTTAAACATTTTTATATATTCTTTTTGAAGTGGAAAACATAAACTGACTAAACATGAAAATTTCATGAACAATTCTTACGATGGAGGTGTTTCTCAAATTGTCTGGAAATTCAAGACGTCTCTAGAATTTTCTGTCTTAAAATCCTAAAATCTTCTGAAGACAAAGCAAAGATTACAATGGTTTCAATTAAGTTTTAACAAGATGAAATTTTTACATATTTCTAACTTGTCCGATTCCTGTTACAAAATATTATAGGACTCACCTTTCTAACCTGAAATCACATCACAGAAAAGCATTTATTATAGTTCAATTAAAACACAATGAAACCCGAACCGAACTAGGGCCATGTGACCCATCAGCTAACACATGAACAGAAGTCACTGCAGTAGGAAAAGATCCATGCCCATCCCAAGCCCTTTGGATGATCCCAACTCCCCAAGGTAGGCATACACTTATTCATTGCCATTCGATGTTTGTTGGTGTTTCATATGGGGCTACAACCCTCCATTGTAAATGCAGGTGTACTAAGAATTCCTTTAATTCCTTTAAGCTCCCCCTACTAATAGTTATAAAAATGTAAAAGCCATGCCAACTAGACATGCAGGGATCTGTTTCAAACATTGATTTGTGCTTCTTCATCTACCTTTTGTTGGATTTTATTACCCATCTAACTCTCCTTACATCTCTTGCAGATGGCATAAGCCTCACCTTAACCATACATTAATCCATGTGTAAGCCATGCAGTTACCATAAATATAAACAATGTATAATTGCATGCACAAGACTCTATTAGATTTTAATTTTTGATAGAACATTTATGCTTCACTCTACAGATAATTAGTCAAATGCAATGCAATGGGAAATAAGGTTACATACGGTATGCAGAGTACAATGTTGTAGGGTCTGTTCAAGTCAAACACAAGCATTGTGGCAATCACCAGCTGGAGAGTACTTGCTGGTTTGACTAGCATGAGCCATTAAATACTCATTTTTCTTTTTATGGCTCTGTAATAATGATGCTTCTTCATCTACCTTTAGTTGGATTTCATTACCCATTTAACTCTCCTTACATCTCTTGCACATGGCATAAGCCTCATATTAACCATACATTAATCCATGTGTAAGCCATGCAGTTACCATACATATAAACAATAAGTGCAAGCTCAAGGCCCTATTAGATTTTGATAGAACATTTATGCTTCACTCTATTGATAATTAGTCAAATGCAATGCAATGGGAAATAAGGCTACATACAATATGCAGAGTACAACGTTGTAGCGGGTGTCCAAGTCAAACACAATCATTTTGGCAATCACCAGCTGGAGAGCACTTGCTGGTTTGACAAGCACGAGCCATTAAATACTCTTTTTTTTATGGCTCTGTTACCTATATAAATGAGTGTTGGTGTTGTGCCGCCTCTGGAAAAACCCGGATAAGATGAGCCTTGCAAATTACTGAAACCAGAATATTTAACCATTAAAGAGACCAGAATATGTTACTATTAACAGTGATACATATGATGAATATTAGGTTTTCACAATCCACGAGATTGAGTAAAAAGCTTATGGAAAAAACTGTGTACGTTTAATTTTTATCAATGTTTCAGATTGCACTCCATGATCCATTTTTATTATCTCAATGATGGATCATGGAGTGTGGCCCAAAATGTTGATAAAAAATTAAAAATTAAACATACAAAATTTTTTCCAGAAAGATTTTTACTGAGTGATACATACATCAAAAAATGCTGGGTGTAGCCACAGCCACAAGCCCTCAAACCAAAACAACAAGATGACACTTAAACTGCTACCACAAAGACTAAAACTGAAACAGAACTAGGCATATCTATATAGGCGAGCCAACTAAAAGAGATAGCATAACACTTCATTGCTCAAACTGTAGCAAAAAGGAGACACAGAAGTAACACCAACCCAACCATGCAACATCACACATTTGCAGGATCCTTTCAACCTCCAACAGCAGCAAGGGTATGGTCTTCTCTCATAAATTATAACATGAACATTGAAGTCTTTATGAAACCTTCGTGAATGCTAGAAATGATGAGGTTTAACCTTTAGTTAATGATGGGGACATGGACCTTGCTTATAACAATGTTTTCAAGTTTAGGCCGAGCTGGTTGGTCTTGGGCCACCTTCAAGGCTGGCATATTGACACTATGATTAGCTAGACAACGTGCTGCTCTATTACCTTATTGAAAGCAGTGCACCCATTGAAAATCCATCAATATTCCTGGACAAATTGCTAGCTTCGCTTAGGATCCTATTCACTGGCCAATCTGGACAACCTCCTTGTTGCATGGCTTCAATAATCACCTTGGAGATGCCATCCTCACCTACTGCATAACTTACTTTATGCCTAGGTTATGTGATTTAGATTAGACTACCTGCAATTTCCTATAGCTGTGTGCATCAATTGGTTGATTATATGTTTGCTTTACAAACTTGGCATCTGTGTCCATGGGAGTTGGAATTGATTTGCAATCTTGCACATTGAATCTTTGCAACAAGTTTTGTGCATTCTTGGACACAAAAATGGTGTCATGGTGCTTTTTATTATGTTTAATACCCTAGTATTAATGAAGAAGACAGATTTCAAAGGCTTGTAATTGCTGCTTTTTGAGGTCATCAATAAGATGTAGGGCACTAGCAGTGACAATGAGATCATTAACATAAGGTATGGCATTCAAAATGTCTCCATTAATGGTTTTGACATAAAAATTATGATATGAAGGATTCATGGTGAAGCCATGTTACACAAAGTACTCATCAGTGCAAGTATACCAGCACGAGGTGCTTGCTTGAGTCCATATAATGCATAACATTGTGATGAGACTCAATATTGATAGCTGACCAATGGAATGTGGGCCTTTTCAACACTCAGAGATTGGTGTGATATTCATGCTTTCTTATTTGTGGGTCAAGGTCCACATAAACTTCCTGTTTGTCCTCTTGTTCCTTTCAGTCTGATCTAAATATGCCCAATATTCCTGGATACAATCTCAGCATTTGTATAGGTTACATTGCTGTCCAAAATAATAGAAGTTGAAGGCTTCATTGTTGTTATAAGACTTACTGAAATGTTTGTTTATGTTTACAGACATGGCACTTAATGTTGGAAAGCTATTAGATTCCTCCTCCTCTATTTAGATTTAAATACTACCTATTTTTATCTGTGGTTTACAGATTTAGCCCTAGGAATGAAATGGGTAAACTCCATATTGAAAGTACACTATTGGATTCTGTGGTGTCATCTATTTACAGTTATGTGACAATGTATTAATCGTTCATTTAATTGCTTTTTATGAAATGCAATGTAGTCTCTAAGTTACATGCATTTATTATCTATGTAATTCATGGCTAGACACCTGACAATTTTTTTTGTTTTATTTGCGGCTGGTTAGATGACTTTTCACGCATTTAAAAGTTTACAAAGGGCCTAATCATCCACGAGGCTCAAAAGCCTGTGCCCCTACCCATCATGGACAAGAGAATAATGATAGAGAAATGAGCAGTATTTGGTCAGATTTCCAGTTTTTATCCTTCCTATGTATGTGGTTGCATGTTGTCATGTTCTCGTGTACAATTTTGAAATCAGAGTTTTTAGAAGTATTAAACTCTGCACCATGGACAGAAGTATCTTTGTAGAAACTAGCTTGAAGGAACTATATTCATTCGTTCCAATTTCTTTTTCCTCTATTGTACTTTATGGCATGGAGTGGCATTGTATTTAGCCATTTTGTATTCTAACATCAAATGTAGTTCAACACAGTGACTTTGTTTTTGAGGTTCCTAATGATTATGACGTCTGCATGTAACTACAATTCAGGAGCGGTAGTAATCACTGTAGATAAATGGAAATGTATATCCACTAATGTGTCTTGTTAACTCAAAAGAAATCCCAAGTGCTATGGAAACATGATTTTAAATTTAATCAATTTCCCGTCTGAAGTGAAGTAAGAGCATGTGGAGAGTCTAAAAGTCACGTATTAGGTCTTTGATTGCTCAACACAAATTGTATTTGTGTTCTGAATCTTTTGATACAGCCTGATTTGTGACTGACTTAATCTAGGATTAGTAAATATTTACTTGTGAGACAAATTCCCAGGTATTTATGCTGATCTCTTAGATTGCACACATACACATACATATACGTATCAATTCTTGTAACGGTTGGCAGTTGTTCAGAAAGCCACCCACTTATGTAGATATGGCTTATTATTGTGAATTTGTCAGATGGGAAATTATTTGACAAGGAGGTAAACTTCTAATTTCATGGTACAAATC
Organism: Cunninghamia lanceolata; assembly: GCA_027924645.1. NCBI lineage: Eukaryota > Viridiplantae > Streptophyta > Pinopsida > Cupressales > Cupressaceae > Cunninghamia > Cunninghamia lanceolata. Next base: position 1,884,143 of record BSBN01001387.1, on the reverse strand, counting down.
CATCAAATAAGATACAATGATCATCACGCATCATGAATGGCTGTGTTAAGTGCAACACTCGTGGTTATTCACAAATGCTTTAATGTCTCGTTTAACTTAAAAATGCATAAGCACAGTTGTAAGTTGAAACTAGAAGTTCAATAATGATTGCAGATGTTGTAGTACAGTGAATGTGGTTGTAATCAGACAGGCAGTCAACAAGTAGCCATTACCAGGCAGACAGGCCACCAGCCCTATGTCTGCTCAAGCACCTAGCTGCAATTCAACGTAAGGGAACTTACAGAAATGACAACCAGAGATGTAAGTTGGTCAAGCAGTCTCACAACCACCATATATGTAGGTGCAACTGATCCAAATCACAGGAGCAATCTTGGGGTGAATACACTAAATTGGGTCATGGAGTGAGTACATGAAATTGCAGGTTTCAATGTGTTTTAATGGAAGCAAGTTCTATTGAAAAAATCAGAAAGCAGAAATAACATACATTTATTCATGCCTAGGAAGAAAAAATAAAGAATTGTATGTTTCAATGTGTTTTAATGGAAGCAAGTTCTATAGAATAAATCAGGAAGCAGAAATAACATACATTTATTCATGCCTAGGAAGAAAAAATAAAGAATTGTATTAATGCCTATAAGCAGTCAATATAGCTTGAGGGGGCTTCAAAGTTGGTTACAATAGAAAGTACTAGGATAAAAGAACCCTAAGTTTCAAAAATTAACAAAACGCAACACTAACATAGCATAAACATAGCTACAGGTGGTAAACCGAAAGCTGTTAAATCCCAACCCATATGATCCAACTTGTATGAAGTGCAAATAGCTGTGAGGTAAAAACCTTTCATCAAGCAAGCGGCTGATGCATCCTTGTTGCATGTTTGTTCTACATAGAAAGGATATTCGATAAATCTAGCTTCCAAATTCACTATATTATCTTAATTGTTCACAATGCAATAAAATATTTCATACCTGTGCTTAACCTTAATATATGTATATGTATAGGCACATCATAGGCTTAACTGTAATCCATGTATGAGTATGTATAGGCACATCAACACAAGAAATAGTCAAGTAGTATTTTAATATAATACACATTCATAGGCTGATAAAACCATTTATAAAGACCGATTTTGTTTCTTTTACTATCTTTAAAGGGTGTAAAACATGTCAAAGTATGCAACATATATGTAACATATCTCCCACTTGTTAAATTTGTTATATGGGGGGCCATACATACATAATTCATTCGTTGAGTGTAGCTATGCCGATTGATTTCATGCACAAGAAAACTTCTTAGTATTAACAAACTTTGTCAATGAGATCAACATTCTCTAAGGTATTAACCTTTTCCAAATTTTGTTCATCTTCAACCATGTCTCTAGCAAAATGATATAGCTTGTCAATATACTTCCTCTGAGCATGATAAGTTCAGTTTCTTTGCCAAACAATTAGCACTTTGATTGTCACAATATATTCTTATAGCTTTTTATAAGAAACCAATATTTGAACACAAACTTTGTGAACATAAATGATTTGTAAACCGCTGAATGCTATGCTTAAAACTCTTACCAACCTATGGATTTACTTGCTCTTCTTAACACATACAAACACCCTTTTGGTGCTATAAACGCCACTTGCAACATATACAATACCAATATCATGCTTAAAATGTTAGAAATAAAAAGAAACACACAAAACATATAATTCACACCATGAAAAGAAAACAATCACAACACCCTCAAAGGGAAGAAAACTCTTACTAGAGTGCAATTTGCAATTTCTTGCCTCATGCCACTATATTAGAGGCATCACAAACATTACACCACCCGAATGGGTTCATTGGAACATGCAAATCATCATGCTGCTCCTTCATGCTTGTTTTGCCTCTACATTAGAAAAACTCATACGATCTCATACAATAAGCGTTACAGAATTCAAGAACCAACTCCCCAATAGTCATAAAAAACACTCATATAGGTGTCCCCCAATTTTACATGGCTAACAGAAAGCCAAAGGACACCCATGTGAAATGTTTCTTTTATTGCTACTATTTTTTATTATGATAAGCGGCAAAGTAAGGGAGTCAAACCCTATTATAGAATAGCCCAATGGGAAAAGAAAAGAACAAGGCCGCAAGGGCAGACAAAACAAAACAACAACATAGTTGAAAGAAACCAACAGTTCCAAAGGCAACACAAATAGTGCACCGGACGTGCACTGACAACCAAAAAACCAGAAAGAGGCAAAGCCGGGGGATTAACAACAACTGGAGCAGAAGTGATCCGGTCCAGAGCAGCAGGAGCCGAGGTGGGAGCCGAAGGAGGAACTGAAGAGTCCAATAAAGACAAGGGGTTAGCAGCAGTCACCACCACCCCCACAAGAACAGCCTCATGAGGGGGCTCATCCCCCTGAGAGGAAACATCATCACTAGATGAACCATCTTCTTGGGAAGCGCTGATAGTCAAATGATCCTCATGAGCATCGTTCCACCAAGTTGCAGCACTTTTGCGGCGTGATAGAGGACATCCAACGGCCAAATGACCAATAGCAAAATAACGTCGACACCTGAAGGGGATACCCTCATAGTCCAATAATTGTTTTCAAGGCCGATCTCCAATCATCAAAACAACATCTCCAAAAAGGGGTTTGGAGATGTCAATATCCACTAGAATACGGGCAACCGTGGAGTGACCCATGAAAGAGGTAGTTGAATCAACTTTTAGAAAATGACCAATGGCATTGCCAATGCCCTCATAGCAAGAATTCTCCCAAAACTGAAGGGGGAGTTTCAGGAGATGCATCCAAATTGCATTGATATTAAGCGGCTCAGTGAGGGGATTGAAAGTAAGAGTCCAGGGTTTAATGGATAGGGAATGTTCCCCCCACATCCAAACCCTTCCATCAAGCACTAGATCTCGCTGCTCAGAAGAAGCAAAAGTCATGATGAAAAAACCTCTAGCACTGGGAAAAAGCTTAATCTTTCCAGCAACCAGCAAATTCCAAGACTCTGAGACCCAATTGTGGAGGTCGGGTAGGGAAGGCCATAGTCCATTAAACTTGCATATTACCCTTGTATTGCGGGAAAACTCTTCATTTTCTGTGACCTCAGGGCTACACACAACAACGGGGGAAGAACGGGCACAAGGGAAAGACCGACTCCCCTCCCCTCCCCACTCGAAGCATGACGAGCACTACGGCCAGCAACTGCCGCATAAGACCACCGAGGGACAATAGGAGCACGCTGCCCAGGACCAGACACACCAAACCCAACCTTAGCCTGTACACATTGTGTACCAAAGTTCTCATTTTCCTTAGGAATCCCGTCTCGAGAGGGATCACACATCCTCGAAGGCACATCATTCGCAGTCATCGTCTTCTCCAGAGACCCAACCCACCCTGCAGGATCACCAGAAAAGACACGATCTCCCCCCAGAGCCGGAGAAGAGACAACAACCATATAAAATGATGCCTGTTACAATTGCTATTGTCATGTTCCAACTCATCTCATTCTTCTGGTGCAAAGTCCATTCTGGGCATTCCAACATTCTCCTCATCAAGCATCGAAAGTTCAAACAACTCCAACTTGCCAACATTTATTATGGAAAAATTCATGTACTCCAACAGTTCCAATCTAAATGTATTGTTTCTTGCTTGTTCTATAATTAGAAATGGACCATACCTCAATGGTTAGAGTTTCCATGTCATGCCTTGTAGTTTCTCCTTGCAAAGATACACCCAAACCTTGCCAGCAACTTGAAATTTATGCTCCTCATGATGTTTATAATGGTGGATTTTGTATCTTGCTTGAGACTCTGTCTTTCCTAGACTCGAAGATGGATTTGTCTCACCTTATCTATGAACCTTGCTGCCTTAGCCATCTCTACATCCTCCTTTTCCTACCCATGCTTTCACCATCCAAGGCAAACATCAAATTGGCTTGGCGATAATCAGTCAAAAGAAACTTCAAAAGGGGACAAATTGGTGGAAGAGTGGACTGTCCCATTATAAGAATGTTGAATATATGCCAAATGCCTATCCCAACCTTTTGAATGCCTCTGATTGTACCCTATAAGTAGCTGCACCAATGTCTGGCTGACAACTTTTGTTTGTCCATCCGTTTGAAGATGAAATGCTAGAAATTGCTTAAGTTTTGTATTTGTTTTATCTCATAATGTGCACCAAAAAATTCGTAGAAACCTCATGTCATGATTAGAAATAATGCTAACTAGAATACCAAAATGAATTGATACATTTTTGAAAGATAAATCTGCAACATCATTTCCTTTTAATGTTTCCTTGCAATCAATCGATATACACAATTTTGAAAAATAATCTATGATGACAAAAATATAGTCATCACCATGTTTTGTTTTTAGCAATCCACCTACAAAATCCATACATATGCTTTCCCATGGTCTTGTAGGCACCAACAACGGTTGATATAGCCCCAATTGGGTTACACACACTACATAACTAAGAGCCTTTCATGAACTTTGAAACTTCCACCTGTAAATCATGCCAATACATAGCATCAAAGACTTGAAATTATTTTGGTCACCCTAAAAAGACCAACTACTCGTGAGGTATGTGCCTCCCTCATGAGTAGCAATCTCTGTTCTTTAAGCACACAATTTTCCAAATTAATATGACCATATGACAAACAAAAATTAGATAGCTTGAAATCCATGTTGCATACATTGAGTTGTTGATTTATATGCTTTGATGAAATCTTCATCCTTGAGATAATCAATAGCATATACCTCTTTGCTAAATGGCTCAATCAATGATGCTAGTGTGCTTATTGCTGAAAGTAATGGTGGTTTCGAAAACATATACACCAATTTTTTAGTAACCCTACACTTATATTTTATAACCAAATGGAATTGTTGCAAAATCCCATCTATTTGTAGAGGCAAGTATATTATAATTTGGTTTGAGCTTGCAAGTATTGTAATCACTTATGGTCCATATGAACAACAATCTCCTTATCCAATAGATAATGCTTCCATTTTTTTACTGCAACCAGGGCATAACTCTTTATCATATGTGTTATTGTAATGTCCCTATAATGATAATTTATAATTAAATATGAATGACATTAAAATCCATATTGAATATTATAAAACGAATATATTTATTTAAATAATAAATTAAATATTATATAAATCATATATATCCTAAATCAATATTATAAGTTAATTATTATAAATATTATAAAGTCTATCATGTCCCAATATTAAGACATTTTTAAACAACATGATAAAAGTCGGTGAAATTGCTTTGGTAAAATGACAATGATAAATACAAATATTAATAATTTATATATTATTAAATTATATATATAATATAAATATTAATAACATATAATATTATTATATTATATATGGGAATAAATATAAATAACATAAATATTGATATAAATATCAATATTGTTAATATAAATATAAATAATATTATTATTATCCTATACGATAATTATATAAACTAATACAAAGTGAGAGAAGTACTTCTCATGGCAATCAAATATAAATAAAATATGTATGCGGCAATTATAATTACAACCATTATAAGACGAGTTTATTAATATGCAGCAAAATCACTAAAAGCCACGATCTTTGGTAAAAAAACCCTTGGAAATATATAAAAGGGCATAAGGGGTATGATGGGAAAAGGGGGTGTGAAAGTATATATTATATAATATATAAACAACAACAGCAATACAATAAAAATTATATTAGTCATTCCATCGAGCAAGGAAACAACAACAACAATACAATAAAAATTATATTAGTCATTCCATCGAGCAAGGAAAACAATGGAAAATAGAAAGAAGACGACAACAATAGGTAAGGAATCCTAGGTAAAGCTACAACAAGTAAGTAAGTATTTATATTTACTTATTCAATTTATGATTTGTAATAATATAAATGATAAGATTAGTATGAAGGAACAAAGGCATGAATTCTCAAGGGTAGATACGAGACTTCCTTATTAACCACCTAACACTAAGAAGGTGAGGTAGATAGTTATGGTAGGTATTGATCAATCCATGGGAATGGGCCTTGATTGATGAATCAAGGATATTATGGCCTTGGTTGACGAATCAAGGATATTGCTATGGACCGTCGATTTAAATATTGAAGGAATGGGCCTTATTTGACAAACTAAGGAATAATGTTAATAGACCCATAGGATTGAGATGACATCACCTTCCTAACAAATCTTCTTTCACAAGGTGGGAGGTGAGGTTAATAAGAGGCCTAAGGATTATCTCACCCAAGGAGAATCATGAAGTATGGAAAAGTGGATTTGTGATGGCAAATAGTGTATGGTTATGTTTATGATTATCATTAAGATTAAGTGGAAATGGTAAATGGAAAACTAATGTGCTCTTTTACAAGTGGAAATTTTTTGCAAGGTTGTGAAAATTTTGGCTTGTTAGAAGGGGACATTACAGTTATAAAAACACAATCCCTTTAAAATTTTCTAAATGCTAACATACCAGTCTTCATCCTTGAAGCAAAATAGTCCCCATGACTCACATCCATCTCAATTTCAAAAGGTTGTTGCAGATATGATAATGCTAAAACTAGTGTTGAACTATTCTTTTCTTCAAATCCTCAAAGGCTTGCTATTGTTTGTTTCCCCAATTAAATTTCTTGCCATTACCTGTGATGGCATGTAATGGGGCAGCCACATATGAAAATGATTTTATAAATTTTCAGAGGTATTGGGCCACACCAATTAAGCTTCGTGTTTCAACACATGAATTGGGCTTTAGCTAGTTCACTATGGCCTCAATCTTTGAAGGATCAATGCTCACCTCGCCATTGCCAACTATGTGACCCAAATAAACCAAAGATGTCTTTGTAAACTCACATTTCTTCTCATTCATCAACAAGCGGTTTTGTTTTAAAATTTCAAATACTTGCTTTAAATGTAATACATGTCTTCATATGTTATACTAAAAACTAAACTATTATCAAGATACACAATCACATGAGAATCTATTAAAACCATTAATACCTCACTCATGAGATGCATAATTGTTGCTAGAATATTGTAAAGTTCGAATGGTAACACCAACTACTTAGATAGCCCTTGTTTTGTTTTAAATGTAGTCTTTCAAATATACTCTTTCTTAATCCACACTTGATAGTACCTATTTTTAAAATCAAGCTTTGTAAAATACTTGGTCTGCTTGAGCTGATCTATCAAGTCATCTATGTGGCGTAATGAGTACCAATTTCTAATTGTAATTTTATTTAGGCCTTGGTAATCCACACACATTTGTCAAGTTCTATTTTTCTTTGGCACTATAACTATTAGAGAACTACAAGGGGATGTACTTGGTCTTATAACCCCTTGTTCCAATAATTGCTTTAACAAATCTTTGACCTCTTTTGCTTCAACCACACTTTGCTTGTACAACCCAATATTGGGCAAAGGGCAATATGATAATAACTGAATTTCATGCTCTATACTTCTCTTTGGTGGTAGCCTTTTTAATTCCTTGAACAACATGGAAAACTATTGCACTAATCCACTAATTTCAAGCTAATTATGACAAGTATGTAGTCCATGTAACCATTGTACATTCACTTTAGGTTGCTCCTCTTTACTCCAAATCATTAAAAGAGTGAATTTGTTACTTGTATTAATTAGACTCTTGGCTTGAGTTGCACTAAGCATGGAGATCTAGACTTTCTTTACCATTGGATTCAAAGTGAAAGACCCACCATTAAACACCAACCTATATTGGTTTCTTCTATAGAAATAAATTGCATTCTTCATGTATAAGTACAAACTACCAAAAATGACTCCACATACAACCAAGAGAATTACATCAACCAATATTTCATCTTTAAAATAGACCCCAATACTAAAATTCAACTTAAATTATTTCTTGATGTTTATGTCCATACCTTATCTTAGCCATCCAAGAGAATACGGCTACAAACACTCCATAGTCTTTAAATGCAAATTTTCAACCAACTTGTGTGAAATGAGATTAACTTGTGCACATGTATCAAACTGATTCTACCTTCTTGTCCTTAATTTTTATTTTAATATGGAGAAGCTTGCGGAGCTCTTCATCTTTGTTGGTTTTGAAATTCTCACCAACACCACATGAATACTTTCGCACCACATAAGCAATCCTTTCATCAGAATCAAAATTACCATTAATTTCCTTACCTTTATTGATGAAGGTTGTATTGGTCTCCTTTTTCTTCATTCTCCGTGATGGTGCTAAACCTGGGTGAAGCTTTCAACACCTCTCTTTTGAGTGACCATACTTGTTAGAATAAGAACAATGGAATTTTCCTTTATCTCTACCCTTCTTTTTCTTTTCGATATTCATTGATTTTAGGCTTTTGTCTTTATCCTTGTTTTTATTGCTACCTTGTTGCTATCCCTATCTTTCTTTGTCTTTTTGTTTGAAAGAAACTGCTCTTTTCAAATCTAGCTCAAGGTAGTATGCTTGAGCACATGTTCCATCAATGTCTTTAAGTTTGTCATCAGAACATGCCATTTGAGGTGCCCAACATACTTCAACACTTATTTATCCATGATAGCCTTTCCCAATTGTACAACCTTTTTTCAAAATTCACTTGTGTACTCTTGTACACTTTATCCTTGTCTTTGATGGAAGTAACGCCACTGTATTACTCACTCTTCCTCATGGTAAATGGGATAGAATTGCTTCTTTAGTAGGGATTTGAAGTCACCCCACTTTGAAATGGGTGCAACTTTTTGACACTCCAATGACAATGCATAGCTTTCATACCATGTCAAGGCATAGTCTCCAAGTTTGAGCAGTTCAAAAGATATTTGCTGATATATTGAGTTTATGAGACCGAAATAAACTTCCATTTATGAAATCTATTGCTCCAACTTCTCAACATTGGTTTTTTCATCATATGGCTAAATATCAATTTTAGTTTCATCTTTAAAGAAGCTACCCTTTGAGGATTCTTTGGATATTTTGGTTCAAACATTTTTAGCCACTTTTCCATCACATGAGGTTTCTCCATCGCCAATCTCTTAATGATAGCAAGTGGAATGGATTACTATCAATTTTGCCCATTGTATTGAAAATTCTTGCTACATCATCTTCATGTTGCTTGAATCTCACCTCACTTTCTTCTTTCTCCCTTGACATGGCTCTTCCACTTGATCTAGTGGCTAGCATGCCACATTCACACACCTCTTTCTAATGATCTTATGGCTACGATTCCACTTGATTCATAAAGAGTAGAACACTATGCTTCAAACTCTTACCAACTTATGGATTTACTTGCTCTTCTCAACACATACAAACACCCTTCTATTGTTATGAATGCCATATGCAACATATACAATACCAATATTATGCTTAAAATGTAGGAAATAAAAGGAAACAAACATAACAAATAATCTATGCCAGGAAAATAAGACATGCACAAGACCATACAACTAAAGAAAACCTCGAAGGGAAGAAAACTCTAGAAAGATTGCAATTTCTTGCATCATGCAACCATCACCATGTCACTCCTTCATGCTTGCTCTACCTCCACATCAGGAAAACTCTATCCAATCCCCATTCAATCTCTTCCAAGAAACATTGCTAAATGTTTATGTCAAGAGCCAATCCCCCAATTGTCACCAAAAACACTCATATATGCATCCACCAATTTCCCATGGCTAATGGAGAGCGAAAGAACACCCATGTAAAATATTTCTTTTACAATTGTTATTACAATTTTGTTGCATGTATGATGTTTGGATTGCCATATAGAATGATTACTCAACCTTAAACAAGCATCCAAAATAACTCAAGACTCGACAACAAGCTCACATGACTTCCACAACCAATGAAAACCACTTCAAAAACATTTGTGTGCTTCAATAACTATATATTAGTAACTAGTGCTCCAACAACAATTGCACATTCTCTGACAACCAAATGGTCCAACATGTTTAACAAAATTACAAATTAATAAAACTTCCTTGGTTGCCTGAGTGACTACTATGTACTCAATTTTTGTACTTGAAAGTGCAACAATTCTCTATCTCTTGCTTATCTAGCTCATTATTTCATGAAACAAATTAAACACAACCACTTATGGATATTTAAGAATCAATATCTCTTTCCCAATTAGCATCAACAAAACCTTCTACCTCATTTCAAGTCTTCCTTAGAAGTAGATTATATAATTTGGAGTGCCACACAAATATCTTAAGATCCTTTTTATATTAGTCCAAAGTTACTTCTTTGGGTTTGACATATATATATTCAAAACTCCCATTGCATGGATAATATTTGGTTGGGTATGTTGGTGCCTGAATTGACTGTCAGTTCTTGAGCAAATTTTATGCAGGCACCATCCCATAAAATCCAAAAAATTTTCCAGTTTTGGGGCCCCTCAGTGTTCTTCAACATCTGCATTCATTTTTTTTGAGGAGGTGGTCTTCTTGTTTTCTCCATCGGCATGAGTTTGCATGTGTCTTGGCGATCATTTCAGTAGCATGGTGTGTTCTTTGTATATCGCCAAGAGTTTGCCTATCGGCAAAGGATATTATGGTTCCACCGACGGCGTTGGTCATGCCGATGGGGGGTGAGTCAAGTGTTCGTCGGCGAGACGGTTGTCTATCGGCGAAGGTTTTTTGGGAGCTGCCGATGTGAGGAGTTTGGCCGATGCGATGTCGTCGGCGTAGGTCTCGCCGATGGAGGGATGCGAAGGTGAGCATCGGGAAGACTTTGGCTATCGGACGAAGTGTGGAGAGTTGGGCCAACAGGGGTACTCTGGCCGATGGTATGGTTATCGGCGTAACAAGTGATGTCGGCGAAGGAGTTTTTGATTGAGCCGATGGCGTGGGTCTGGCCGATAAGGTAGTGCGGAGGCTTCGTCGGTGAGACGGGTGATATCGGCGGAAGTGCTTTTGGTTGCTCCGATGGTCTTTGTCTCGGCGACAAGGGGTGTGGAGCTGGCATCGGGGTGACGGGGAGGATTGTCTTGGCGACAGCAATGTCATCGGTGTGAGTGGTATCATCGGCAGAGGATGTTTCGGGTTGGCCGATGGTAGTAGTCTGGCCGACAGGGGATTACAATAGGCGTCGGCATAACCTTTGAGGTCGGCAGGAGATTTGTGGAGCTGGCCGATGGTTCTCCTCTGGCCGATGGGGATGTTGGTGACTTGTGGAGATGTTGCGATCGGCGAGACCACTGTGGTCGGCAGGAGAATTGTGGGGTGAGCCGATGGCATATGTCTCGGCGATGGGTTTTGACGAAGGCATGTGTGTCGAGCGCGGCAAAAGCGCTCGACACTTGGTATGTGTGCGGCCCCATTTTTAAACTAATGAAGGTGTCTCCTCACCGTGCATGTGGGATTATTCCCTTGTATGTTTTGAACTTGCAAAGAGGCGTTTTGGCGGGAATTCCTTTTTGACGTGCAGCGACGGTTTTTTAGGCGACCGCGGGTGGTTGAGACCCTTAGTGGCGACTGTGCTGGGGCATGGGCGAGTTGTTGCACAGTCAGGTACCGGATTTTTGACATGAAGACTTCCAGATAGTGGCGCTTGGCTCGAGGCTCCTCTTTGTCTGCTGCATTTACATTTTCTGAGCGCCATTCCTTCTGAGGACTGTATCTGGCGGTTTTCTTTGTAATAACCATGTAATTAATTGCTGTGGTACACTCTCTGGCTGTTATAAGCAGACTGTGTTACCATTTTTCAGGTTGTTGAAAGTTGAACATTTTGGCTCTATAACACAATACAGTTCGTTTTGGTTGCTCTGTATAGTTTAACTTGTGAGTTTATGTATCTCCTGTTGTACGATTTGGCATGAATCCACTGATTCCATGGTTAATCTTATATGAATAATGCTATGTTTGCATGTGTTATGCTGATTCTGTCTCCAGTTTTGCATGTGTCTTTCTTACTGCAATAGGGATGCCATAAGTATAGACAGCTTAACACTCTGTATTGGGAGATATCTGTAAGGCAGGTATCACATGTGTATCCCCCTGAAATCCAGTTTTAGCTATTCATGCTGATCATTCACAGGTGTATGTCTACCGACTCCAAGCCCTGGATAGGCACCAATCTGGTTCTGTGTTGAGGTTATACACCATGTCCAGCTTTGCATCCAAAATTCAAATCAAACCATTTCATCCTTCCATCTGTTAGTTGTAGGATTAGGATTAGGACCCTCTGCATGCTCTCATACCTAACCAGACATTATGTCCAAGAATGTTGCCAACCTTGTGATTTGTTACACAAATCTTGGTCCATACATGAGAGTATTCTGCCTGTTGATGTCAAGTTAAATCCTTCTGTCATTGAGCTAGTCAAGGTTATACTTTTATCAAGTAGGGAAACCCCCCTTGGTGCGGCAGAACCAGAAGTGAAGGGGAGGAGCTCATGCAACCTCCTGTATTCAGTTGGCTGAATCTGCCTGTGCATTAGAACTGGCAAACCCTAATGCTGATTCAGAAGAAAAACCAACAAAATGGCGACTCTGCTGGGGAAGAAATTTGAGAAAGGGTTATATCTTGTGACCCATCCGAGTCACCAATAGAAAATGGCGACTCCGCTGGGGAGTCTTTCATGTGAATGATGATGCTCTGCTGGTGGTATGAACTCAGAAAAATATGTGTTGAGCTTTCAGCTGCTATAAATTTTGTCCTCTCTGGAGAGGTGGCGACTCTGCAAAAGACCTGAATGCACATAAAAGTTGATGTGTGTGTTGTGACAGAAAATGTGTTGTTTAGACTTCAGCATCTGTATAAGAAAGGTACCTTGTTCCTTCCCCTTTATATTTGCTGTTTTGCTGCATAAGTTAGATGCCAGGGGAGGCTATAGGTCTTAGGAATGCAAAGGATGTCTGAAAATAGAAATTTCATGAATCCAAGTATGAATTATCCCGTACTCAGTGGTGAAATGTTGGACAAAAGAATAGAAGAGATAAGAAATAGGTTGATATTCTTAGAGGCTGAGCAGGCCCAGTTAAAAAACAATAACCCTGTTGTGTCTGCCAATCAGAAAGCTAAACCTCCTATCAGCCCTTTTGATCATTTGTATGACCAACTAGATTTGTCATGGGTGGATCATAAAGTAGAAACTATGCCTGCTAGGATATACCGTCAGATGCCTAGATTTAGTGGTCACAGTGTATGTGATGGGAATGCACATATCCAAAATTTTCATGAGTTCATGGGAAAGCATTCATTCAGAGATGAGGATATGTGGATGAGGTTTTTTGTTAGGTCCTTTGATGCAAAAGCAAAAGACTGGTATTTGAGCCTTCCAAAGAGATTTTTTGCCTGTTGGGATGAGCTTGCTGACTGTTTCAAAGAAGAATTTGCAAGAGAACCTGCTGATCTTGTTGCAGAATTGATGAACATCAGAAAACAAGATGAAGAGCCATGTGTTGATTTCAGTCATAGGTTTGCAGTAGCCCTTTCACAGATCCCAGAAGTCTTCAGACCTGATATTTCAACCTGTGTTGGCATATTCTTTGAAGCTTTTGAGGAGGGCTCTAGTGCAATACTGAGGGATTTCAAGGTAACAGGTATGCAGATGGCATACAAATTTGCTGAAAATATAGAAAATTTTAGAAATGGGCGCCTGTTGATATCCCTGTCCCCAGGCCTTAGTGTGAAAAATAGTTGTGAAGCTGCAAATGACCAAATGATTATGGCATCATGTGCAGATAAAAATGAAAATGAAAGCATAGAGGTTGAGACTGCTGCATTTGAACATAATGCTAACAATACTGCTCAACTGAATTGTTCACCAGTTGAGGATGCCAGTGAAAGGACTAGTGAGGATTCCCATTGCAATGATGAGGCATATGACCATGAAAACAATAACGAGGTTGTGGACAGCAATGAGCAATTTTTGGAATGGACCTGTGGAGACAATTGTGAGTATTGTACTCAAGACAGAGAAGATATAAGCAAACAGAGAAGCAGTCCTATGTGTGACCCATTGCCTTCCTTTCAAACACATGGAGATCATGAAGAGCAGTCAGGGATTGAAACAAGTGCTAGTGCAGAGCATGATTATTTTTCATTTGATGGCTGTTTTGCTTATGACACACAGGCTGATACTCCTCCACAGAGTGAATCCATTGGTGATGAAGATGTGTGCTCTGCTGCCCATGAACCAATGGCATACTATGATGAAACTGATGCACCTGGATCACCCATCTTTGACACGTGATGATGAGGATCTGTCTGAGTATGGTGAAGATCTAGACACTATTTTTGGCTTGGATTCTGTTTCTCATCCTGATGAAAGAGGAAACAACATGCATCAGGTAAGTGACTGTGAAAATGTGCCTAATTTGAAAGAGATGCCAGAGCCTGATCTTTTCCAGGTTGGTGCTACTATTGGTTGTGTACATGATGTGCACAATTGTGAATTTGAAAGCTTTTCTTTTGAGAGGCCAGCATATGAAATGAGCTCTGATTTTCCTAGCTGCATGGTGGACTTTGAATATTTTCAGTTTTCAGTCCAGCTAGGAGATCATTTTGCAATGCATAATGCTGATACAAATGATAACTTGTGTTTTATGCCATGTGAGTATGCATTGCCTGATACATTCTGCATCCACTTGTTGCCGGATGCTAAGGGTTATCTGCACAGGGATGACAGTGACAAGCTAAATCAGAAGGTTGAATGTGCAGATGACCAGGTTTGTTTATGGTCAGATCATGGTAGCATTCTCAGGCTTGACCCAGTGCATGCAAATGAGAATAAGGTGTTTGATAAAGGGAAATATTGGTTCTCCTTTTCTTGGTGGCCTTAGGCCATCAAGTTTGATTGGTGATGCAGATCATTATAACTTCATGACTCTGTGCCCAATGGATAGGGGACTGGTCTGCATCCCAGAGTTCTGTGGTTCTTGCCATGCCTACAAGAGGCATGCATCCTCAGACAGAGCCACTGTTGGTGCCTGAATTGACTGTCAGTTCTTGAGCAATTTTTATGCAGGCACCATCCCATAAAATCCAAAAAAATTTCCAGTTTTGGGGCCCCTCAGTGTTCTTCAACATCTGCATTCATTTTTTTTGAGGAGGTGGTCTTCTTGTTTTCTCCATCGGCATGAGTTTGCATGTGTCTTGGCGATCATTTCAGTAGCATGGTGTGTTCTTTGTATATCGCCGAGAGTTTGCCTATCGGCAAAGGATATTATGGTTCCACCGACGGCGTTGGTCATGCCGATGGGGGGTGAGTCAAGTGTTCGTCGGCGAGATGGTTGTCTATCGGCGAAGGTTTTTTGGGAGTTGCCGATGTGAGGAGTTTGGCCGATGCGATGTCGTCGGCGTAGGTCTCGCCGATGGAGGGATGCGAAGGTGAGCATCAGGAAGACTTTGGCTATCGGACGAAGTGTGGAGAGTTGGGCCGACAGGGGTACTCTGGCTGATGGTATGGTTATCGGCGTAACAAGTGATGTCGGCGAAGGAGTTTTTGATTGAGCCGATGGCGTGGGTCTGGCCGATAAGGTAGTGCGGAGGCTTCGTCGGTGAGACGGGTGATATCGGTGGAAGTGCTTTTGGTTGCTCCGATGGTCTTTGTCTCGGCGACAAGGGGTGTGGAGCTGGCATCGGTGTGACGGGGAGGATTGTCTTGGCGACAGCAATGTCATCGGTGTGAGTGGTATCATCGGCAGAGGATGTTTCGGGTTGGCCGATGGTAGTAGTCTGGCCGACAGGGGATTACAATAGGCGTCGGCATAACCTTTGAGGTCGGCAGGAGATTTGTGGAGCTGGCCGATGGTTCTCCTCTGGCCGATGGGGATGTTGGTGACTTGTGGAGATGTTGCGATCGGCGAGACCACTGTGGTCAGCAGGAGAATTGTGGGGTGAGCCGATGGCATATGTCTCGGCGATGGGTTTTGACGAAGGCATGTGTCGAGCGCGGCAAAAGCGCTCGACACTTGGTATGTGTGCGGCCCCATTTTTAACTAATGAAGGTGTCTTCTCACCGTGCATGTGGGATTATTCCCTTGTATGTTTTGAACCTGCAAAGAGGCGTTTTGGCGGGAATTCCTTTTTGACATGCAGCGACGATTTTTTAGGCGACCGCGGGTGGTTGAGACCCTTAGTGGCGACTGTGCTGGGGCATGGGCGAGTTGTTGCACAGTCAGGTACCGGATTTTTGACATGAAGACTTCCAGATAGTGGCGCTTGGCTCGAGGCTCCTCTTTGTCTGCTGCATTTACATTTTCTGAGCGCCATTCCTTCTGAGGACTGTATCTGGCGGTTTTCTTTGTAATAACCATGTAATTAATTGCTGTGGTACACTCTCTGGCTGTTATAAGCAGACTGTGTTACCATTTTTCAGGTTGTTGAAAGTTGAACATTTTGGCTCTGTAACACAATACAGTTTGTTTTGGTTGCTCTGTATAGTTTAACTTGTGAGTTTATGTATCTCCTGTTGTACGATTTGGCATGAATCCACTGATTCCATGGTTAATCTTATATGAATAATGCTATGTTTGCATGTGTTATGCTGATTCTGTCTCCAGTTTTGCATGTGTCTTTCTTACTGCAATAGGGATGCCATAAGTATAGACAGCTTAACACTCTGTATTGGGAGATATCTGTAAGGCAGGTATCACATGTGTATCCCCCTGAAATCCAGTTTTAGCTATTCATGCTGATCATTCACAGGTGTATGTCTACCGACTCCAAGCCCTGGATAGGCACCAATCTGGTTCTGTGTTGAGGTTATACACCATGTCCAGCTTTGCATCCAAAATTCAAATCAAACCATTTCATCCTTCCATCTGTTAGTTGTAGGATTAGGATTAGGACCCTCTGCATGCTCTCATACCTAACCAGACATTATGTCCAAGAATGTTGCCAACCTTGTGATTTGTTACACAAATCTTGGTCCATACATGAGAGTATTCTGCCTGTTGATGTCAAGTTAAATCCTTCTGTCATTGAGCTAGTCAAGGTTATACTTTTATCAAGTAGGGAAACCCCCCTTGGTGCGGCAGAACCAGAAGTGAAGGGGAGGAGCTCACGCAACCTCCTGTATTCAGTTGGCTGAATCTGCCTGTGCATTAGAACTGGCAAACCCTAATACTGATTCAGAAGAAAAACTAACAAAATGGCGACTCTGCTGGGGAAGAAATTTGAGAAAGGGTTATATCTTGTGACCCATCCGAGTCACCAACAAAAAATGGCGACTCCGCTGGGGAGTCTTTCATGTGAATGATGATGCTCTGCTGGTGGTATGAACTCAGAAAAATATGACTGGCTGTGTCGGCGATGGGACTTTTTGCCAGGCCGACGGTGTTGGTCTGGCCGATGGCAGTGTTGTTTGAGCTTTCATCGGAGTATTATGGTTATCAGCGTAACAAGTGATGTCGGCGAGGGAATTTCCTGTTGGGCCGATGGCATATGTTTGGCCGATAGATGTCATCGGCGTGAGTGGTAAGGTCGGCGAAGGAATGTTCAGTTGCTCCGATGGTCTTTGTCTCGCCGAAGACTTTGGAGTGTGGAGTTTGCGATCGGCGAGACCACTGTGGTCGGCGGGAGATTTTTGAGGTAAGCCGATGGCGTGGGTCTGGCCGATAAGGTAGTGCGGAGGCTTCGTCGGTGAGATGGGTGATATCGGCGGAAGTGCTTTTGGTTGCTCCGATGGTCTTTGTCTCGGCGACAAGGGGTGTGGAGTTGGCATCGGGGTGACGGGGAGGATTGTCTTGGCGACAGCAATGTCATCGGTGTGAGTGGTATCATCGGCAGAGGATGTTTCGGGTTGGCCGATGGTAGTAGTCTGGCCGACAGGGGATTACAATAGGCGTCGGCATAACCTTTGAGGTCGGCAGGAGATTTGTGGAGCTGGCCGATGGTTCTCCTCTGGCCGATGGGGATGTTGGTGACTTCTGGAGGTGTGGCGATCGGCGAGACAACTGGAGTCGGCGGGAGATTTTTGAGGAAGGCCGATGGTATATGTTTGGCCGATGGGCTGTGGACGAAGGGTCGTATGTCGAGCGCGGCAAAAGCGCTCGACACTTGGTATGCATGCGGCTATGTTTATAAAGCGCTAGTGTGTTCTCCCCACCATGCATGTGGGACTATTCTTTTTCCACAATTTGAACATGCGATGTGTTTTGGCGGGAAACTTCTGTTCGACTGTTGCGACGGTTTCCAAGTGAACTGCGGGTGGTTGAGACCCTTAATGACGGTCGTGCAGGGGTATGGGCGATGGATACAAACGGTGAAGCTGCCTGATCGTGGATGAAGACTTCTAGATAGTGGCACGTGGCTCGAGGCTCCTCTTTGTCTGCTGCATTTACATTTTCTGAGCGCCATTCCTTCTAAGGACTGTATCTGGTGGATTTTTTGTAACAGTCATGTAATTAATTGCTGTGGTACACTCTCTGGCTGTTATAAGCAGACTGTGTTACCATTTTTTAGGTTGTTGAAAGTTGAAGATTTTTGGCTCTGTAATTCAAAACAAGCTGATCTGGTTGCTCTGTACAGCTAAACCTGTGAGTCTATGTATCTCTTGTTGTATGTTTTGGCATGAACCCACTGATTTCATGATTAATCTTATATGAGAAATGCTATCTTAGCATGTGTTTTGTTAATTCTGTCTCCAGTATTGCATGTATTCTTCTTCTGAGTCTGGATATTTAAGCAATGTTGAGACTCTAGAACATAGAATTCCTGTGTTGAATGTCTGATCTTTTAACTTCTGCTCAAAGGTAGATTAAACTGTTTTTCAGATTAAACATTGGGAAGGGTATACTGCAGTAGGGATGCCATAAGTAGAGATAACTTAACACTCTGTATTGGGAGATATCTGTAAGGCAGGTATCATATATATCCCTCTGAAATCTAGTTTTAGCTGTTCATGCTGATCATTCACAGGTGTATGTCTACTGACTCCAGGCCCTGGATAGGCACCAATCTTGCTTTGTGTTTGTGTTACAACCATGTCCAGCTTTGCATCCAAACTTAAAATCAAAGTCAAACTCTAAAACAACCATTAGGACATTAGAATTAGTTTTAGGATCCTCAGTCCTCTGTCTACAACTGCAAATAGGCCCAAAGCTAGCCCCTTTGCTCTTATCTTTCGGTTTTGGTCTACTTACAGGAGGACTCATCTGCTTTCTGTCAGCATCCCAGCCTTAGTATGCACATTATCATGGGTGTTGAGTAGGGAATACCCCCCTAGGTTTTGCAGAGCCTGAAGAAGAAGAGGAGATAAAATATAGAGTCTATCTCCTACACTGTTGGCCCCTGGCCCAGAGATCCTGTTGATCACTGATGGCTACCTTGTAGGGAAATCTAGGAATAAGCATCCAGTCTGGGAAAAAACCAACATATTCATTGGCTTTGAATCTTCCATCCCAAATTTCTTCAACAATTCTTTCACATATTTGGTTTGAGAAATGAAGATTCCTTTCTTTGTTTGAGTGATTTGTAGACCCAAGAAGAAATTCATTTCACCAAGCATAGACATCTCAAACTCACTTTTCATTTGATTTGCAAAAGTTTTACACATACTATCTCTTCCTCCAAAAATGATATCATCAACAAACACTTCAACAATCAAGATGTTTTCATGATCAATTTTGAAAGACAAGTTACTGTCAGCAGTACCTTTGTTGAAACCAATCTTCAAAAGATGCTTGTCCGATCTTTCATACTAGGCTCTTGGGGCTTGCTTCAATCCATACAGTGCCTTCTTCAACTTGCAGACCATATCACCATGATCAGACATTTGAAAACCATCCGGTTGTTCAATGTACACTTCTTCTTCCAAGTCACCATTTAGGAAGGCAGATTTGACATCCATCTGATATACCTTGAAATCCTTGAAAGCAGCAAAAGCAAGAAATAGTCTGACTGCTTCAATTCTTGCCACCAGAGCAAAACTTTCTTCAAAATCAACTCCTTCTATTTGAGAATAACCCTTGCAGACCAATCTAGCTTTATTTCTGATTACTTCACCAACTTCATTCAGTTTGTTCCGAAAAACCCATTTTGTTCCAATCACATTCTTATTTCTAGGTCTGGGAACAAGATCCCAAGTGTGATTTTTCTCAATTTGCACTAGCTCTTTCTCCATTGCCTTAGTCCAGTTTTCATTATTGCAAGCTTCATTCAGTGTCTTAGGTTCAATCTTTGAAATCAGACAATACTCTTCTGAATCTTGAGCAATTTTCCTTCTTGTTTGTACTCCTTTGCATTTATCACCTATGATTTGATCTTCAGCGTGGTTCAGTCTTACATACCTAGGAACTTTGGGAATTTCTTGCACTTCTGATTCTTGATCAGGCTCATTGAAACTCATCTCTTCTTCTTGGTTTACCAGATCAGTTTGAATCTGACTCTCAGAAGAGGCTTGGGTTCCTTGAATCAGAACACCATTCTGATCATCTTCATCATACTCATAAAACCTTGAGGGTTTCTCAATTCCCTCATCAACCTTCACATTTGTACTTTCTATCATCTTTCTCAGTCTCTTGTTATAACACCGGTATGCTTTGCTTTGAGTAGAGTAGCCCAAGAATATTCCTTCATCACTTCTAGCATCAAACTTTCCTAGATCTTCATCTCTTTTGATGTAGCATTTGCTACCAAAGACTCTGAAATATCTTACAGTAGGAGTAATGCCAAACCAAAGTTCATAAGGAGTCTTACCGGTATTGCTTCTGATTTGAACTCGATTGAGAGTATAGACTACAGTGCTGACAACTTCTCTCCAATAGATCTGAGGAACATTTGCTTCCATCATCATGGTCCTAGATGCTTCCTGGATGGTTTGGTTCTTTTTCTCGACTACTCCATTCTACTGTGGAGTCCTAGGAGTAGACAACTGTCTCTTAATTCCATGTTTCTCATAGATCTCTATGAACCCGCTGGATGTGAATTCTCCACCTCTATCAGACCTCAGACACTTCAATTTTAATCCAGTTTCATTCTCCACCATAGCCTTGAATATTTTGAATTTTTCAAGAGCTTTTGATTTCTTTTTTAAAAAGGTTACCCACATCATCCAGGAATAGTCATCAATTAGTAGCATGAAGTATCTATCACCTTGAATACTC
The DNA here is from genome assembly GCA_027924645.1 of Cunninghamia lanceolata. Taxonomy (NCBI): domain Eukaryota; kingdom Viridiplantae; phylum Streptophyta; class Pinopsida; order Cupressales; family Cupressaceae; genus Cunninghamia; species Cunninghamia lanceolata. The sequence continues at coordinate 1,863,082 of BSBN01001387.1, read as the reverse complement.
GTGATTCTTGCCGGACCATAAAGATCAGTATGAACCAAGTCCAATAATCTGGTAGAAGACAGTGTTGGTTTGTCTTCTGAATCAGCATTAGGGTTTGCCACTTCTAATGCACAGGCAGATTCAGCCAACTAATACAGGAGGTTGTGTGAGCTGCCTCCCCTTCACTTCTGGTTTTGCCGCACCAAGGGGGGTATCCCTATAACTCAAGATGTAACCTTGACTAGCTCAAAGATAGAAAGATCTAACTTGACAACAACAGGCAGAATACTCTCATGTATGGACCAAGATCTGTATGATAGATCACAAGGTGGGCAACGTTCTTGGACATATATGTCTGGTTAGGGATGAGAGCATACAAGGGTTTCCTACTCCTAATCCTACAACTAACAGATGGAAGGGAGAGATGGTTTGAAATGATGTTTGGATGCAAACCTGGACCTGGTGTATAACCTCAACACAGAGCTAGATTGGTGCCTATCCAGGGCTTAGAGTCGGTAGACATACACCTGCGAATGATCAGCATGAATAGCTAAAACTGGATTTCAGGGGGATACACATGATATCTGCCTTACAGATATCTCTCAATACAGAGTGTTAAGCTGTCGATACTTATGGCATCCCTATTGCAGGAAGAAAGATACATGCAAAACTGGAGACAGAATCAGCATAACACATGCAAACATAGCATTATTCATATAAGATTAACCATGAAATCAGTGGATTCATGCCAAAACGTACAACAGGAGATACATAAACTCACAAGTTTTGCTGCACAGAGCAACCAAAACCAGTTGTATCTTATTACAGAGCCAAAATGTCCAGTTTTCAACAACCTTCAAATGAGCAACACAGCCCTACTTATACACCAAGGAGGTGCTCAGCCTTAATTACATAGTTGACCAAAAAAACCCGCCAGATACACAGTATCATCAGATTGGCGCTCAAACATTCAATGCAGCAGGTGGGAGAGAAGACAGGAAGAAATCTCGAGCCTTGCGCCGCCGCCTAGGGATCCACATCTTCAATCGGGTACTAGATCCGTCCACACCATCGCCCATACCTCTGCAACAATCCCCATTAATGGCGCACCAACCCGCGGCCTTGGGAAATGCAAAATACTGTGCGTCGCAACCGTTTCCCGCCAAGATACATCGTCATGATATTTGAAAATATGCAGGGTCGAATTATCCCACATGCACCCCGCAGCAACCTCCTCATCACCTTATATACTAGGTCGCGAGCATATATGATGTCGGTGCTTTTGCTCCCGACGACACTAGTATAAACCTTCATCATCATCCTCCAGCAGCATGATATCCTGTTGCTTGAAATATCACCTTGACGTCAGCATCATATCGCAATATCACCTGCATGATAAACGCCTTCATCGACACAACCTGATCCATCGGAGGAAGATTCTCCTGCTTAGCCGATACCAAATGTCTGGCCGATGAACATCCTGATGACGTCACCGTCATATCCTGCTGACGTCATCAGCATATCTGCCTATCGCACACCTCCTCATATCCGGATGACGTCATCGTCATATTCGCAACATTGGGGGATCTTCATAAGATGAGTAATGTTAGAAATATGACCCCCCGGACCTTGATGACGTCACCACCACATGTCGGCATCAGGATGATATTCGGAAGATAACCGGATATTTGGAAATATCATCCTGATGCACAAATATCATGCTGCACTATAGCTCCGCTATAAGATCGGGGTGATATATGAATATGACAGATATTTGAAATGATCACCCCCCACTGGATAATGCATGAAGCCGACAGGCGGATATCTCCCTGATATCAGCATCATCATGATGCTGGAACAAACATACATCCGGGTGATATTCAAATATGAAAATATCACCCCCTCCTTCGGAAATATCATGATGCAGATAGGCAGAGAAATAGATATCACCCTGACATAAGAATGACGTCAGCATCATCAGGGTGATAAAACAATGAACATGAAGTGATAAAACAACATCAAGATGATCTTGACTAAGATCACCCGATGTTCAAATATGATGACCCCGATGAAGATCGGATCACACATAGGACTTTGCAGCAACATCATCAGGATGATCTTAAGTAAGATCACTCGATGTTAGAATATCACCCCAGCGAAAGATCATGCTGACGGAAAATATGATGACCCTCGTAAGCAACATCAGGGTGATGTCTGGAAACATGATGATGATGACCTCCTCCAAAGAAAATATGATGCTGATGTTAAAACATGCTGAGGAGGCCCAAAGACTTAGAACTTTTTTGGATTTTTTGGGAAGGTGCCTGCATGCTTATATGCTTGAAAACTGACTGCTCATGCAGGCACCAACAGTGGCTCTGTCTGGGGACGTGCAGGTGCAAGACTGCAGCGAGAACCCCAGATCTCTGGGATGCAGACCAGTCCCTTATCCATTGGGCACAGAGTCAAATACTGCACTGACCTGCATCACCAAACACACTTGATGGCCTAAGGCCACCAAGAAAAGAAAAACATGTATCTCCCTTTGTCAAACACTTTGTTTTCATCTGCATTTACTGGATCAAGCCTGGAGATACTGCCATGATCTGACCCCAAACAAACCTGGTCATCTGCACATTCATCCCTCTGATTTAGCTTGTCACTGTCATCGCTGTGCAGATAACCCTTAGCATCCGGCAACAAGTGGATGCAGAATGTATCAGGCAATGCATACTCAAATGGTATAGAACACAGGTTATCATCTGTATCATCATCATGCATTGCAACATGATCTCCTAGCTGGACTGCAAATAGGAAACACTTAGAGTCCACCACACAACTAGGAAGATCAGGGCTCATTGTATTATATGCTGGCACATCAAAAGAAAAGCTTTCAAAATCACAATTGTGCACATCATGTACACAACAATCAGCAGCACCAGGCTGGAAAAGATCAGGCTCTGACACCTCTTTACAATCAGGCACATTTTTACAATCACTTACCTGATGTATGTTGTTTCCTCTTTCATCAGGATGAGAAATAGAATCCAAGTCAAAAACCATGTCAAGACCCTCACCATACTCAAATAGATCCTCATCACCATATGTGTCAAAAATGGGTGACCCAGGTGCATCAGTTTCATCATAGTATGCCATTTGTTCATGGGCAGCAGAGCATGCATCTTCATCACCAATGGATTCCCTCTGTGGAGGAGTATTAGCCTGTATGCTTATTTCTTCTCTATCTTGAGCACAATACTCACAATTATCTCCACAGGTCCATTCCAAAAATTGCTCATTGCTGTCCACAACCTCATTGTTGTTTTCATGGTCAGATGCCTCATCATTGCAATGGGAATCCTCATTAGTCCTTTCACTGGCATCCTCAACATTCATCTTTTCATCTTCACATGATGCCTTAATTATTTGGTCATTTGCAGCTTTACAACTATTATTCACACCAAGGCCTGGGGACAGGGGTTTCAGCAGGTGCACATTTCTGATTTTTTCTATCTTTTCTATGAACCTGTATGCCATCTGCATACTTGTCACCTTGAAATCCCTCAGTATTGCACTAAAGCCCTCCTCAAAAGCTTCAAAGAATATGCCAACACAGGCTGAAATATCAGGTCTGAAGACTTCTGGGATCTGTGAAAGGGCTATTGCAAACCTATGACTGAAATCAACACATGGCTCTTCATCTTGTTTTCTGATTCTCATCAATTCTGCAACAAGATCAGCCGGTTCTTTTGCAAATTCTTCCTTGAAACAGTCAGCAAGCTCATCCCAACAGGCAAAGGATCCTTTTGAAAAGCTCAAATACCAGTCTTTTGCTTTTGCATCAAAGGACCTAACAAAAAACCTCATCCACATATCCTCATCTCTGAATGAATGTTTTCCCATAAAACTGTGAAAATTTTGGATATGTGCATTCCCATCACATACACTGTGACCACCAAATCTGGGCATCTGACAGTATATCCTAGCAGGCATAGTTTCTACTTTATAATCAACCCATGACAAATCCAGTTGGTCATACAAAGGATCAAAAGGGCTGAGAAGAGGTTTAGCCTTCTGACTAGCAGACACAACAGGGTTACTGCTTTTTAACTGGGCCTGCTCAGCCTCTAAGAATATCAACCTATTTCTTATCTCTTCTATTCTTTTATTCAACATTTCACCGCTGAGTATGGGATAATTCATACTTGGATTCATAAAAATCTTACTCTTAGACATCCTTTGTTTGCCTAAGACCTAAGGCTTCCCTTGGCATCTAACTTATGCAGTAAAATAGCAAATATAAAGGGGAAGGAACAAGACACCTTTTCTCATATAGATGCTGAAATATGAACAGCACATTTTTGTCACATCACATACATCCATCTTTCATGTGCATTTAGATCTTTTTTGCAGAGTCGCCACCTCTCCAAAGAGGACAAAATTTACAGCAGCTGAAAGCTCAACACATATTTTTCTGAGTTCATACCACCAGCAGAGCAAAACTTCACCAGAGACTGCAGGATATCACTTTACATCAACATCCCCAGTAGAGTCGCCATTTTGTTGGTTTTTCTTCTGAATCAGCATTAGGGTTTGCCACTTCTAATGCACAGGCAGATTCAACCAACTAATACAGGAGGTTGCGTGAGCTGCCTCCCCTTCACTTCTGGTTTTGCCGCACCAAGGGGGGTATCCCTATAACTCAAGATGTAACCTTGACTAGCTCAAAGATAGAAAGATCTAACTTGACAACAACAGGCAGAATACTCTCATGTATGGACCAAGATCTGTATGATAGATCACAAGGTGGGCAACGTTCTTGGACATATATGTCTGGTTAGGGATGAGAGCATGCAAGGGTTTCCTACTCCTAATCCTACAACTAACAGATGGAAGGAAGAGATGGTTTGAAATGATGTTTGGATGCAAACCTGGACCTGGTGTATAACCTCAACACAGAGCTAGATTGGTGCCTATCCAGGGCTTAGAGTCGGTAGACATACACCTGCGAATGATCAGCATGAATAGCTAAAACTGGATTTCAGGGGGATACACATGATATCTGCCTTACAGATATTTCCCAATACAGAGTGTTAAGCTGTCGATACTTATGGCATCCCTATTGCAGGAAGAAAGATACATGCAAAACTGGAGACAGAATCAGCATAACACATGCAAACATAGCATTATTCATATAAGATTAACCATGAAATCAGTGGATTCATGCCAAAACGTACAACAGGAGATACATAAACTCACAAGTTTTGCTGCACAGAGCAACCAAAACCAGTTGTATCTTATTACAGAGCCAAAATGTCCAGTTTTCAACAACCTTCAAATGAGCAACACAGCCCTACTTATACACCAAGGAGGTGCTCAGCCTTAATTACATAGTTGACCAAAAAAACCCGCCAGATACACAGTATCATCAGATTGGCGCTCAAAAATTCAATGCAGCAGGTGGGAGAGAAGACAGGAAGAAATCTCGAGCCTTGCGCCGCCGCCTAGGGATCCACATCTTCAATCGGGTACTAGATCCGTCCACACCATCGCCCATACCTCTGCAACAATCGCCATTAATGGCGCACCAACCCGCGGCCTTGGGAAATGCAGAATACTGTGCGTCGCAACCGTTTCCCGCCAAGATACATCGTCATGATATTTGAAAATATGCAGGGTCGAATTATCCCACATGCACCCCGCAGCAACCTCCTCATCACCTTATATACTAGGTCGCGAGCATATATGATGTCGGTGCTTTTGCTCCTGACGACACTAGTATAAACCTTCATCATCATCCTCCAGCACCATGATATCCTGTCGCTTGAAATATCACCCTGATGTCAGCATCATAATCGCAATATCACCTGCACGATAATCGCCTTCATCCGCACAACCTGATCCATCGGAGGAAGATTCTCCTGCTTAGCCGATACCAAATGTCTGGCCGATGAACATCCTGATGACGTCACCGTCATATCCTGCTGACGTCATCAGCATATCTGCCTATCGCGCACCTCCTCATATCCGGATGACGTCATCGTCATATTCGCAACATTGGGGGATCTTCATAAGATGAGTAATGTTAGAAATATGACCCCCCGGACCTTGATGACGTCACCACCACATGTCAGCATCAGGATGATATTCGGAAGATAACCGGATATTTGGAAATATCATCCTGATGCACAAATATCATGCTGCACTGTAGCTCCGCTATAAAATTAGGGTGATATATGAATATGACAGATATTTGAAATGATCACCCCCCACTGGATAATGCATGAAGCCGACAGGCGGATATCTCCCTGATATCAGCATCATCATGATGCTGGAACAAACATACATCCGGGTGATATTCAAATATGAAAATATCACCCCCTCCTTCGGAAATATCATGATGCAGATACGCAGAGAAATAGATATCACCCTGACATAAGAATGACGTCAACATCATTAGGGTGATAAAACAACGAACATGAAGTGATAAAACAACATCAAGATGATCTTGACTAAGATCACCCGATGTTCAAATATGATGACCCCGATGAAGATCGGATCACACTTAGGACTTTGCAGCAACATCATCAGGATGATCTTAAGTAAGATCACCCGATGTTAGAATATCACCCCAGCGAAAGATCATGCTGACAGAAAATATGATGACCCTCGTAAGCAACATCAGGGTGATGTCTGGAAACATGATGATGATGACCTCCTCCAAAGAAAATATGATGCTGATGTTAAAACATGCTGAGGAGGCCCAAAGACTTAGAACTTTTTTGGATTTTTTGGGAAGGTGCCTGCATGCTTATATGCTTGAAAACTGACTGCTCATGTAGGCACCAACAGACAGTTCCTTACTTTTGAATGTGACTCTTCTCAACTTACCCAACTGACATTCCTTGCACAAGCTGTTAGTAGGTTTCACCAATTTTGGAAGATCTCTTACAGCCTGAGTATTGCTTATCTTGATGATATTATCAAAATTCAAATGACACATCCTTCTATGCCATAACCAACTCTAATCAACTTGAACAAATAAGCAATTTTTACCAGTACCAACCAAGTGGAAGATATTACCTTTAGTTTGAGTACTGGATGCAATCTTTGTTCTGAAACTTTCAAGGATTTTGCATTTTCCATTGTTGAATCGGAGATCATAGCCTTTGTCCACCAGTTGTCCAACACTGAGAAGATTGTGCTTCAAACCTTCAACATACAGTACATTACCAGTTTTGTTCCTTCCATCAAAAGAAATAGTTCCTCTTCCTCTGATTCTACCAGCAGAATTATCACCAAACTTTACCACTCCTTCATACCTCTCCAAATCTATGAACTTATTTTTGTCACCTGTCATATGTTGAGAGCATCCACTGTCAATGACCCAATCATCTTTCTCTTCAACTTGGGTAGCCAAAGCTCTTTCCACAGTCTTATGATTGACAGATACAGAGGACATTGGATCTTCTTCCTTGATGGCAATGAACACCCATTCATTTTTGGATTTGTTTCCTATCTCTGATTCATCATCTGTTACTCCTTCATTATCATCAGCTTCATGTACATAGTAACAGTTCTTTTGGAACCTTGGCTTGATGGGATTTTCCCTTGAAAACCTCTCCAGACACCTTGAGGCAAAATGACCAATCTTATTGCAGTTAAAACACTTAAATCTCATCTTCATCCAAGACTCCACCAGAATTTCTAATCCCACAAACAAACTCATTTACTCTTGGCATAAAAATAGTGATGTTTTCATTTTCTCTCATCTTCAGATTTTTGAATTTTCCTTTCAAACTTTGTAACCTTGCACTTTTGACATACTTGTCTCCTTCATGCAGAAGTTCCTGTTTTTGCCAAATCTCAAAAGTAGTTTGTAGGTCAATAGCATTTGAGAGCTCTGAATCAGATAATGCACTTAGAAGAGCCTCTATAGTCTGCAGATTGTTTTCAACATCTGTGATTTCACTTTGGGTTTTCAGACCACCCTGTGGAGGTACATAATATGTTGTAGCCATGGTCCAGTACGCCATTCCCATACATCTCAAGTGACATTTCATGCGACCTTTCCAGAGATTAAAATTGATTCCATCAAACTTCGGACTACCCTTCTTGTAAGACGACATCCTGGATCTCCTCAAGCGGTTAAGCTCTTTTTAGAGGAACCTTGCTCTGATACCAATTGTTAGACTTAGGGCACACAAATGAGAGGGGGGGTGAATCAGTTGTGCAAAAATTTCTCCAATTACACACTTAAATCCTCTCAGTGATTAGTAGTATATCAATCATAAAACATAATGCATTCAGATCAAAAGCAAAAACACATCAACACATAAGACACCAAGATTTTGACATGGAAAACCTAGTTAAGGGAAAAACCACGGGGTGATTAACCCAATATTGTATTCTCTATTAGAAGAATAGAAGGAACAAAATGGCACATGCCAATTAGGGTTCACTGCCTGAGCACACTGCTCACAAGAGGCTCACTACCTACAAGAGACACGCTGTCTACAAAGAAATAAGTATTACATACATCAACTGGAGAATAGCATCTTCACCATGCTTGAATCAGTTCCATTTAAGCTCAATACTTCTACTCTACCTTTCGCTCTCCTCCTTGCTACCATACCCTCATCTTCCCAAGGACCACTTTGAAATGACTTTGCAACCCCTTATTTATACAAGACATCAACTTAGGAATAATCATCTAAGTTGGCAAACATCTATCAGAACATCCACAAGATGTGTAACTCATCCGGTCGGCGAATCTCAGGAAGAACACCATCATCCGGAGGTTATTCTTCAATAGCGAGCTCCAACTTCAATGAGGACCACTAACACACGCTGGACACAATCCAAAGTCCTTCACAAGGTTGCCTAAATCATCAAGAACATCCGCACTTCATCTGCCTACTAAAATCCTTCTCTCTTTCATCCGGAGCCTCAAGAACACAGTCTGTCGCCACTGTCACCAAAGAACGGATACTTCCGGACCTTCAATTCATGAACCAATTGAGTTGACACATCACAAGGATTTCCTCAACACTGTTTCAAATCGGCAGAGCAGGGAACTGTACTTTCGGATCTCACCGGACCTGTCTGTGTCACTCTGTTACCTCTGAACACCTACTAGAACTAGTTTTACTTGAGCGGCCACAACTTCTTCATATCTTCATGCGGACCTCTGAAATCTCTACTGGATCACCTTAAGACACATATCTACAAACCCTTTATATCGTATCCTCTGATCCTCATCCTATCTTTGACTTTTACCTTACTGTCATCACTGTTCTTCGTTGTTCCTGATTGAGACTAATTTTCTCAATATCCTTAGCACATAGCTCATCCAATCCTTATCATTAATGCAACAGGAGTATGTTGACATCAATGACAACACTGGTTAGGCCCATACTTGCAACAGTGTAATTCTCTATTTTGCCTTCTACATTAAACTTCTTCTTGAACATCCCTTTGCAACCAACACATTTTCTTTTAGTAGATAACTTGACCAAATCCCATGTCATATTTTTCCAAGTCTCCATTTCTTCATTCACTGCTTTCTTTTAGAATTTACTTTCTTTTGAATCAAGTGCCTCCCTAATAGTTATAGGATCATCATCAATAGAAAATAAAACAAAAGAAGAATGGAAGTCAAGTGGATTACACATTTTTAGTTGTCTTCTTTCTCAAGCCAATCTCCTTAAGGTTGGGGTATGAGATTCTTTCTCTTCTAGTTCATCTTCTTGTATTGGTGCATTGCTATCCATATTTTTATTCAAAGTGCACATATTTTGGCTCTTCCTTTCTTGGTTCTTGTTTTTAGGCTTTTAAATCTCTCTAAAGATTATATTATGATAGTAAACAATATCTTTTATTTTTGGACCCCAAAGTTTGTATCCTTTATACCATCACTATACCCAATAAAGATATACTTCTCCGTAGAGAACAAAAATCAGGTGGACTATACCTTTCTAGTTGCCTTTTTCTTGAGCCAAATCTCCTCAAGATCAGGGTATGAGGTTCTTATTCTCCTGGTTCACCTTCTTATGTTGATTTATATTCAAATACTAATTCTTCATTATTCAATTCAAACTCCACTTTTTGTTGCTCTTCCTTGGTTATTCTTATTTTTGAGACATTTTAATCACTCTTATGATTACATTTCAGTTGTAAACAATATTATTTATTTTTGGTTTACAAAGCTTGTATTTGTTTATACTATAACTACACCCAATAAAGATACATTTATTTCCTTTATAATCCAACTTAGTTCTCTTTCTCTTTGCAACATGTACTTAAGCATCACAACCAAAAAACTTAAGATGTCAAAGAGAAGGTTTCTTACTAATCCATACCTTTTGTAGATTTTTATCAAGAAAGTTGATGTTGATGGTCAATTGATCAGATAACACACAATCTTTCCTACTTCTACCTTGAATTTAGATTCTAAACATGTACTACTAAGCATATTCCTTGATTTTTCTATCGTCCTGTTAATTTCTCTAGAACTCCATTCTATTATGGTGTACACGAGGTTGTATTTTCCCTTTCTATTCTACATTTCTTGAATTCATTTAGAAAAAACTCTCAACCACTATATGTTTTAACACTTTTTATCTTCTTTTCTTTCTATCTTTCGAAAAGAGTATTGAATTCCTTGAATTTATTGAAAGCTTTGTATTTATTTTTGATGAAACATATGATTAGTAAAAGATCAATTAGCTTCGTTGGATAAATGGAATATAATTGAGAAGAAACATGAAGCAAGTTTTAGGCATCAAAAGTTAGAAATTTAGGAGGAAATGAAGTATTTTGGACTTTTGTATGAAACCACTGATTTTAGAGAGACCGTAGTTTTGCATTTGTATGGTAGTTTCATAAAAAAGAAACATTTTGTGATTGTTTTTGATTAAAGGTCAAACAAGTTTTAAAAGGGGGCCCCGACACCCATTACAAAAAGAAGCTAACAAAAAGATGAAAGCCAACCGGAAGCTACAACAAAACAAAAGCATTATAAAGTAGCACTGAGAGTCCAAAGAACTAAAAAAAGAAACTAGTTCATCTTTTTTTAGAGTTTCAGAAGCTTCTATTTCATGTTGAAATCCGCCAAGCTGCGGAAGATATTCATGGTCAAAGCTTTACTACTCCCATGTTGAAAAGGGAGTAAGCCTTTGAAATCTGTCTTCTTCATTAATACTAGGGTATTAAACATAATAAAAAGCACCATGACACCATTTTTGTGTCCAAGAATGCACAAAACTTGTTGCAAAGATTCAATGTGCAAGATTGCAAATCAATTCCAACTCCCATGGACACAGATGCCAAGTTTGTAAAGCAAACATATAATCAACCAATTGATGCACACAGCTATAGGAACTTGCAGGTAGTCTAATCTAAATCACAGAACCTAGGCATAAAGTAAGTTATGCAGTAGGTGAGGATGGCATCTCCAAGGTGATTATTGAAGCCATGCAACAAGGAGGTTGTCCAGATTAGCCAGTGAATAGGATCCTAAGCGAAGCTAGCAATTTGTCCAGGAATATTGATGGATTTTCAATGGGTGCACTCCTTTCAATAAGGTAACAGAGCAGTACGTTGTCTAGCCAATCATAGTGTCAATATGCCAGCCTTGAAGGTGGCCCAAGACCAACCAGCTCGGCCTAACCTTAAAAACATTGTTATAAGCAAGGTCCATGTCCCCATCATTAACTAAAGGCTAAACCTCATCATTTCTAGCATTCACGAAGGTTTCATAAAGCCTTCAATGTTCATGTTATAATTTATGAGAGAAGACCATACCCTTGCTGTTGTTGGAGGTTGAAAGGATCCTGCAAATGTGTGATGTTGCATGGTTGGGTTGGTGTTACTTCTGTGTCTCCTTTTTGCTACGGTTTGAGCAATGAAGTGTTATGCTATCTCTTTTAGTTAGCTAGCCTATATAGATATGCCTAGTTCTGTTTAAGTTTTAGTCTTTGTGGTAGCAGTTTAAGTGTCATCTTGCTGTTTTTTTTTTAAGGGCTTGTGGCTGTGGCTACACCCAGCATTTTTTGATGTATGTATCACTCAGTAAAAATCTTTTTGGAAAAAATTCTGTATGTTTAATTTTTAATTTTTTATCAACATTTTGGGCCACACTCCATGATCCATCATTGGGATAATAAAAATGGATCATGGAGTGCAATCTGAAACATTGATAAAAATTAACGTACACAGTTTTTTTCATAAGCTTTGTACTCAATCTCGTGGATTGTGAAAACCTAATATTCATCATATGTATCACTGTTAATAGTAACATATTCTGGTCTCTTTAATGGTTAAATATTCTGGTTTCAGTAATTTGCAAGGCTCATCTTATTCGGGTTTTTCTAGAGGCGGCACAACACCAACACTCATTTATACAGGTAATAGAGCCATAAAAAAGAGTATTTAATGGCTCGTGCTTGTCAAACCAGCAAGTGCTCTCGAGCTGGTTATTGCCAAAATGATGGTGTTTGACTTGGACACCCCCTACAACGTTGTACTCTGCATACTGTATGTAGCCTTATTTCCCACTGCATTGCATTTGACTAATTATCAAAAGAGTGAAGCATAAATGTTCTATCAAAATCTAATAGGACCTTGAGCTTGCACTTATTGTTTATATGTATGGTAACTGCATGGCTTACATATGGATTAATGTATGGTTAATACGAGGCTTATGCCATGTGCAAGAGATGTAAGGAGAGTTAAATGGGTAATAAAATCCAACTAAAGGTAGATGAAGAAGCATCATTATTATAGAGCCATAAAAAGAAAAATGAGTATTTAATGGCTCATGCTAGTCAAACCAGCAAGTACTCTCCAGTTGGTGATTGCCACAATGCTTGTGTTGGACTTGAACAGACCCTACAACATTGTACTCTGCATACCGTATGTAACCTTATTTCCCATTGCATTGCATTTGACTAATTATCTGTAGAGTGAAGCATAAATGTTCTATCAAAAATTAAAATCTAATAGAGTCTTGTGCATGCAATTATACATTGTTTATATTTATGGTAACTGCATGGCTTACACATGGATTAATGTATGGTTAATGTGAGGCTTATGCCATCTACAAGAGATGTAAGTAGAGTTACATGGGTAATAAAATCCAACAAAAGGTAGATGAAGAAGCACAAATCAATGTTTGAAACAGATCCCTGCATGTCTAGTTGGCATGGCTTTTACATTTTTATAACTATTAGTAGGGGGAGCTTAAAGGAATTAAAGGAATTCTTAGTACACCTGCATTTACAATGGATGGTTGGAGCCCCATATGAAACACCAACAAACATTGAATGGCAATGAACAAATGTATGCCTACCTTGGGGAGTTGGGATCATCCAAAGGGCTTGGGATGGGCATGGATCTTTTCCTACTGTAGTGACTTATATACATGTGTCAGCTGATGGGTCACATGGCCCTAGTTCAGTTCGGGTTTCATTGTGTTTTAACTGAACTATAATAAATGATTTTCTGTGATGTGATTTCTTGTTAGAAAGGCCAGTCCTATAATATTTTGTAACAGGAATCGGACAAGTTAGAAATATGTAAAAATTTCATATTGTTAAAACTTAATTGCAACCATTGTAATCTCTGCTTTGTCTTCAGAAGATTTTAGGATTTTAAGACAGAAAATTCTAGAGACGTCTTGAATTTCCAGACAATTTGAGAAACACCTCCATCGTAAGAATTGTTCATAAAATTTTCATGTTTAGTCAGTTTATGTTTTCCACTTCAAAAAGAATATATAAAAATGTTAAAAAAACAACGAAAAAGAATGAAGACACTAATGTCCTTGAGGAAGCATGCCCCTGACAGCATGTTCAATAATACACATTCAATTTAAGGTTTCCACTTCAAAAAGAATATATAAAAATGTTAAAAAAACAATGAAAAAGAATGAAGACATACACGTCCTTTAGGAAGCATGCCCCTGACAGCATGTTCCATAATGCGCTATGGAATTCTTTTTTGCAGGCAATCAAAGGTTTCCTCCTTTAACCCACCAGGTCTGCCTGAGAACCTCTTATACACCTTTTGACTCCTCTTATTTCCTGTAACAACTATATTTGCTGCATTCACCTGTTAGCATTGCACTTTCATAACCATTAATGTGCAAACATTCAAGAAATTATAAAATGGCTTGCCTCAGATGTTCAATAATGCATGTTGATATTGTAAGCAGTCAACGCAAGAATTCATGGCTCCTAGAAATCAGAAAATACCAAAAAAATTGAAAGTACTTGGGAAGTGATTCAGAATTATAACATACCATGTTTATATTACTTGCATAATGCAGCCTTGATGACCAAAAGCAATCAATGGGATTAGAAAATCAGAATAATAACCTGTGAAGAGAGTTTACATTCCCAAGTGTGATTATTAATAAACCACATTTTCGTTGACAAATAACAGATTAACAATTTCCATTTTACAGACCACTCTTGTGTTCAAAATATCTCTACTTTTTAAACAAAAGGAATTTGGAGAAATGATACCATTTAAGTGAAGGGAATATTATCAAAATAGAATAGAGTTGTAAACATCAGAAATGAACATGTGAATGGAATAAGGGAAACATCTGTAGTGAAAACCTGAAACAATTAATAAAGCATGTAGAGTGACTGCTGACCAATGTCATATAGCAATACATCCCCAATTATCTACCACAAAATCCACTGAGTTGAAATCGGATGTTAAATCATTCCACTGAGAGGGGTTCTGCAACATTTTCTCTAGAAGATTTAAAGACGAGGTGTCTCCAGAAGAGAGGAAAGAAGAAAGTGGCTACAAACTATCGAAATCAGAAATATGGCTTTTAAGCATAAGAAAATATTGATAGTGAGTAGTAACAAGACTATAAATGGTAGGTGAAATTCTCATTTATGATTATACCATTAGAATTTTTTGATATTCAGAGTCACATTTACTATATTTGAAACCTACCCGTGTCATTTCAAGCTTTTTAACCTTTTATTTTAGCACTTTTTGGCTCAATATTTTAATGGTAAAGGCTTTTTCCATATTTAAATATGCATACAATGTAACTGTAATGTCCCTTTTTCAAAATTAATTAAGTCCTCTTAGGAATATTTAAATTCATCTATCTTTAGGAGTGGGAGTTACAGTTTTATCTATAAAGAGGATAAAAGGCAGAAACGAGGATATCCAGATTTGTTATTATCAATTTCTCTCAATTTTTTAGCAATTGTGTTCGAAATCCAATCCAAGGATGAAATCCCTTGTGGTTGCAGATCCAAGGACTAAAACCCTTGTGGTCTTGAGATTTGGGAACAAAAACTGTCGGATTCTTGGAGGTGATTCCAATTCAAGAATTACACAGAGTTTCACCAGCATCTTCAGTTTTGGGTTGTAGAACTTATCCAGTTTCAGAGTTCCAGTTTTCAGTGTGTGGTTGTAGAGAATTTGGAGTTTGAAGTTCTCAATTTACCAGCATTGGTTTCAGATTTGGGATTTCAAGTATACTTGCTTTTGGAGCTTCAGTGTTGAAGTTTGGTATTAAGCTCTCAGATTTCTGTTTTGTGAATCCAGTTTGATTTAATCATACATCAATTTTGTTGCTGTTATTCATAATGAAAGATTTCTCAAGTATTATGTATATAGTTTCAGTGATTTAGTGTCATATGATATAATCTATTCTAATCATCCATCTATCAATAGTATTGCTTGTAAATTTATATCAATAGTATGAATTTATATTTGATCGATGTATCCTTAGATGCCAATTAATACCAGTCCATACATGCCTTAGGGAAGTCGCCTTATAGGAATTGCCAGTTGATTCATTAGAATTTATGATTAATTTTATTTTGAGTGGCTGTTTGAGCTCTCTGCAAGGCCAATCCAAGTCATTCAATAGCCAGCTTAATTATTGTATGCAATTCACTAGTTTGTGATAGACTTAGGTGGCTTTATTAGTACCAAGGCAAGTTTGATTTTAAATCTCTGGGCGGCTGAACTGTCTCTCATTTATTGAAGCCATCCATTGCAACTAATATAAGCTCAGAATTTAATTGCATTAGAATCTATATTCATGACTAGCCGCCCCATTACCATGCCAGTCGCACCAATCAAAGCTTAGGCGTTACATTTTACATAATGGCTAAGGAATATTGTATACACCATATATGAAGGAATTAATTTAGATTTCCATTTAACACTGAGTTGTGTTAGAGACCTCACACAATAGCTGGCAGCATCTTTTGAATAGAGATTATGTTGACCAAATAGGTGCAGCTGTAAATAGAGACCATTCATGGCAAAGGTTTTGGAGAAATCCATCAGGTCACAACTTCCCATTATCCTGTTCATACACAACACGTGGTGATTATAGCACATGTTCCTCAAATCACCAAGTATGTCATTTGATGGCAGAAGTTAATACATTAAATTGAAAAGCTTCTAAGATAAATCCAAGTTTCCTGGATGCCATATTAAGCAATCAATTTTAGATTGTACCATTGTCCCAACTTAGCTAATCTTGTTTCTAGTTTTGTCACTCCTTGGATGGTGAGACTGTGTCTTTGGATTAGCCATGCCTCTTGTAAGATTATAAGTTGCAGATATTATCATGGGTGATTTTCCAGTAGCATACTTCCAACAGCAGCTCGTGGCTATGGTAAAGTGAATTACTTCATTGTGAAGGTTTTCTGTCTCAGGAGAGATCTGAATCGATTTCTGAAGATGTGGTAAAATTGTACTAATTGTCCAAATAGGGAGATTATAGTGGTATCAGAGCAGGTGGTCTTGCCAGCGTTTGTGGGTAACTCACCATTTTTTTTACCGATTGCTCCATGCAGCCCAATGACAGGGAGTTTAGATATCAGAAGGAGTTTCCAAAGCAACAACAAGAAGGTTTTGAACAGTGAAGTATAAAGATTGTGGTAGATTTGAACTGGACAATAGAGTTAGATATGGCAAATAAAGATAAGAGAACATTTATGGATGAGAGTCTTAAAGATAGGACTGATAGGAAGTTTGATGTGATGATGGACATGATGGCACAAATACTTCAAAGAATGGACCAGAATGTGAATGTACCTAGAAATCAAAGTGGTGAAGGGAGTTCATCAAGAGCAAATCATCATCAGCCTGTGGGTAACATCTCCACCAGAACTATAATTGATTATGCAGCCAGACCATTCCAACCTACTTTCCTTCATAGGGAGGAAGAAGTACTTGAACCAGAGGCTCAAATCCCTATACTTGAAGAAATTAAAGCCTATTATGCAGAGTACAGAGCTCTTCCAAAGGAGAGCTCTTCCAAAGGAGATCCGGAATAAGTTATCTCTCAACAACTTCATGAATCAGAAGTCCGAAAATGGTCATAGATTTGAACCTAGACCTCAAGCAAGGCCGAAAGATCTTCAACATGCATTGGGGAAGATGACACTTCCTAATTTTGATGGATCCAACAAGTGTCCAGCTCGAGCCTAGGTACAGAAGGTAGACACGTATTTATCACTCAAACCTTTGGGTGAGGATGCGGCTATCAAATTTGCCACTCTTCACTTAGAAGGCATTACTCATGATTGGTGGTACCATGGGTTGGTCACCCAGGGTCATGGTTTCATCAACACTTATGATGAATTCAGTAGGAGGTTGATTGAGTGGTTTGATAGAAAAGATCCTGAGATCCATTTCAAAGAGTTGGCTCAACTTAGGCAGGAAAGCACTATGGAGAAATATGTAGCTAAATTTCAGAAGTTATCAATAATGGTTCTAGATATTTCTGAGAGAAGACTCATTGTAGTGTTTATGGAGGGTCTATTTGAACCTCTCAAAGGTTTGCCAAAGGCTTTCAATCCTTCATCCATGCAAGAAGTTATCAAGAAAGATTAAGATTTGGAAACTTTAGTTCCCAAGTATAATCTTATAAATCTTATCTAAAGACTCCATCATGTGACCAATCGAAGGAAGTTGCACAAAAGGGAGAACTTACGCACATAAGAACATGTCACCAAAGGTAAGGAAAGAAGATGAGACCAAGAATGATATCAAAAGGAAGAATTTATGTTTCACTTGTAGAGAACCTTGGAAACTAGGTCATAGATGTATGGGCAAGGGAAAAATTCATAATATTGAGGTAGTTTCCAATGATGAGGAACTTGAACCTAAGCCTCATTTTGAAGAAGAAGACAGTAATGGAGGAACACTTGCTTCTCTCTCTGGAGAGCCAAGGTATTATCCTTTCAAATTTCAAGGAACTTTAGGTGAATGCAAAATTTCAGTGCTCCTTGATACTGGAGCAACTCATAATTTCATAGACAAAGGCTTGGTGGCTAAGAGTGTGTAATGTCCCTTTCCAGAACATTTCTTATTTTTGCCTTAAAACAATAATCCTAACTCAAAATGATAATTGCATTATATTTATAAATATTACTTTATCTAAAATTATGAATTTTACTATAATATTGAAATTTATAACTTATGAAATACTTCTGAAAATAGAACTTATTTTTATTTTCTGCTATGATTTTCCTTCAAATTTGTAGCTATTCTCCTCGAATGATTGTTCCTAATGTCTAACCAAGTTAGGGGTCTCCGTCCACTAACTTGCTAAGAGAAGTTAAGGGGTTTCGTTCTTAAATCTCTTAATTAACCTTGGAGGGGCTTCATCCTCTTTGGCTGTATCCTTATCTTGTATTCCACAAGGAAAGATATTTATGTCTTCATGATTGATATATTGATGGATTGATTTCTTTTCCTCCTTGAATGATCTCTCTTTTATGTCTTTTTCCTTCAAGAGTTATCACCCTTCATCCATGACTTGTGACTTTTTAATAAACTTAATTAAATCTCTGTTTTTCTTTCTTGAGTGCTCCATTACTCCTTTCTTAACAACTTAACCTTTGTTTATTTTTAGTTTTATAATAGTACTTATCTTGCCTTGAAACCCTTGATCAAGAATGGGTGGCACTAAGAATAAAGTGAATCAGTCTCTTAGTTTTTGTCTTCTTGTGAAGTGTGATTCATATTGTAATTCCAAGCCATAAAGCTGCTCCTTTCAAACATTAGAGAATCGGATTTATTGCCATTGAGTCATCCAAACCTTCCAAAAGCTACCGCAAGGTTGAAAGTCTATCTTGTTGAGTCCACACTTATATTACATATATGTAAATCCTCTAATCTGCCATACAAGGGACAAGTATATTATTTTCCTATTGCTGTCAGACCTTGTCTGTTGAAGGTATTACTTAATATTTATTTAAGGCTTCTACCAATATCTTAATGCATGGTGCAATCCCCCATACAAGTTCAAATATAAAACAAGCCCTCAACCCCTCAAGCATACAATAGTATTAATAAAATGAATTTGGAATTGTCTTTGCAGCTCTGAACCCCACCATATCAGACTCTGTCCCCTATAGAGCAACCAATATCAAATAATAATGGATCTTGATGGTACGACTACTATTTGTAGCATTTTTAATTTCTGATGCAACTTTCACATGTGATTTTCCTACTTCATCAAGTGTTGTTTCTTTTAACTTGTTCAAGGCATTGAGATTGATGCCCTTGCATGTTAGCAGCTCTCATGCTAAATATTTGTTGGTGGTTGTAGGAGCTTTCGAAGAGGGGATATTACAGAGAAGACTTCAAACTGAAGAATTTGAAGGTTTTGATGTCATAGTAGCCGATGGATTCATAATTCCTTGCAAAGAGAAAATTAGTCAGTTCACCATTCTCATAGGAGAATATAAGGTATGTGATGATTTTATGTAGTTGGTTTGGGAGATACTGACATAGTTTTGGGTATTCAGTGGTTATGCTCTCTTGGAGAAATTACTCAAAACTTTCAGACTTTGGAGTTTTCATTTCTTTCTAAAGGCAAAGTGGTGACTCTTAAGGGACTTTCAAATAGGCAAACTCATTTGATCACAACAAAAAGAATGGAAGTATCCACCTTCAAACATCCACTCTCATCGAGGGAAATTCCTTGCACATGTTTTTCAACTTACATCAGAGCCGAAAAAAGATGAAGACAAGCAGATCTTTGGGGAGCTTACAAAAGTCTTGCAGAGGATTGCTGCACATCCGGTGAGGCAGTTTGAGGATATATCTGACAATGTTTTTCAGCCATGTACATAAAGCAAATAGACTCGTAAACATCAAAGGCTGATTTGGGATCCTATTATTGTAGAGGTGAGTAATTATGTTGGAGTGTTGAGTTGCATTGCTTGAGGACAAGCAATCTTGGGAAGGAAGGACTGTGATGTCCCTTCTTCAAAATTAATGAAGTCCTCTTAGGAATATTTAAATTCCTCTATCTTTAGGAGTGGGAGTTATAGTTTTATCTATAAAAGAGGAGAAAAGGCAAAAAAAAGGACCAAATATGAGCACTTGTGTTCAAAATCCAATCCAAGGACCAAATTCCTTGTGGTTGCAGATCCAAGGACGAAAACCCTTGTGGTCTTGAGATTCAGGAACAAAAACTCTCAAATTCTCAAAGGTGATTCCAATTCATGAATTACACAGAGTTCCACCAGCATCTTCAATTTTGGGTTGTAGAAATTATCCAATTTCAAAGTTCCAGTTTTCAGTGTGTGGTTGTAGGGAATTTAGAGTTTGAAGTTATCAATTTTACCAATATTGGTTTCAAATTTGGGATTTCAAGTATTTTTGCTTTCAGAGCTTCAATGTTGAAGTTTGATATTAAGCTCTTAGATTTCAGTTTTGTGAATTCAGTTTGATTCAATCAAACATAAATTTTGTTGCTGTTGTTCATAATGAAAGATTTCTCAAGTATTATATATATAATTTCAGTGATTTGGTGTCGTATGTGCATCTGTCAATATTATTGCTTCTAAATTGAGGGCATATGAATTATATTTGATCACTATATCCTTAGATTCTAATGCTATATTACCATGTTAATACCAGTCCATACATGCCTTAGGGGAGTCACCTTATGGAATTGGTGGTCGATTCATTAGAATTTATGATCAATTCTATTTTGGGTGGCCGTTTGAGCTCTCTTCAAGGCCAATCCAAGTCATTCAATAGCTGGCTTAATTATCGTATGCAATTCGCCAATTCGTGATAGATTGAGATGACTTTATTAGTGCCAAGACAGGTTTGATTCTAAATTTCTGGGCAGCTGAATTGTTTCTCATTTATTGAAGATGTCCATTACAGCTAATATTAGCTCATAATTTAACTGCATTAGAATCTATATTCATGACTAGCTGCCCCATTAGCATGCCAGTTGCACCAATCAAAGCTTAGGCATTACATTTTGCATAATGGCTAAGGAATATTGTGTACGCCATATATGAAGGAATTAATTTTGATTGTTGTTTAATGCTGAGTTGTGTTAGAGACCTCACTCAATAGCTGGCAGCATCTTTTGAATAGAGATTATGTTGACCAAATAGGCGCAGCTGTAAACAGAGACCATTCATGGCGAAGGTTTTGGAGAAATCCATCAGGTTGAAACTTTTGATTATCCTATTCGCAGCCAACACATGATTATAGCACATGTTCCTCAAATCGCCAAGTCTGTCATTTGATGGCAGAAGTTAATACATTACATTGAAATGCTTCTGAGATAAATCTGAGTTTCCTGGATGCCATATTAAGCAATCAATTTTAGATTGTACCATTGTCCCAGCTTAGCTAATCTTGTTTCTAGTTCTGTCACTCCTTGGATGGTGAGACAGTGTCTTTGGATTAGCCATGGCTCTTGTAAGATTATAAGTTGCAGATATTATCATGGGTGATTTTCCAGTAGCATACTTCCAACAGCAGCTTGTGGCTATGGTAAAGTGAATTACTTCATTGTGAAGGTTTTCTGTCTTAGGAGAGATTTGAATTGATTTCTAAATATTTGGTAAAATTGTGCTAATTGTCCAAATAGGGACATTACAGTAACATAGTTTGGTCTAGCAGTAGGCTTGCTGCTTGACTTTGCTCCTGTCTTAGATAAATCAGATAGATTTTTAGCTGTGATAATGTTCAAAAGTCACCCACATGTTCAAAAGGCTAAAAATGGAGCACCGTGATTGGGTGCAAAATAGAGGAAGCACCATGATTGGGTGCAAAATAGGGGGCCCACCGAATGGGCTATAGTCGATATGTTGGCGGGATACCCGCGCCAATCGATATGTCAACACAGACAAATCATCAATCTACAAAAAAAGAGCTCGGATAGAGCCGATAGATATCAAGCACCAGTCACAAGTTACCTCACCACACAGCCAAATCACATTGAAAAGGCAGCACTTCCAAAGTTTCAGCACGTCATTTATAAAGTCTTCACAACCTTGTGAGACTTGCTCACAGCCAAATTGAGAGGTGCCAGCTATTTCAATAGCCAAATTTCCTCAGCACATTGAATATGGGACTAAAGTCCCTTATAAACTTTAAAGCAATGCCCAAACAACTCCTGACGGGCCCATCATCACGCTGCACACGGATCTTCAGATTTAAAACCCTAACAGCAAATATTTATTGCAAACTTTAAAGTCTGATGCAAATATAACTGAGGAATTTGATGCTATTAAAAACCACAATAGGAGCAGCTATGGCGACACTAGGGATATACGCATGACACACTTGCCAATGGCTTTTCCATCTTGACCAAAGTCAAACCTTTGCAATGGGCATACTATGGCTGGTAGCCAATGATTTCTTTTCCGCAGAATGGTTAATGATGTGATAGTTTTGTTTTAGGATATAGGCTCTTTTGGTATGTAGAGGACTGCTGCATGAGGAGAGAAGTGTCACAAATTGAAATGATGGCAACGCGGTTGACAAAGAAAAATCAGAAACCATACATATTTATGTCTTCAGAAATAAAAAAACTCCAAGCCATAACACGTTTCAGAATAGATAAAGTTAGTGCAAAAAAGAATATATCTTCCCCTATGACTACGGATGGGCACCAGTTCTGCTGAAACAAGATACTTCGCTGCCAAAGGCAAATCGGCCTCCAAGTTCCACTCAGCTCCAAATCTATGATGATGAACGGCGAAATGAAAATTTTGATAAAATTTTGAACGCCGAAAAAATAATAATCCACCATACTGGGAAAATGCAGAAATAATGCTCAGGTTGATGCCTCTTTAATCTCTTCTTCCAGCAACTCAATTCTCCGATGCGGGCAGAAAGCTCCTTGATTCCGGCTCTGACACCATGTAGGGAGAAACACAACAAGCCATTATGAAGCTGCAGTCTTCAAGGAGCAAACCAAGAAACAAACCACCACAAGAGAATGCTCGAGCATGAGTTTGCATAAGGAGAGAGAGAAAAAGATTGATGGAGAATAAATTGATATATTACAATGAATTGCTCATATTTTATAAATGTGATATATGGCTTATATAGCCTTACATTCCCGTGAATTAACCACCCTAACTGGTTATGGGAATAACTTCCCAACTATAAATATTTAATAATTATTTGCCTAAGTAAAACTTAAGCAAGGTAAAATCTCTTTACCCTAACACCATGTAGCCTATAAAGTTATATTATATTTTATTCCTCTTGGGCATTTTACGAGAATCTTATAAATGGAGTTTTAAACACTCATTCAACGTTTATGCATTTCTGATAAGAATTTTCCATAGAGAGCTTCCAAGCTTTGTCCTGTGAGGTTGCATACCTCATTCTTCTTCTAGTTTCGGTTGTGAAAGACCAACCCTAGCTAGAATATTTGGTGATTTTATCTTAGAAATCACAAGGAGTCTCAATGGAGTCCATTTGCAGCGAAATTGGATCGAGTATTTTTGATGTGTTTTGAAGTTGATTTGGTTTGAGCAGTTTACAGTATAAATTTTGGTGTGATTTAATATTGATCTATGGAAGTGTATAAAGGTTTATTCCTCAACAAGGCCGTATCATTTTCCAAGAGGTTGCCATACCAAATTTCTTGTTGAGTGATTATCTCTTGATGAAATGGTTGAAAGTTGCAATGATTATTCCCTATGGACATGGACGCCTAGAACATGAGTAACTTTGAAGTCTTAGCTGGAAGGAACAGCTGTTACAAGCTTGCTGTACATCAAGTACAAGCCATACAGGTGCAACATTAGGACGTGAGGTTTTAGAAGTGCCAAACGCCTCTCTTTTTGTGCCTAATATACCTTGAAATGTGGCACCTAGGAGTATGGATGGGGTCTGCAGTGAATTTAGGTTGGAGAGGTCACTGATTTGGGCTAGGCAAATGTTTTAGTGGTGCTGGGTAGGTGTTTCCAGAACTGTGACAGTAGTTTTTGGGTGTTTTAGTAGGGTAAAAGTGTGTTTGGCTTCAATTCAGGCCATCACCAACAGTTTGGGCAACCTCTACAGTGTTCACGATATCAACCATCAACTACAGAGCATTAGTATATGATTTCCCTTATGCTATTTGTTGTTTACTGAGCATATGTTGATATGAATTAGTTGTAACAATAGCCTAAATTTTATATCCTAATTATATGATCAGCTAGAATGATGGTTATAAGTGATAATGTTCATGTGTTGTAAACCCCGGAAGGTAGTACTGCTGAAGGGTGTCTTTGCATGCTTCATTTTGTAAGATTGGATAGTTTACCACCAATCCCTTATAGCAAACCATAACTGGTCGAGTCTGGTATAATTGACCAATTTGGTCTGAATCCAGACTTACTCTATGCCAGTACTTTGCATATTCATTTTGTCTTTCATGCACTCCTCTAAAGAAGCGTAGAAGTGATCGACAACATCGCCTAGTGCATGCTTGTGTTGCACATTACACTCTCTGCTAAACAAGTGAGGCATGTGGTCGTCGTGGACGCCTGGTGTGTACGTAATCATTGCATTGCATTTAATACAGTAGCAAATGATTTGAAGTGTGAATTCAAACACCATATGCTCTCACCTTGCCCACATTGGGATCTTGGTGATCAGAAAGTGTTGCGAATACTGTCTATGCCTTGGTTTCAGCTAACATTATTTGGAAAATACTAGGGTGTCCATTACAAATGCCATCTTGTTGTCCCTTAAAGTGTTGCACATTAGTTACAAGCAAGTTAATGCACTCTGTTGAGCTGCTTATTCTTCATGTTTTGCTTCTTGAGCCTTGGAGAGTCCTTGCAAGTGTCGGCCAAAATGATATGTATAGAGGTATCCTTAGATTTTAGGTGGCTAACAAAATGAACATTGATATCAAGGGGGTTTATGACAGCTTAAGCAATCTGAGTGGGGGAAGCAGGAGTGTCCTTGTTCCAATAGAGAGAACGGATTTGTTGCCTTGATAGCAATAAGTAATTCATTAATGATCTTGAAGGTTCATCATTCATAAATATAACTTCATAAATTAATAATTATCACAAATTCAATCAACAGTGATTAACGAAAATCCATCCAGTGTTGAACATTGAACAAAAATATGGATGCTGATATCTAAAGTAACTCGAAATCCTTAAAACTCAAACTCCAAAATGATGAAATTCTTTAGTGGCATGGTGTCTTTTGTTATGGTAGCTTTGGGATTTATTTAGGAGCACCAATTTCTCAAACCTCCATATCTAACTCAAAAAATGACTATGAACATAGGCACAAAAATGTCCATCACAACATAGTGAAATTTTTGCTTTGATATCCTCTCCAGAAACTCGACATCCTAGAGCCCAAAAAAGATTGCTACGGTGACCATGAACACCTAGAAAATTTCAAGCAGTGCATACATAGAAATTCTTTTCTTGAACCTGTTGGTGCCTGAATTGACTGTCAGTTGATTTAGCAATTTTTCATGCAGGCACCTTCCCTAAAATCCAAAAAATTTTAAGTGTTGGCACCCCTTCAGTGTTTTGCAGCATCCACATCATCTTTCTTGAGGAAGGGGTCATCATGTTTTGCCCATCGGCATAAGTTTACTTGTGTCTTGGCGATCGTATCAATAGCATGGTGTGTTCTTTGTATATCGCCAAGACTTTTGCCTATCGGCAAAGGATATTGTGTTTCCACCGACGGTGTTGGTCATGCCGATGGGGGTAAGTCAAGTGTTCATCGGCAAGATTTGGTGTATCGGGCTAGCATTGTTTCGATCTGCCGATGTGAGGAGCTTGGCCGATGAAGAATCATCAGTGTGTGTTTGGCCGACGGAGGGATGAAGCTATGGTTCATCGGCGAGAGTTGTATTGTTGGCCTAGGTATTTTGAATTGTGCCGACGGTGGGAGGCTTGGCCGATGCGATGTCATCGGCGTAGGTCTCGCCGATGGAGGGATGCGAAGGTGAGCATCGGGAAGACTTTGGCTGTCGGGCTAGCCGTTGGGGGGTCCACCGATGGGAAGTGTTTGGCCGACGAGGGTGTCATCGGCGTAGGTCACACCGAGAGGGGAGCTTGGAGTGGTCATCGGTGTGAATGGTATCATCGGCGTAGGTATTTTGTTGCTTGCCGATGGTGTTGGTCACCCCGACAGCAGTGTAGTGTGTGATCGGAGAGACTTGTGAGGTCGGGATAAGTTTTGTGGAGCTGGCCGATGGTTCTCCTCTGGCCGATGGGGATGTTGGTGACTTGTGGAGATGTTGCGATCGGCGAGACCACTGTGGTCGGCAGGAGATCTGTGGGGTAGGCCGATAGTGTATGTCATGGCGATGGGCTGTGGGCGAAGGGTCGTGTGTCGAGCGCGGCAAAACGCTCGACACCTATTATACATGCAGCCCTGTTTTTAAAGTAGTGGAAGGCTCTCCACACCATGCATGTGGGATTTTTCCCCTTGCATTATTTTTGAACCTGCGAAGGAGGTGTTTTGGCGGGATGCCTCATTTTGACTGCAGCGACGGTTTTCAAGCGACCGCGGGTGGTTGAGGCCCTTAATGGCGACTGTAGCAGGAGTATGGGCGATGGTACAAGCGATTAAGCTGCCTGATCGTGGATGAAGACTTCCAGATAATGGCGCATGGCTCGAGGCTCCTCTTTGTCTGCTGCATTTATATTTTCTGAGCGCCATTCCTTCTGAGGGCTGTATCTGGCGGATTTTTGTCAAAGCCATGTAATTAATTGCTGTGGTACACTCTCTGGCTATTATAAGCAGACTGTGTTACCATTTTAGAGGTTGTTGAAAGTTGAAGATTTTTGGCTCTGTAATTCAAAACAAGCTGATCTGGTTGCTCTGTACAGCTAAACTTGTGAGTTTATGTATCTCCTGTTGTACGATTTGGCATGAATCCACTGATTTCATGGTTAATCTTATATGAATAATGCTATGTTTGCATGTGTTATGCTGATTCTGTCTCCAGTTTTGCATGTATCTTCCTTACTGCAATAGGGATGCCATAAGTATAGACAGCTTAACACTCTGTATTGGGAGATATCTGTAAGGCAGATATCATGTGTATCCCCCTGAAATCCAGTTTTAGCTATTCATGCTGATCATTCACAGGTGTATGTCTACCGACTCCAAGCCCTGGATAGGCACCAATCTGGCTCTGTGTTGAGGTTATACACCATGTCCAGCTTTGCATCCAAAATTCAAATCAAACCATCTCTTCCTTCCATCTGTTAGTTGTAGGATTAGGAGTAGGAAAACCCCTGCATGCTCTCATACCCGACCAGACATATATGTCCAAGAATGTTGCCCACCTTGTGATCTATCATACAGATCTTGGTCCATACATGAGAGTATTCTGCCTGTTGTTGTCAAGTTAGATCTTTCTATCTTTGAGCTAGTCAAGGTTATATCTTGAGTTATAGGGACACCCCCCTTGGTGCGGCAGAACCAGAAGTGAAGGGGAGGAGCTCACGCAACCTCCTGTATTCAGTTGGCTGAATCTGCATGTGCATAGGAACTGGCAAACCCTGATGTTGATTCAGAAGAAAAACCAACAGAACCTTTTTACACTATAATGTCTCATGTGTAGGTCAGAATGAATCAACTTAAGATTTTGAGTTATTGGCCCAAAATTGGCTAGAAATTTATAAAGCAGGATATGCCCAGAAATTACACCAAGAATAGACATAGACGATGGCCAAAACAAATTCATCTTAGAGGTGTGTAACTATAAACCACACTCAGATACCACATGTAATAGCCCACCTTCCCTCACCTAACAAGGGGGCAAATCTTTCCATAAAATTCAACATCAAGAATGTCACGCTCTCAATGTAATTATTCATTTGCAACTTTAAGGTGCTATTCTAATGAACATTATATGCCACAACCAAGCTAATATGATTCAGAAGAAATTATTTCCATTAGGGATATCAATAAAATATTAATAGCTTTGCAGGAAACTAAATGGGCTCTTGGCCACAGGATGTATTTCTAAACTGATAAGCTATGAACCAGAATGTTGAGGGTTCCATTTATATCCCAACCATAAGCATCTACTATTTATTAGTGACTCTAGTTTCTAGTACTCAATTACCCAATTCATAAGATTTAACATTATCCCACTGCCTTCAACTAGATTAATGTCACAAAAATGCCAATGAGACAACATTGTGCTCAAGAATGCCTGAAAAAGAACATTTCTGCTACAGAAGCAATATCTGAAACTAACCCAACCAAGGCTTCCTTACGGACAGCAACCAAACAAAGAGGGAAGCATACTCTTAAATCACTGCAACCAGTTTCCTTGCCTTCATCTCCAGCTAAATGGTTTCCATGACTGTAGATTGTCAATTATCATTGAACTCCCCACAGGGTCTGTATCAAAAAAATTCTAATCTTCCAACAGTTTATAGCCAAACAACAGCCGATCCTCATCTCAAGTTGGTGGATATATGGGGGAAGCCAAGTTGACCAAAGTAAATGGAGAAGTTAATGCACACTACCAAATCTAATTGACTGTAGTAGAAGCAAATGTGACACTAATATTGGATTTTGTCTAGTAAAAATATGGGGTTCCCTTTTCAAATATAACCCTTATTAAATGTATTGAGTGAGCTCAAGCGCTAATGTAGATTTCCCCTCTCACCATTTACTCAATTTGCTCCATTTTCATATCAAGGCTCCCTTAGCAGTCCCAAACCAACCTAACCTACATATTCTTAATTAATTAGACCTGGTCGTTTTCACATGACATCTTCAGTTTAAAATGAATAAGCAAAAATAAAGTAAGCCAAAATATAATGCCATTTATAACATAAAAGAGTGAACGCCGTACCTGATGTGAGCTTTGCCCTTGTTCTCCCATTTCACAAAACCAGGATGTTATTACAAAATACTCTTTAACATAATATTTACATGATTTTAAGTCCAACAGGTTTGGCTGGGTGTTAAAGATGGAGCGTTACCACAATGAAGACCCAGGTTCAATTCCGCTTGGAACCACTGGGCATGCTCTTGAAGCCTTAATGCAGTGAAAGGAAAGTGCACGCTATGCGTGCACAGGGACCAAGCCTCCATTTGTGTCCCGTGGGCCAAGGAGACATTAACCCTCATTGACTAATTAAAAAAAAAAACATAACTTTAAAACATTTAACAATATCAAACTGGAGATATTTTTTCTTTTGTAAAAACAGTTCATAATGAACTAATAGAAGATACACTGTTAAGAACATACAATTTCCACAGTCGATGAATTTGAGTAGAAGTTTTTAGAAAAAAATGTGTACAAAATTTTGAATCAACATTTCAGACCACACTCTGTGATCCATCGTGAGGATGTAAGAATCTCTACAGTTTTTCTTTGATATCTATACAGAAATATACTGATACAATAGAAAAAGGAAATGAAGTACAATTAGAAAAAACTCCAACTACCGGAATTCTTCGCTATATTAGGTCATTGATACTGCTACTAGAATCAAGAAGAAACAAAAAAACAAAAAAATATTTAGTTTTAAAAATAAAAACCACAGAGGCAAGCCTTTTAAATCTTCAGTTATTAGTTTTTACACTTGTTAAAGTGATTTTTAAAAAATGAAGATGTCTTATTACTCTTCATTTGATCTGCCACAAATGATCCATTAACCCAATAAGTTGGGTGCTTACCACAACCTGGGTTCAAACCTAGTGGGTATATCTAATGAAAAGAAGTTAAAAACAGTATGACGCTTGGAGAATTGAAAGTTTTGAACCTCATAACATTGACCACAAAGTCGGACCTAGAAACACAGTTCATGTCGAATTAAAGTTCAACTTAACCTTGCCAAATTTGGATGGCCTAAACTCCAGCAATCATGTAAGTGAGGGAGACCCAGTTACAGGCCCCATAATAAAGTTTCAAGTACTATATTTCTTCTTTCACCCAATGAAATACTATAACAAGAAAAGAACCATGATTGTGATTATAAGCAAGAAATTGCTTTGATTCTTTGCGCAAACTAGCCACCTTTAAAAATTCACAAAAAGTGAGAGATTAAGCAATGAAACAAAATGGTAAAATAAAATCCTGTAACCTTTTCATCTCAGGTACCTCTCATATTTCTAGTCATTATTTAATTATTTTAAGTATTTATGGCATAAACATTGGCACTAAAAGGCAGACATGGTGACACATACCACGATAACATATGCTCCCATGTCTACACTTGGAGTATAGGTTGGTAGATTCTTTCCACGAATATGTATAGCTATGGTTGAAGCTAGCGTTCCAAGTCTTTTGTCTGTGGCATCAACAATATACCACGTTTTCTTGACATTTTAATGATCTGCTGCCTTTGGATACCAAGTTTTCCTTGAGATAACCTACACAGAAAAACAATGTAGAGTCATATAGGCAGCCTATTGCAGTGTGTACGACATTATTATTACGACAACAAAAAAAACCTATTGCCTATAAGCACTCATTTATGTGGGGCACAAAAGAAATAATCTGGCATTCTACATTCATTGGAGACCGGTAATCTGGTATTACATTGTTAATTTTCTAGTTCATTAAATTTGAATGAACAGTGCTTTTCTTCAAGAAAGTATGCAACTAATTTATCCATCTGTTTATCCTTAAAAGGAAAAACATTTATCCCATTGGTTCAGCCAAACATATTTATTTTTCTCAGATAGCAGAAATAAGAGAAGAAGTGCAAGCCATTTAAAGCTTCAACGAGAACTGGGGTTTGTATTGTGTGCATTAACCACAAATGAAATCACAAAAAGCTTTTTCTATCATTCTTAGAAGACAATTAACATGCACAAACAATAATGCAGACTAAGCAGGAAAAGTTAATGCAATGAATTATAGAAATTTGGAAGGGGAAATCTGATTCAACTTACAGGGCCAAGCTTTTCAATTTCTTCAAATATCTTTTTGTACTCTTCAAGAATATAAACTTCTTCGGTGCGCTGTACTTGCATTGTCTCAGATCCTATGTAAAGTTGTGACTTTTTTTAGGTCACATCATAGGTTGTTTCTACAGGTATAGATCTACTATGTGGTCCATAGATCTAATCCTATTGGTTGAACACTTTTGGTCTCTGGTTCTCTTGATTCTCTACTTCTTTTTTCTCATCAAGGATTAGTAGTATTTAAAAATACCTTAAGGAGGTTGTCATATCACTAGGGGACACATTCTCCTGGTTCAACCCCCTAGAGAGATTAGCTTTATGGTCGTGATAAAGATCGGAAAACAACAAGCAAGCATGAAAATGTCCTAAATGATGATTATGGAGTAAATGTTGTTCCTTTTAGTACACCATTTGAAGTGTTCTTCTAATAAGTTTTCCTTGTATGTGAATGATTGTTCAATAAATGCTTGATGTCCTTGATTAATAAATGAATGCGCATGGAATGTCTTTAAATACAAGTACACAGCAATAAGTCACACCAAACATGGACCAAGTCCACCTCATGGCAAGAAAGACATGGGTGAGAGTCAGCCAAGATTTGAATTAAAACTTGGAAATCATGGGTTAGATCTATGGGTGTTGGATCAATCGTGGGCTTGCAAGTTGACCCAAGATAAGGGAACAATAGTAGTAAAGTGGGGAATGACAATATTAAGGTGGGGAATGATAGTTTAAACATGGAGGATGCAACAAATGTGAAATGTATGGGAGTATTTGTAGGTATGGTCAGATATGTGGGAATGTGTGTAAACGAGGATAGGAGAAGGATTAGGGAATGAGCTCAAATTCACACAAGATTGTCATTTTTCAGTATGTAATTGCATTAAGGCATTCTCTCAAAACGGACACAAAACTAAATGGGAATTGGCATGGGTATGCAAATTTCACCATTACATTTTGCCCCCACTTTGACATGTGTGAATCCTTAAATGATCATGTATCTCAAAGTAATTGAGCATTCACAAATACCCAGAAAAGTAAACTCTTAGACATAAAAAGGATATCAAGTTCACATAAAGGAATGAGCCCCACTAGATATCTTCATGTGTTCATTGTCCTTGGCATGCATGTTCGACAGGAACCTACAATACATAGAAAGAATGTGCAATGAGTAGCTTATGTCTCACAAATGAAATAGGCACAAAATACAAGCTTGCTTAACTATCTAGGAAATTGGCAAGTATGGAAATGAGAAGGAATAGGGTTAGAAAATTCTACCTATACAAAAGGTGATATGGCATGTTATCATGTGGCATATCAAACTCAACCACCCTATGTGGTAAAGCTCCAACAAAACACAGTGGTGAATCTCTATGTAGCATCTGCCACTACTTGAAAGCTCAACCATAAGAATGTTGGTGACAATATATGCCTCATATAATTGGGAGGAGAGGGGCAAATAGTCCATGAAATGTAAATGTAAGTTAGGCATCTAACTCATGTAAACTAGTAATTGTAATAAATGCATCTTATAATGAGCAAGTAATCTATCTAGAATTATAAGGCATGGAAATCATGTGGGCTAGAGATCAATCTCAAGGTATAAGGTTGCCCCTAGCATGGGCAAAAGAAAATGGTGATGTGGCTCTTAATGTCCAAGAACACTCATGTAGGTACATAAGGCACTAGGATGAGCATATGCCCCAAATATGGCATCCAACAACATGAGCACACAATGGTCAAAGTGAGGTAATAGTTCTCTAGTGGTATAATAAATCTAGGTTCTCAAGGTAACATGGGGGAAGGCATGTTTCTATCCAATGTAAGAGGGTAAGCAATGATAACTTAAAAAAGAGTGGGGAAGGAAAGTTGTCCCCAATCTAAAGAGGTGGCTCTAGAAGCATATTAAGGCAATGTAAGCACAAATGATACGGGGAAGGCAATGGTGCCCCCAATGTAAAGTGTGGCAATGAAAGCACAATATGGAATGGGGAAGGTGTGATGCTCCCAGTGTAAAGATATGGTAATAGAATCTCATATGCTATGGGGAAGGCATGATGTCCCTAATGTAAGGATTTGGCAATGAAAGCTCAAATTCTATAGGGAAGACATGACGTCCCCCATCTAAGGGTAACTCTAAGAGTGTGACGTGGCAATATAAGATTAAGGATAAAATGCAATGCAGTCTAAGTATGGTAAATGTCATAAGCATAAGTGCGATAACATATACATCAACAATCTTAAGGATCATAAGCAAAGCATCATAGTAAGCATATAAATATATAACAAGCATTTAATGAGAGATAGTAAGGCAACATGAGAAAATAATATGGTAAAATAAGCATAAGGGTGCACAAGGTGAAATAGAAAAATAGTAGACAAATAAACAACTAATGTGGAGAAAATTGGCAAAGGCGAGGATGAAAAAAGAATAGGAATGAAGAGGATGTAAACAAGCACAGGGGAAAATGTATAAAGTAGGAGAAAAGAGGAAAGAGAAAATGGCCCCAAGTGGGGAA
This sequence comes from Cunninghamia lanceolata, assembly GCA_027924645.1. Classification (NCBI taxonomy): domain Eukaryota; kingdom Viridiplantae; phylum Streptophyta; class Pinopsida; order Cupressales; family Cupressaceae; genus Cunninghamia; species Cunninghamia lanceolata. Next base: position 1,829,396 of record BSBN01001387.1, on the reverse strand, counting down.
AGGTAACATTTAACCAACCAAATATAGAAAGTGAAACGAGCACGTGACACACAACAAGCAAAGAATAATCAGAAGGCCAAGGTGTAAAAACAATAAGGAAGCAAAATAGAAAATAGAAATATAAGCTATAGGTATATATGATATAGTGATGCTCATTTATCATTGAACAAAATTGGGAGGATCCCACTCATCCAAAATTTCATCTGCATCCCAACAGATATCCTTGTATTTGTCTTCTATTTTGGCACATGATTCTCAACTTGAGGCTCTTGTGTCTTTAGAGGATAAGCCTGTCATTTTAACCTCTTTTGAATTCTTTCCAACTCATCCAAATGTATTTTGTATAGATCATGTATGATATCATTCCTCTCATAAGGTATATCATTTGGTGTCTTCACAAATGTGTTGAGTGTGAAGTGACTAGAATTAGATATAGGCTTATAGTGGACCCTTTCAATCTTTATCAATTTCTCTTCATGTATAAATTTAACACGACGATGCAAGACAAAAGGAATAACTTAACATTGTTGAATCCATGGTCACCCGAGTAAAACACCAAATCTATCAGATGATGGTATAACATGACATAAAATTGGTAGTTCTTTTCTTCCAACTCTAAAAAATAAAAAGATGCATCCCAATGTATTGTTTACATCCCATTTGTCATCTTCAATGAAATCCTAGAATATGCATATTGTTGTTGTTTGATATGGCTATCAAATAAAAGTTACTTGATACATATGTTATATTGGCATGCAGGGTCAATGAGGAATTGAGTAAAGATAAACCTTTAAGACCTCTAGGTATGTATAGTGGACCATAGTAGATGTCATGGGGATCTCATCAAAAAATGTAATCAATGGAGATGTAGGAGGAGAGGAAGATATATCATTAGTTTCAATAGCCCCCATAAAAACATGATCATGTGATATATCCTCATTTTCAACATTATCCTTGTGTTTATCATTATTTGCCTTAAAATTATTTGAATGATTTGGAAAGGAATTTGTGTAAATCTTTAATTAGTTATTCATAGGTGCAACTAAAGGATTATCATTGTCATTGACACCTTCAACGTTGATCATATTGTTGCCTATAAGGTCTTGTACCTTGTGTTTAAGACCCATGCATGATTGAGTGTAATGACCTTGAACCCTATGGAAGTTACAAAATTCTCATTCATTATATGTCATGGGAAGTGGTTTGTTGGTATCCAATGGATAAATGAGAGGGAGAGTGATCAAATAAGCACTCAATAAACTTTAAAAATATCATCCAAAGACTAGTAATTTAATAAAATTCCTAGGAGCATTTGGTTTAAATGAAGGTTCAAGGTAGAAGTATTAGAAACTTGATGAACATTTTCCTTCATGTCATTACCCTTTGTAAATTTATTTGCCTTTTCATATTTTTTAAGGGTATGATGAAGCATTTTGATGTGATGATCCATACTTGTAAAATTCTTTCTAACAATTTGAACTCAATAGATTTCACATGTGTAGAAAGGTCCATGAAAGATGAGAAGCTATTTAGATGCACATTGTGCAGAATTGGTTTAAGTGATCTCGTAGTAAAGATTTTTACAATTCAAGATCATACAAGGGAGTAGTAAAGCTTTGACCATGAATATCTTCTGCATCTTGGCGAATTCCAACATGCTTCAAAAGGCAAAAGTGCTTATTTTTGCCTCCTCTTTCATCTACCGGACTTTGAAGGGGATTTTCTCACTTTCAAAATTTGATTTGGCTTTGCATGCTCGGTCGACTGGATGTTTTAGCGACCTTTTTTGGCATGTGCAGAGGTTGTTTATTTTCACAGTAGCTCCAGTTGGTGAGTTTATGGGTGCATTCATGGTGGATGGCTTCCCTCTTTAATGCGTATGGGCTCTATGTCTTGTTGGCCGATTTTCATTTTTTGGTGGTGACTTTAGGGGTTTCTTCTTCAATGCCCTGTCCTATCTTGCATTTGGGCAACCATTTTCTGTGGTTTTGGACTTGCCAGCAGCATGGTTCCTGTCTTTTCACCACGCCCTTGCCCATGCGCCCTCGTTCCTGCATTAATGACCTCAGATCCTGTGGAGCAACGACTTCATGCCTTTTTGCGCAGGAGCTTGACCTATAAATGGCAATGTAACCTCATTATTTTAGGGAGGATGGTTTTATTTTGGAGCTTTTATGCTGCCATTTTTTCTATAGTCAGACCTCTTAGTGTAATTGCAAGGATATGGGAATGTGACTCACTATGCCTGAATCTGGCCTCTGATATCTTCCTTTTATCCACCAATGAATGTGATTAGCTATACTGGGTATACCTCTGCTACTGAATATTCTATAATGTAATAGTTTTTGGCCTTCATGATCAATATATGCATGACTTCTTGCCTCTCTTGTGTCTTGATTTCTGTGTTTTACTTGAAGTTATAATCTATTCTGTGAGTAAAATGGCTCCTCTATAAGTTAGATCTTCATATCAAAGCCTCAATCAACCCTATAAGTCTGTGTGAACTCCCTTCATGATTGAGATCATTGTTGTGTCTCTCTTCCAGAATCACTGTTGCTCACTAAATCTGGTGTATCACCCCTTTCATTTCAGTTTCCTTCTAACCCTTTTCCCCTGCAAGCATTAGCACTAGATTTAGTTACATTACTCTAAGTAATAGGCTTAGAAAAAGGAAGCTGACCTTCTCCGAAGGTCTGATCTCAGTTCGCAAGGTCCCACACTTCAAGATCATTCCCATGTTTCTCCAGATTGCTAAGTTTTTTACAAAACTTAGCAAGGGTGCAAATCTGGGTGATAACAGTAGTATTGAAGGAGATGAAGCCCACTAGTTTATAATAGGCCTATGTGTGGGTTGATTACCTTGAGAAAGAAAGAGATGAATACATAATGAAGTTGTTGACTCTTGGGGCTTAGATTGAGAATATGTGATGTGTTGGGGATGCTCAAGAGAACCTTGTTGTCAATGAATATTTAGAGGAGGCCAAGAAGGATAATGTGGTATCACGAGACAACTGTGTTGATGAGGTAGACAGTGTTGGCACTAATGTGTAGTTAGATGGGTTAAGCCCGTGAGGATGAAAATGATGATAAGTACACTAATGTTGGTTTTAAAGGACATGAGGATGGTTGTATGTTTACTGAACTCCCATGCTTTGTCCCTCTCAGTGTTAATGCCAATGATTTTCCTATTACAAGTGTTTATCCTCATGAAAACGGGGCAAAAATTATCACCTTGCAAGATAAATGTGTTGACAAGACTAATGGTGTTAGCTTGCAGCATGAGTTTCCTACTCTTGAGGGAAGGTATATTTAAATGATAATGATGTTACAAGTGTTCGCGCTAAAAAGATGTGTACAGTGTTTCATATGGTGACCCCTAGGCCTTTCCTCTTTTGTTGATGACCTATACATTGACTTATATTAGTCAAATGATTCAACTACTCCTAACATCAACAACTATGATTATCACGATGTACGATTTTAGGCTAACCTAGTTGTGCATGCCATGAATGACATTTCTTAATTCATGGTGGGTCTTTATGCTTGTATGTAGGAAGGGGTAAAAGAAGAAAGCAATTACTAGTCTGGTTACAGCAGTGAGTATGATGTAGTAGGTTGCCAAGATAAAATTAAAACAAAGAGGCAATGGGATGGGTTTGATCCATTGCTTGAAGTGCCTCGATTCGATTCATATGTTGGTGATCTTGATGAGGGCTTTGATCATGTGTTTTATGCATGGAACAATGCATTAACATACACAAAGATGATGTATGTTGGCCACCTGTTATCTAAGAGCTTGATGTGAACGTTAGTGATTATAAAATTTTCCTTTGTGATGAAGGTCAAGTTGTTAGAACATAATGTTATTAGGGATCATACCCTTATAACATTTAGGTGTTGTTATAATACAAGGTTATAAAACCTTATATTTAATGTATGTTATACCATCTAATAATTAATAATCAAATAACTATTAGATTATTAATTATTCACAAATGGTTGTTTTGAATAGGTGTGATTGATACCCCTTCAAGTATTTTGCCACCCCTTCTTATCTCTCATTGAGAGGTATGAGAATTTGAAGATTTATAGTGAATTCTATCACTATGAACATGAAGTATTATTGGCCATGTGGAAGTGAGGAGAATTGTATCCCCAAGTTTTGTCCATAATTTTATAGACAAGTTTGTAAATGTTTTATAATAGAATGATGTTTTATGAGGTTTTTTACCTAAAAGGGTTTTCCCCATGTATATATTGTGTAATGTGTTGAATCTTTGCATCTTGTAATTCTCATTTCATTTATATTTATTTGTGATAATTAGTAACCTAATATCTTAATTTCTAACATTGTATTAAAGTTGGTTAGGTTTTACTAATCATTTTTTAAGGTTATACTAGAAGACGTATAGAGCTTAATGAATATGATTGTATAGATTTTGATATGGTGTTAATGGCAATGCATCTTGTTGGTGCCTGAATTGACTGTCAGTTCTTGAGCAATTTTTATGCAGGCACCATCCCAAAAAATCCAAAAATTTTTCCAGTTTTGGCACCCCTTCAGTGTTTTGTAACATCCACATCATCTTTCTTGAAGGGGGGGGTCTTCATGTTTTGTCCATCGGCATGAGTTTGGATTGTGTCTTGGCGATCATGATTGGTACCAATGGCGTGTTGTCTTCTATCGCTAAGACTTTACCTATCGGCGTAGGTGTTTTGTGGCTTACCGACAGACTTGGTCTCGCCGACGAGGGTTTTGGAGTGCTATCGCCAAGACTTTGGCTATCGGAGTGAGCGGGCAAGTGTTGGACCGACGTTGGTTGTCTGGCCGATGAGGGATGTTCAAGGTGGTCGTCGGCAGGAGTAGTGCTATCGGTGAGAGAGTTTTCGGGTTCGTCGACGCCTGAGGTCTCGCCGACAGAGTATAGTTTGTTGGCGCCATCGGTGTAATGGAGGATTATCAGGTGAAAGGGCAGATTGTTGGCCGATGGCGCAGGTCTGGCCGATGGAGTTGCCATCGGCGAGTATGGGGTAGTGTCTAGCCGATGGTGGTAATAGAGTTCAGTTTCGACGTGACAGGGGCTATCGGGCTAGCCGTTGGAAGGTCCGCCGATGGAGAGTGTTTGGCCGATGTGATGTTATCAGCGTAAGTCACACCGACAGGGGGGCAGTGTAGTGTGTGATCGGAGAGACTTGTGAGATCGGGGTAAGTTTTGTGGAGCTGGCCGATGGTTCTCCTCTGGCCGATGGGGATGTTGGTGACTTGTGGAGGTGTTGGCATCGGCGAGATCGCTGGAGTCCGTGGGAGATTTTTGAGGAAGGCCGATGGTGTATGTCATGGCAATGGGCTGTGGGCGAAGGGTCGTGTGTCGAGCGCGGCAAAACGCTCGACACTTAGTATGCGTGTGACGATGTTCTTAAAGTGATAGAGGGGTTTCCGCACTATGTATGTGGGATTAATTTCCCTACACATTTGAAACCTCAGGAAGCACCTTTTGGCGGGAAGCTCCATTTTGATCGCTGCGACAGTCTTCTGGGTGGTTGCGGGTTGTTGAGCCATCAATGGCGATAGTGCAGGGGTATGGGTGATGGTACAAGCAATTAAGCTGCCTGATCGTGGATGAAGACTTTCAAGTGGTGGCACAAAGCTCAAGATCCCCCCTGTCTGTCGCATTTAATCTGTGAAGGCCATTTTCAAATGGAAGGAATGTATCTGGCGAATTTTTGACTTCTGGCCATGTAATTAATTGCTGAATGTACACGGTTCTGTATAAATGGTTTTGGCTATGTTACTTTTTAGAGGTTGGACGTTTTTGGGCTTTCTGCTCTGGCTCTGAACATAAGGTGTTCACATTTTGAAAGGCATTTTTTGCTACAGACTCGGTCCTTAGTCTGGTGTACTAATCTATCTTGGCTTGTAAATGATGATTTTCTCTGTGATGGCCTTCTATGCAGATTGATTTTAAATGAAAAACACCTGTGTGTGTATTGTTTCTGATTGTCTCCTGTATGTCATTTGTTTTCCTTTCAAACAAGGTTGTCAAGGGCTTCCAAGTTTTTCAGTATGTGCATACTGTGTGTCTGATTTATTGCGTCTGCTCAAGGAGTGGTTAAATAGGCTTTTGATCAGATACAAAGGGAAATAGATTGCATCATAGGATCTGTTAAGTATGATCATTAATGATACTCTTTCTTGGACATGTTGTTGTTATGCAGTAGCATTATTCTTAGGTCCTCTGGATATGAATTTATGTTGTCATGGGGAGACATTTACAGTCTTAGATATGACTCTGCTGCCCAGATAAGGCACTGGTTTGGGAATCTGTCTGTTCAATGGGTCTAGGAAAGTCCCATAACTCCAAACACCATTTCAAATCATCTCATCCTTCCATCTGTTAGTTGTCGGATTAGGAGTAGGAAACCCCTGCATGCTCTCATACCTAACCAGACATTATGTCCAAGAATGTTGCCAACCTTGTGATCTATCATGCAGATCTTGGTCCATACATGAGAGTATTCTGCCTGTTGTTGTCAAGTTAGATCTTTCTATCTTTAAGCTAGTCAAGGTTATATCTTGAGTTATAGGGACACCCCCCTTGGTGCGGCAGAACCAGAAGTGAAGGGGAGGAGCTCACGCAACCTCCTATATTAGTTGGCTGAATCTGCATGTGCATAGGAACTGGCAAACCTTGATGCTGATTCAGAAGAAAAACCAACACATCTGGTGTGCCTTTTTGTATTGTTTTAAAATCAATTCATTCTTCTATTTTTTCCTTTTATGTTGATCTGTAATCACACTAGGTAACACAAAATTGTGACCATGATTTACATCATTCCATTAAAAATGAGTGAAGTAGCTAGGTGACCAATGCAACTAATCATAAATAGTAGAGCACAAATAAGATTATATGTAGTGTAGATAGGTTCAAAGAAATATTGAGTACATTGAATCCCCACACCTTGCACAATAGCAAAATTTGTACAAAAATCTTAGGCACAATTCACTATTTTCGTAGATCATGATCATCATGCACACTTTTACATGAATTAGATGCAATCCATGCCATGTTATGTTTGATACAACAAGAGGAAAGTCTTTCTGAAATCATATCAATGTTGTAAACTATGGAGGCCTGGATAACCATGGAACGTTAAAAAGGGCACCCATTCAAAACACGGTATTTATATGGCTAATGTGATGTGAGAGTAAATGATTTTAATTATACATAATGTCGAAGTAGACATCATGTGATATAATTTTTCAATTGGTTTGAAGTATTCGAGATGGCTAAAGCAAATAATTATCTTTATATAGTGCTAGGCATTCAATTATAAAATACTCAATAGTTTTTATTGGAGCTTGATGTGCGGAGGTTTCAGAGGATCATTCACAATTGTAACATATTGAAGTTTTCCTTGAAGGTGACGCAATTGTTACAAATTTTGTGGTGGTGTCATCTCAACTATTGCTCTAACCTTAGCGAGATCCACTTCAATACCCCTTCAAGAGATAATGTAGCCTACGAGTTTTCCACGTGTAACACTAAAGACACACCTTCTCAGATTAAGGCGAACCTTGTATTCCTCTAAGTGGTCAAAAATGTTTGCAAGGACATATAAATGACCTTCTCTTACGCGATTTACTAAGGATATCATCTACATAGTCTTTCATTGTCTTATGAAGCATATCATGAAAGATTACAGTCATTGCTCTTTGATATGTTACTCACGCATTCTTAAGACCAAAAGGCATTACTTTCTAGCAATAAACTCCCCAAGCACATATGAATGCAGTATTATGTTGATCTTCTTCAGTAATCTTGATTTGGTTGTATCCAAAAAATCCATCCATTAGGGATAACATCCCATGTCCTGTTGTTAGGTCGACTATGATGTCAATGTTTGGTAGTGGAAAATCATCTTTAGGACATGCTATGTTCAAGTCTCAGAAATATGTACAAACACAGATGCCCCAGTAACCTTACAAATTGGAACAATATCGACACCCATTTTGGATAATCTAGAGGTTTGATGAATCCAACTGCAAGTAATCTCTCTAGTTTTGCTTTGACGAAAAGAGCGATTTTGGGATGCATCTTTGTCAATTTTTGTTTGATCAGTTTTGCTCCAAGATATACCATCAAGTGCTGTACTATCAATGAAGGATCTAAACCGGGCATATCTGCATAAGACCATGCAAAATTCTTTGATCTCTTTTTGAAAAAGGTGATGAACTCTCGTAATTCAAATTTTGATAGGGATTTGGCTACAAATATGATCTTTGGTTCTTTAATTGTTCCCAAATTCATCTCTTGTGTTTCCTCAATAAGAATGGGAGATCTTTCTTGATATGCCTTGACTTCAGGGAGGTCAAATTCCTCATCCTTAGGCACCTCAGGGTGGTTTTCACATTTAGATATGTCTTTTATTTTTACTTTTTTGTCATCTGAAAGTGCCACAAAGTGGTTTTCACTAGGGGACGCGATTTTTATATTTTCACTTTTGCAACTAAGGAATTTGAATGTCTCTCCAAAGTAGGCATTAGTGTTGAGTTCTATAGTGTATCCAATCTTGTGATCTCCAATTGGTATTCCTGATCTTAATCCCAAGAATTCAATGATAGCCTCATCATTTTGAAAAACATATAGAATAGGAGGCCCTTGTTGCTCCCAATCAATGCGTTTGGGGTAGATGAGTTGGAGGTTATATGATGGCAATGAAGGCAATGATGTGGTAAGGGTGTAGATGGATAAATCATATAACTCGGTGATACACTTGAGGGAGTCATCGTAAGTATCATCATTAGTGATTGTAATAGCAGGAAATTCTTTAGCTACCTCATTTAAGATAAACGCGAGCTCGGGAGATGTTGTCTCTTATGATCCATACCCTAGCCCCAAATGTTTAGGTCTAAGAGTAGTTGTAATGGGTTTAATAACTCCTTGTCCTTGAAGCCAAGTCCACTCTTTCCTTTGTAACCCATATTTTGTGCCATGTGAAAACCTTCAGGATATTTCTCAAGAGGGAGGTTGTCTTGTTCATTCTTTTCTTTATAGAGTCGTTTTGAAATATCTGCATAAATGATCTCTTTGTCTAGTACACCCCATTGGGAAAATGTAGTTGGCTTACAATTGATTGTGATAATTGAAATAGGTCCCTCAAGACGAGGTCATCCAAAGCTTTTAGGAGAGAGTAGGAGTTGCCCGATACAAAGGCTCCTTGTAGAGTGTATTCTCCTAATCCTTTGTCTTTAATCTTAGCCTTGATCTCGGGATGGGTGGTAGATGATGTGGATGAAGAGGCAAGCCTGGACGGATCAATATATGATGGAGATGGTTTGGCAATATCATTGGTTGAACAATAGTTAGCTTTGCGATATGGGCCTTCCAATAGGTGGAAATACTCAAAGGGATATGGGTCGACATTTATGGTAATTTCTTGGTCATTATAGGGAAATTTGATGCATTGGTGGTAGGTGGAAGGAACAACCTTCATGACATGAATCCATGGGCATCCTAAGAGAATGTTATATGGGAGATCAAGGTCTAAGACTTGACAAGTGATTTCCATGAGTACAAGACCTAATTCAGTGGGTAGCTTAATAATTCCTTAAGCTCTTCTCTCAACTACATCATAAGACTTAATCATGATAGACTACTTTTTGTCAATAACCACGATAGAGTATTCCAATTGTCTTACCAATCTTAAGGTGCATAGGTTTAAGCCCGATCCACCATCTACTAGGACCCTTTTGACTACATGTTTATGGATTATGACCTCTTGGTGAAGGGGTTCATTATGAAATGAGTCATTGGTAGGTATGTCTTTTTCGGTGAAGACTAGGCGGTGACTAGATGCAAGGTTTCCCACCACGGCTTGAAATTGTTCCACATTAATATCATTAGGGACACAGGATTCTAGTAGGGCTTTATCTAATATCTCCTTATGCATGGGAGAATTTTGAAGAAGCTATAGGATTGAGATTTATGCGGGATTCTTTCTTAGATGATCAAGGATATTGTATTTGGGAGGTGCTATGGATAAATATGGCATAGATGAGTATGGATCTCCTTGAATAGTGATGCGACTATGACGGGCGGTAACGACACAATCGAGATTGTGAGCTCTTATGGTGATGGTGGCCACTTGTGTGGAGGAAGCTTCAATATGACCCATAGTGGAATCATATGAAGGAGAGGAATTCACTTTATTGGTATGATTGGTATTGGAATAGGAACTACATTGACCATGTTGTGGAAATGGATTTTGATATGCTCCCAATTTCTCATTAGACTATTTTGGAGTGGGTTCATCTATAGTAACTTCTCCTCGATCTATAAGATCTTGGATATAGTTCTTAAGTCTAATGCAATTATTTGTTTTATGACTCTTGATCCTACGGTGTTCACAATACTCATTGTCATTGTACCAATGGGGTTTGATGGCATTTTCTTCATTAAGTTTGATCTCGGGAAGTTTGATGATGACATGGTTTAAAAGGTTTCAAAAAATAGATTCCACGGGTTCTCCCAAGTTTGTGAATTTATTATATAGGTTTATTCTTGGGCTGGGTAGATTTTATGTTTGTGGTGATGACGTATGAAGTGTGAATGGAGGATTTTGGACATTTTGTACAAGTTTAGAATATGTGACACCATCATTGACAATGTTCTTATTCTTGGCCCAAAATCATGGTTTTTCATTGGATTGATTATTATTGGTGTCCTTGTTGTCTTTGAAGACTTTGACAAGTCCCTTTGTTATTAGGGCTTTCTCTATAGTTGCACCTTTATCAGTGATTTCTTCAAAAGAGTCGACACATTAAACTTGTAAGTGAAAGGCCATTTCCTGGTATAGGTTTTGCATGAAAAGATTGACAAGTTGTTTCTCAGGAATGGTGATTGGGACCTTACTAGAAAGGTTTCTCCAATGTTGTAGGAAGGTAGTGAGTGATTCCCCATTTCTTTATTTAGTCTTGCAAAGGTTAGTCATGGACATCTCATGTTCAATGTTGTATGAAAAGTGAGCTATGCATTTGTCGGTAAGCTCTTGAAAAGTTTTAATGCCATGAGGGAGATGGGAGAACCATTCAATGGCTAGACCTCCTAGGCTATGAGTGAAAAGTCTCATCAAGTAAGTGTCATCATATGACAATTCCATACATGCTATGAAGAATTCTCTTAAATGGTCTCTAAGGTCACCCTTTCCTTTGTATTTATCAAATTTTAGAAGTTTAAAGTTTTGAGGAAAAGGATTCACGACTAGAGATTTATCAAATGGGTATGGACAAATCTCTTTAAAGGTGTATTTCTTCTTTTGATTCCCTTTTTGTATGTCAACAAACATTTGTTTCATAAGTTGTTGCATGTCGTTTGACTCATTGGGTGATGTCTTAGATGGTTTGGACGAATATTATTGTTGGTGTTATGGTGTTTGAGGTTGTGGTTGTGGTTGTTGTGTTTGGGATTGTTGGATGACTAGGAGTTGTTGGAGAATAGATTGTTGTCGTTGTTGTGTTTGTTGTTGTAGGATAAGTTGTTGGAGGACAGATGTACTAGAATTTTGAAGGTGTGATGACGAGGATTGAGTTTGGACTTGTGAGTGTTGGGGCATGGGCACATTGGCTTGGATATTAACACGTGGCACAATAGATGATAGGTAGACATGATTGGACACTTGAGTAGTGGGTGGTGGAATGACTATGCCACTAGTAGGTGGGATGATGACATTAACTCTTGAATTTGACATAGGTATAGATGTCATGGATGGAGATATGGATGTGTTAATATGACAGATGTATGAGATCATAAGGATAGATGATGTAGGGATGGTGGATATCATAGGGATATGTTATGTAAGGATGGTTGATGTCATATGGATATTTTGACCACTTGATGGGGGTGTGATATTGGTTATGTTTCAAGGAATGGACATGAACATGCTAGGGATAGGTTGTGACACACCTATAGAAGAAATAGGTTGATTGGCGGATGCGTTGATGTTAAGATTTGTCATGACATTTAAGGTTTCATCAACATGTGATTGGGAAGGTTATCCCAATGTATTAACAACTTGATAAGGAAGACCTTGAGGAATCAGAGTGAAGGGATCAAAATTTGGAGGTATCTTGACTCCTCCTAGGTGGATCAAATTTTGGAAGTAAGATATAGGATTTTTGGCAATGATATGGTCCACTAATATGTGATTATCAGGGTCCTCCATAAAGTCTTGCACTCTCTCTTCATACTCAAGGGACCCATGGGTGGACCCATTTGGACTTTGAGGCTCTTGCATAGGATTGTCAAGTTCATATGTGTATATGGGATTTGATGATGGTTTGAGAATGTCCTTATAAGCATCGGGTATGAACATGTTGGTGGGCAATCCAAACTCAGGGAGAAACCCAAGACTAATGTTGAATGGCACAATAGCCCCTCTACCATAATAAGTAGACTCTTGATGAGATTGTTGTGGAAACTCTTGATGTGGTTGTTGATGGGGCTCTTGTTGAGGTTCTTGTTGAATTTCTTGATGAGGTTATTGATGAGGCTCTTGATGAGGTTGTTGGAATTGATGATGAGATTCTTGATGGGACTCTTGATGGGAATCCATGGTTTTCTTAGTTTGTGACCTTGTAGTGGGCATGAATGGGATGACCTTGGAATGAAAATATGATGGGTGATGAAATAATTTTGGATTTGGAGATTGGTTACATCTTGAATAAGGTCTTGATTGACAAGATTTTGGACCAAAATAAATGTCAAGGGTATGGTGATATAGTGGTGGGTAATTATGTGAGTATTAATGATATGATGATAATGAAATCGCAAGCAAGCTAAAATGGTGAGAAGGACAAAATGAATAATATGTGACAAAAATGACAACCAAGATGAGGACAAAGATGTGGCAAAGATATGATATGACAACGATGTGGGTATGATATGTAAAAGACAACCAAGATAATGATATGGTGCTATTGATGTGATATGACAAGGGTGACAACCAAGATAATGAAAAGGGTGACACCAAAGATAAAATGATGATATGGCAAAGATATGATATAATGTGGCAAAGATATGATAGGATAAAACCAAAATAGCTCAAGATTCACCTAGATCTTTTGTTATGGATAATGGATGGGATTCCCTTCACTACTTAGGGTTGACAAATGCCTAAGAAAGAATAGAAATGATTATAACCTTTCTACTCAGGGTAGACAATATCCCAAGCAAAAAACAAGATAAGATAAAGACCCACTAACTCAAGAGTAGTCAAAGATCCTAAGTTAATAGACCCTCAAAGATAAAATGATAAAAAGATCTAGGTTAGGCTTATGCAAATTTTGGATTTGATTGATTAGTTTGATTGATGAATCAAAAGGATTGATTGATTGATAGATAACTTGGTTGACAAATGAATGGAAGAGAAAGATGGATTGTGTGGATAGATAGATCTAAAGATAGATGGATTGGTGAATGGATAGATTAATGAACTTGGTTGACAAATGGATGATTGGGGTTGACAAAATTTAGGTCCAAAGACTATATGGTAGGCCCAGAGATGGATAGGTACTCACAAGTCCAAAATCAATATGATGGGCAAGGCAATGACGAATGATTACGAATGAAAAAGGGAATATGAAATGGTTGAATGGTTGTATGGACTAGCTGGGCTGAAAAATGAGCTTGTTTTAGGTCACTATTTTACCCTATAGTCAGATCTACAAGCCAAAGTTTTAGATTTCAATGAGCAAACTGAGTTCCAGTACAGGCGTTGAGTTGCCAGTCACAAGCGTACTGACAGTAAATGCAGGTGCGTTGACAAACAACACATGCATGACGACAACAAGCAAGGGTGTAGAACTACAGTCACAGGTGCAATTCTATTTTGATTTGATGTTTTGTAAGTAGTTTTTTTTTAATTTTTGGCAAGAAATATGAACACAAAAACACAATGGTTGACTTGTGACTTGTCAAGTTAATTGGTGCAAATTACTTTGCAATTGAAAATGGATTACACTAGTTTTACACAATGAAAACATGCCAAACACATTAACAAACTATAATTATTCAAGTAGGAGTGATTTCAAGTGTGGGCCCACACAATAGAATACCTATCCATGTTCTTACCTAACTAAGAACAATTTGTCTTGTGCAGATAGCTAGGGATAAGAGCGTTGCACCTAATACCCCTTTTCTTGGAGGCTTTTACGCCTTACCCAAAGAAAACTTCCATCTCCACTTCAAGGAGGTACATGGTGAGTAACTTCAGGGGGCAGTCCGCGTCCCTTACACCACACTAGAAAATGGTTGATGGTCTTATCTAGGATTTACAAGCTTCTAGGGGAGTCCTCCAAATACATGAGGTATAATGAGGCCTAAATTAGTTGAAGGGATGTGGCATAAGTGATGAAGCAAGCACCACTTCACCTTGTGTCTAGAATCACCCAGGACCCCAAGGCTGTCCCAATGACTACGTGACTAGATCAAGGTACAACTTTCATTCTCCCTCCTTTGATATACTCCACTAGAACATATGGTTAAGGTCATCCCTTTGGAGTGGGTGTGTCTCTAAAGGAATGCCTCATAGGGGAAAGATTTTACTTGGTGTTTTTGATCTCCAAGATCGTATGAACCGTGAGGAGAGAGCATACACACAAACAAGCAAATATTGGGATAACAAAGAGAAGCAACGTGTGGTTTTTGATCTCCAAGATCACACGAAGTGCAAGGAGAGAGCATACACCAACACACAACTTTAAAGACAACAAATAAATGTTCATTAATCCACTAATGTACTTTAGTGCCTACTTTAGTGGAAAATCAAAGTCTTTGACAATAAGTGTTGTAACAAACTTGTTAGTAGTTTAAGATATGATCTTTGACAAGTGTAAACAAGCCGCACAAATAGATTAGTCCCCAATTCAAGCCAAATTGTTAGTTGCAAACTGAAAATCAGACAAAGGCATGAAAATACAGCCAAAAGCACAGAAACATAGATAAATGAAATCCAAAAAATGAACCGTTATACTTTATTTACCTTTTCAACATATGCACGCCAACAACAAGAAAAGGTACACTGACAGATGATAGAGGCGCTTAGAATTGATGCATAGACACATATCTGTAACCACACAGGCATGGATTTGCAGGGCACAAACGTGAGACAAGAGTTCATATGTGTGGGTTTGCATGACACATGCATTGATCTAGAATTGTGTGATAAAACTTACCAAAAACAACTAGTTAGGTCTGATAGAAAATAGAAAATGATGGTCAGAGGTTGATCCAAAGGTCCCAGTTGACAGATCTGATGAAACTATATCTGCACAAAATCAAACACAACAAAGGCGTGGCTTTGCAAAGTGTAGGTGCAAATCTGGGAAAAATGACCTAAACCTACAATAAAAGCTTGACAAAATCCTATAAAACCAAATGTTAACTGATAAATAGGTCAGATATGAGGGTTAGAAACATAGATAAGTTGAAATCTAATAGAAAAATCTAAATATTATAGCTATTATGGATCAAAAACTAAAACTAGGTCAAAATTAAAACACAGGCGCTAGAACAGAGATCATAGGCGTGCCACCTACAAGCGCAGGCACGCTGAATGGAAACACCAGTGTGCTGTTACAATAAGGGGTCTGGATCTACAACTTGCAACCAAAAACACATAATTTCTTCTAGAAAAAGCTGATTAAAGGGACGCGGGTCCCACCGGGCGTGCCAAAAATGTATGCAAAATTATGATCCAAGGTAAATAATGAAGATAAATGCAATAAAAATCAATACCTTCACCTCAAACCAAGTCCTCACACTTAGATAGAATGGAGTAGAGTGCACCCTAATTCTACTAGCTTTGTTCTATGGATATATTATGCATTGTGGACTGCTCACAAAACCAACATAATCTAGGTATGAGATGGCTATAATGGAGGCAAATGATAATGATATGATATGAAATTTTGACAATATGTACTTGCATATGAAAGATGTGTTGTGATAATGATGTGAGAGGCCCAATTTATAGAGGGTTGAATGATAGGATGTATGGCTAGGATTAAAAGATTAGATTAATGGCTAGAATTGGTTGAGAGGATTATAGGTCCAGGATAAGATTATTTTAGAGCATTCTTCCATGTGAATGGTAGAGATTAAAAAAATGTGGTATGAGGTTGATGGTAGAGATTAAAAATAAATTTAATTTTGGATCCATTATTTAATAATTGTGACTAATTATTTAATAATGATGGGGAGTGGGTAAATTAATTAAATAATAGGATTATTTAATTAATTTATGGAGAGGAATTTGTTAGAAGTGATAAATTAATTAAATAAATAGAATTTATTAATTAATTTAAGAGAAAATGGGAAATTGAATAAATAAATAAAATTTATTTATTTAATTATGGCAAAATTGGATTAACAAAAGATGAATTAATTAAAGATGGGTTACTTAATTAAATAATGAAATTATTTAATTAATTTGGATGACATGTTAGGATGAAAGGTGGTGTTAGGAGCATGTAGAAAATCAAGGTGGATACATGGTGATTTTCAGGTGTCTATAGATGGCATTATGAAGGAGCTCACTAGAGGACATAATGGGTCAAGATAAGGACTTGTGCTATGGGTGGTGTACAATCCAACAAACCATGAGGAATTGCACTAGGCTTCATGGAAATGGTGTTTATAAATATTAGTGGTAGGTACATTCAACATGGCATATTTCAAACACAATGTTGTATTTAGACATTACACAACAATGTGTGGTTGTTGCATAGATGGGAGAGGCTTGGGAAGTCATTTACATAATGGAAAAGTCTTTAAACAAAAAACATCTTTTATACCAAGGATTATGTAGTTCAAATTGTGATGCCTTGCATTAGTAGTGTCCAACATCAAGTTTGTTGGCTTGTCGGTACACTATTTCCATCAAATTGTGCCTATACTTTGTGTCTAACTTGCTTTATCAATGTTTCTTAGAACTTGTCCTTAAAATAAAAGAATCCTCTAAATATGATTAAAATTTAAACACCCAGAGGAGAATTGGAATGGAAATTTCAACCCAAGTTCTCACTTTGATCATATTCAACGGCTAATAAAAGATCGAAAGAGTTTTAAGGCAAGAAATAGGTGTTCAAAACCAACACTTTTGAAGGAGAAAATATTGTTCAATTTGATGGAAATCAAACAGGAATCCTTGACAACCCAAAAATCAAACCGCCGACAATGACTACAATCTTCTCAAACCCATGGCTTAACAACCTTTCATTTCCCATGTGCTTAATTTGAATATGAATATTATATATAAAAAATTCCATAAATTTAGTGACTCTCCAACCAATTCAACATGAAATTGGTGCCATGGTATAATTTAAATATCCCTTCAACGCAAAAATCAATTGTGATTAATCATTTAATATTTATTGCTTTTATAATATTTATGAGGTATTTTCAAAATTGTCTTGATAATCTTTGTGAAATTTAGTCCAACATAAAAGTGGAGCATCATTAGCCTCTTTAAATTGTGCTTAAAGTTTGACATTTGAATTCTTTTCCTATGAATAGCTCTTGCACTATCATCGTGCCAAGGCAAGTTTTCAACCCTATGATCTTTATTCTAGAAGAACTAGAAAAATCACATGGCTCTTGTTTGATTACTCATTGATGCCAAGCTTATTTAGGAAGTGGCATGTTCTCTTTAATTTGAGGATATGATGTAAACAGAATGCAAGGGCTTCTTTGAACACCTTGAGAGGGATTATTTTGTGATCACGTATCAATTGATGTTGAACCTTCGGGTCTCTTCAAAATGTGACCTCATGTTTGTGAACACCTTCAATAGATTCATGATATCATAATTTTGGAAAGATAGGATAAGGCTTCTTTTACCATTTCTTGTTCATTCCAACTTGAATCATATCATCTTTAGTGCTTATTTCCAAGTCTTGAGAAAGATTTAGATCATTAGAAGGTGATCTCTTTAGCTCACACTTCATATCTATATGATGAGCATTCATGAAGAAGCTATAAGAAAAATTATTGTAGTAGGTATAACAACCCCTATAATCTCATTCATCACTTTTTTGAACCCTACCACAAACATGTGCATGGGTTCTGTTGACTTTTCCTTTGAATCAGCATTAGGGTTTGCCACTTCTAATGCACAGGCAGATTCAGCCAACTAAATACAGGAGGTTGCGTGAGCTGCCTCCCCTTCACTTCTGGTTCTGCCGCACCAAGGGGGGTATCCCTATAACTCAAGATGTAACCTTGACTAGCTCAAAGATAAAAAGATCTAACTTGACAACAACAGGCAGAATACTCTCATGTATGGACCAAGATCTGTATGATAGATCACAAGGCTGGCAACATTCTTGGACATGATGTCTGGTTGGGTATGAGAGCATGCAGGGGGTTCCTAATCCTAATCCTACAACTAACAGGTGGAAGTATGAAATGGTTTAGTTTGAATTTTGGATGCAAAGCTGGACATGGTGTATAACCTCAACACAGAGCTAGATTGGTGCCTATCTAGGGCTTGGAATCAGTAGACATACACCTGTGGATGATCAGCATGAATAGCTAAAACTGGATTTCAGGGGGATACACATGATATCTGTCTTACAGATATCTCCCAATAAAGAGTGTTAAGCTGTCTATACTTACGGCATCCCTATTGCAGTAAGAAAGATACATGCAAAACTGGAGACAGAATCAGCATAACACATGCAAACACAGCATTATTCATATCAGATTAACCATGAAATCAGTGGATTCATGCCAAATCGTACAACAGGAGATACATAAACTCACAAGTTTAGCTGTACAGAGCAACCAAAACGAACTGTATTGTGTTACAGAGCCAAAATGTTCAACTTTCAACAACCTAAAATGAGTAACACTTCCTCCTTTTAACAGCCAGGTAGTGTACCACAGCAATTAATTACATGGTTGACCAAAAATCTCGCCAGATACACAGTATCAGAAAATGGCGCTCAACGCATTACCAGATTGGCGCCCAAACATGAATGCAGTAGGTAGGGGAGGAGACAGGAAGAAACCTCGAGCCCTGCGCCACTGTCCGTTGATGTACACCTTCAATCGGGTACCAGATCCGTCCACACCATCGCCCATACCTCTGCAACAATCGCCATTAATGGCGCACCAACCCGCGGCCTTGGGAAATGCAGAATACTGTGCGTCGCAACCGTTTCCCGCCAAGATACATCGTCATGATATTTCAAATATGCAGGATATCAATTATCCCACATGCACCCCGCGGTGACCTTTTCAACACTTTATATACTAGGTCGCGAGCACATATGATGTCGGTGCTTGTGCTCCCAACGACACTAGTATAAACCTTCATCATCATCCTCCAGCAGCATGATATCCTGTCGCTTGAAATATCACCTTGACGTCAGCATCATAATCGCAATATCACCTGCACGATAATCGCCTTCATCCGCACAACCTGATCCATCGGAGGAAGATCCTCCTGCTTAGCCGATACCAAATGTCTGGCCGATGAACATCCTGATGACGTCACCGTCATATCCTGCTGACGTCACCAGCATATCTGCCTACTGCGCACCTCCTCATATCCGGATGATGTCATCATCATGTTTGCAAATATCGGGGGATCTCCACAAGATGATCAGTGTTAGAAATATGACCCCCCCGGACCTTGATGACGTCATCATCATATCGACATCAGGATGATATTCGGAAGATAACCAGATATTTGGAAATATCATCCTGATGCACACATATCATGCTGCACTGTAGCTCCACTATAAGATCGGGGTGATAGATGAATATGCCAGATATTTGAAAAGATCACCCCCCACTAGATAATGCACGAAGCCGACAGGCGGATATCTCCCTTGGGAAATATCATGATGCAGACAAGCAGAAAACCGGATATCACCCTGACGTAAGAATGACGTCAGCATCATCAGGGTGATAAAACAACGAACATGAAATGATACAACATCATCAGGATGATATTGACTAAGATCATCCTGACGTTCAAATATGATGACCCCGGTGAATATCGGGTCATACTTAGAACTCTTCAACAACATCATCAGGATGATCATAACCAAGATCACCCGATGATAAAATATCACCCCGGTGAAATATCATGCAGGCAGAAAAAATGATGACCCCCGCAAGCAACACGGCGATAACCAGAAATATGATGATGATGATGACGACCCAGATACTTGAAAAATCACCCCCGCAAGCAAATCAGGGCACACTGTAGCTCATCAGCAGGATCGGGATGATATCCAAACATCACCCGATATTGAAACATGATGATCCTGATGAAAAACCGGTTGACAGAAAACATGATGATGATGACCTCCTCCTCAGGAAAATATGATGCTGCAACTGAAAAATGCTGAGGAGGTCCAACACTTAGAACATTTTTAAGGAAGGTGCCTGCATGAAAATTGCTCAAAAACTGTCAGTCAATTCAGGCACTAACAGGTTCATTATTTTTTCTTAATGTTTGAGAGTAAGGGGGCTCTTGTTACTACCTTTTATGGTGCTGAGTGATTTTTATATCCTAAGCTAATTTTGGTATTATCTCATAGAATCAACATGTGTAGTGAGTCATTATGGATATATAGATAAGGTCCTATGGAGAATGATCTTGCTTCTACACTAATGGTGTTGAATCAATGGAAATATAGGCTAGGGGAAGGAATTTGATGATAATTCTCAACCAAAAAGACCTAAATAAACTTAACTTGAACTCAAATGCTAACTTAGAAATCTGTCTTCACCAAAATAGTTAATATAAAGACATCTATACCTATAATATTTGATGTCCCTAGAAGCCTAGCGTATATGCATCTATTTTACAAATATAATATGGGTTCCTAATGTTAGACACGGTATAGTTGAAATGACTTTAAAATTCTTGCAGAATTGACAAGGGAAATATGGATAATACTATCTCATGATTTATACAAGAAAAGCATTGAAATAAACTAGTTTTCAAAATTTCCTTTGAATATGGACGATTAATTCTACCCTTGTTTGTATGCCATATTTTTTAAGAGTGTAAATGAACTAGTCTTTTCCTCATTGCTTGATTGGAATCCCTATAGCTATAAAGAACAAAATGTTTTTACAAATTTACAAGATTTGAGATACTTGCATTGAATATACAAGGTAAAATTCTTACTCATTAATTCTAAAAAAAATGGTGATTGAACCCTTATTTTTTGAAATTATTTATTTGAATGATGGATTAAAAATTGATGACGTTAAGGCCCTAAACTAGTAATTGCAAAATTGGATAGTGTGGGGGAAAGGACATAAACTTATTATATATTTCATACCCACCAAAATGGTTTCTTTAATATGCATTTAACATTTTTATGAACTTCATGTATTGACAAAATCCTCTAAACTTCTTGGGTACAAAGCACCTACTTATAATGAGTGGTTATTGTCTTAAGAAACTGCCTGGGGAGAAAACTTGGAAAGGATAGATCACCCATTACTCTATGTTTATTAGGATGAATATTTTTTCCTTTCAGAAATATAACAAATTATACATACTTATGTTTATGAAAATCCCATATGACCTCATTGATAAGATCGTCAAATCATTTTTTTAAGTATTGTCACGTCATGTTATATATAGTTGACTTACTTCTTATTGAATTAATTATGGTATTTATTATTCTTTCATTAAAAAAAAATAAAAAAAACAATTATTGATTATTGTGTTACTCACTATGATGGTGATCCTATTTATGGAAATCTACCTCAAGAAATATCTTCAAAATATGATGTAAGTGTTATCACATGGATGGACTAATACTTAACTAGCTACCTTCTATATCCCTTTAATCAAAGGGTGGCTATAAAATAATTAATGTGGCTTAGGAGATTATTAAAAGAGTTTCCTCTGGGTATTAGTAAAAGACCCACTTTATTATATGCTAATCAAAGCTATTTTAGTCTTACCAGAGACTCTTGTTTCATAAAATAAAGCACATCAAGTTTCATGGGCCCTTCATTCAAGGGAAAATCTTTCCATCATAAAATTACTCTCTAGTTCTACTAGACTAATTATTAGATGAAAGATATACTATGATCAAGAAGACCTAGGCTATGCTTCTAGCAATCACAAAAGAAATCCTAAATGCAATATAGGACCAAACCTCTGTGTAGTACCAAATTCTCCAAATTCAAATCAATGCTTGTTCGTAAAGAGCTGTCATTGAGGGGGAGTGTGCATGATAATGGCACCTCTAGATGTAAGACCTAAAAGGCATAAAATAAAACATCTAGGCATTATATATGGCTAAATCCTAAATGTAAGACCTAATAGGCATAACATAAGACCTCTAGGCATTATATGTATAAGTCATTTAGGCATATTGTACATTCTTCTCTTTGTAACTCTTCCACTTGTAAAAGCATTGTATTATATAAGACATATGGGCATTATATAATGAACTTGGGGGAGGCTGGTTTGAGGAGTCCTAGGCTCCAATAAAAACTTTATAAAACCTCATTAAAACATCATTTTTTAAAACATTGGGATTATAAATTATGATAAGATGACTTTCACGTAGTCTAGAATACATGATCTTCATTTTGGCATAAATTTGTGTTGTTGTTTATCACTATCAAAGAAGACCTACGTTACTGGGGTACTTCATTTTTCAGTAGAAAGTGACAGGTTATGTCCCCTATTAACATTAAGGGGGAGTGCTAGAACATAATGTTATTATGGGTCATGCCCTTATAACATTTATATATTGCTCTAATATAAGGTTATAAAATCTTATGTTTATTATATGCTTTATAGAGCATATACCATTGAATAATTAATAATCTAATAACTAATAGATTATTAATTATTTACAAATGGTTGTTTTCAATAGGTATGACTAATAGCCCTTCAAGTATTTTACCACCCCCTCTCCTATATTTAAGGAGATTCTCTCTCATTAAGAGCTATGAAAATTCTGAGGTTTATAATGAATTCTATCATTGTGCACACGAGGTATTATTGGCCATGTGGAAGTGAGGAGAAGTGTATCCTTAGGTTATGTTTATAATTTTATAGACAAGTTTGTAAACTATGTTTTATAATAAAATGATGCTTTATGGGGTTTTTTACCTGGAAGAGTTTTCCCCGTGTATATATATTGTGTAATGTGTTGAATCTGTACATCTTGTAATTCTCATTTCATTTATATTTTATTTGTGATGATTAGTAACCTAAGATCCTAATTTCTAACACAAGTTTATGATGTTGTGAATGATGGTGATGCACCTAAATTAGAATCCTTTATGTGGCTCCATTTTACAAGTGAGAGCGATATTGAGCTCTACAACACATGTAAACTTGAAGACAATCTCGTGATAACTTAGTTAGATGATATACCTAAGCTCGAGACATTCTAGTTTGAGATGCATGAGGATGTTCTTTCTTGTGCTGATCAAAATTGTAGTTAGGTATTTTCTCCTTGCCATGTGAATTGGTGGTGCTCTCTTTTTGCCTTGGTTCATATGAAGAGGTCAGTAAGTGTGATAATGTTGTGGCCATGGATGGTGGACATTTACGTTCATCCATATGTTTCATTAGTGATGTTAACATGGACTTTGGTGTTTCATCTTGTGTTTTGGCAAACATGTATGAGTATGTATAGTGGCTAGGATTAGGCACCTATCATTTGGGGTTGGACTGTGCCAAAAACTCTAATGGCAAGTTTGATCTGGCCACTTACCATTGTTGTAGCTAGACGGTGGATGTATTTTCTACTAGAGGGAGATCAACTCCTTCATTGAATTTATCTTTGATAGAGGCAAGTGGTTTGCAACAATTTATCCATGGCCTTGTGCCATGGATCTTCTTTATAGGATCTAACTAGTAACTACTCTAAAATTTTGTTTAAAGCCATACCATTTCAGTTTCATTGTGCCCCCATTACATTGGCCATGAGTTGTTGTTTGTGTTATGTATATACATATATTTTGTCTTGTATTCCTTTGTCCCCTCTCTTCTTGTCCCCTTTGGTATTTTCTCTACATCCTAGAGACTTGTCTAGATTATCATTATGCTTGCAAGAGGCACACATCCCTAACTAGAGCCAATGTTGGCATACACCCAATTTCATAATTAAACTTGGTGTTGTTGTCACTATGGTGCCTTGTCATTTACCAAAGTGCTCTTTGTTGGTAATCCTTTGTGTGATCTCCTTACTGTAACTTTGTAATTTCTTTATCTTTCTTTTGAGGTACTATTTGGTGGACTATTCTAATGCCCTCACCGACATTCCTTATGCCTTGTGGTGCCCCCTTTTATCTTGAAGTGCCTCGTATTTCCTTGTTGTGACTTTCTATAACTTGTCCTTGCTTGTTATTGGTACCACATGTACCCCTAACCATGTTATTCTCAATACAAAGCCCTTCTACTCTTATACCTATCTCTGTTCTTTTCCTTGTGGTATACATACCCTTGTGTGACAATTTTAGTCCTCTCGCGGTGGTTTCTCTAGGATTGCAATCACCTCGTATGACCTTAGAAGCATGACTCTCTTTTTCAATGGATCTCTTTTTAGTTCTTATGGTCTTTTTGCAATAGTTTTGGAGTTGATCGGGTCTAGTTCTTCTATGATGTTGTTGTGGTTGTCTTGATTTTTTTTGCGTGCTACATCTTGGTGAGCTTGCTTCACGGTATGCCTATGAGACTTCATGAGATCCATTTGTGGAGGTTGTGGGAGTTTTCTTCCTTGTGTGGTAGGTTTACCATCCTATGTGTTATGGTCATCATGATGGTTTTGATTTGCTTGGTGGAGGTCTACTCATGCTTGCGGTGGAATGTTTTATTCATGGCATTATCCACATTTCTCCTATGATATCTTCTAATGGTGTGGTAGTAATGCTTGCTCTTCTGGTGGCTCATCCTTTGTTGTGATGATAGTGTTGTGTTTATGGTAATGATTTTTTACCTTTGCAATGCTCCTCTCATTCATAGTGGCTACCATGTAGTCTACTTTGTATTGTGAAGGTATGATGGCTGGTGTTATGCCAACCTTCTTTTGAAGTGGTCATGTGTGCTTTTACTATGTGTTCATGTTGTTGGTATGTTGATTATAGTTCCTATGTTGCCTCAAATCTTCATATGTTTAGGGACTGTACATAATTTAATCCTTTTGCATGTGCACCCTCCCTAACTTGTTATGAGTTGTCTAATATACCCTGCTTCTATGTGTTTGGTAGGTATTCAAATGTTCAAATACTTTACCTACCCCATGAGGAACTATTCATTCTCACTCGCCTTGACCCTGAACTGTAGTTCATGAGTTATTTTTTAATGCATAGCTCCTATGGTCAACCCTGTATGTGGTTGGCAATATATTTATCATTTATTGGCTCACCCTTGTTTCCTTGAAGGTTGTTGTGCAAATCTACTATAGCAAGATGTTGTTCAAAATTTTCATCTCGAGCCCTGTGCATGTTCATGGTAGGATCTCATTGAAATTCTCCTTCCTCAACCTGGTGATGAGTTTAATGCTAGATTTGGTAGGTGGTTGTGCCTTTGGGGGTTCGTCGCATAGTTTTTAAGATTGTTCACACCATTGGACATCCTTGCCCATTCATAGAAATGGAGGCCATGAGGGAAACCTAGTTGTTTGGATGTACACATGAATTCCCCCTTCAGCTTTGTTCATTGAGTGTTATTTATAATGTACACTTGTTTGAGGTATTACAGATTGGTCTTTGAGCCAATTTTCTACCCTGGTTGCTAAGAGTATACTCTGAGGGATCTATCGATGTATGTGAAACATTATAAGGAAACATTATCATTTTAATGGCTATAGGAAGGTGTAGTCAAGCTGGGTAGTCGCATGGTCACATATTTCCATGGCAAGCTATAGTATTTCTAGGGGGTGCTCGAACCTAGTTGTGGATCCTCTCTTGCCACATTTGCTAGCCTAGTGTAACGAATCATTGATTAATGTCACAACATTATTATTAATTGCAAACCATTTTTTAATGGTTTCTCTTTGTTGCATGTGGTGTATTTTTGATTTGTCGGGGATTTTTAAGTATGTGTGACTATGCAACATTTCCCTATTTTTATGACTATCTTTCCTTCTTACATGTTGTGACTCTATTTCTCAATAGATTTGGCACTAGTCAAATTGGTGTAGGATTCAATCTCCTCATTCATAAAACATCCTTCTTTTTTATTCTAGTTGATGAGATCATCATAGTTCTTTTAATTCATCATCATTTAATTTTATCAATCCGAAGGTGTCTGGAGTGATCTGCAGCAAGGTTTACTCATTTGGGGGTTTTGAGTATGGATTTGAATCTAAGTAAAATGAAAGGACAATGTTGGAATTCAAACTATTCTAATTGTTGAATTAAACACATGCTAGAATTTGAAAGGAATTGGAAACATTTACACTATTTTGTAGAAAAGAAACTATTTTAATTGAATTGAATTACTAAAGCATTGGAAACTATTCTATCACATAATAGAAATGAATTATTAAAACAAATAACTAAAAGGAAACCATTCAACTCATGCTTCCACAATCCAAGTTTAACTGAATTAAACCAATGTTGTTTCACAAGATGAATTTTTAAGAAGAAAAATTATTTTTATGATTTTTTGATTTAAAGGACTACCTGTAGGTATCTAATATTGATGAGTAGACAGAATCTAATGCAACCATTAACTACTTCTAACATAAACAGAGAATGCAATAAAATCAGAAAAGAATACCGAGTGATCTCCTCCATTGGGTAAGCAAGCCCTACTTCCCAGCTGGAAGGATCCTCCTAAGCTAATGTCATTTCAACAAAAAATCCTCTTTATTTTCTTATAATAGAAACCCAAATGTGCATCAGTACACGATGAAAAATAGGAAGAACTTGCCTCCAGAAAACAACAATTCTGATTTTAGAAAATGGAACTAACTCTAAGATTCTAGCTGGCTCATACTTATACAATCGAGCCTTTATTTGTTGAAAGAACTAAACTGAACCTAGCTACAGTGGAACTTGGGCTTAACCAATTGCTTATTTATAATCAAAGAGTTTTTCTAATTGAGACTTCAGAGAAGATCCTAAATCAAGCATGATTTTTGGCAACAAATAGTTTGAGGACTACAAGAACTTGAACTAGAATAGCACTTTTTAGATCACTTTTGAACTTGGAGTTATAAGTTGTCAAAGGGCGTGCCGTTGATTAGATAACTAGAGTTTCTTGAGGGGTTCACGTTGAGGCTGGAGCTAGCCTAGGCCTTGTTGGATAATCATCGACTCAAAGGGAGGATGATTCCTTGTAGCATTGGAGGAATCTAGAGCTATCCAGAGTTAGTGTTCTTCACTAGAGGGGCAGCTCTAGAGACTCCCAGAGAGTCTCGTGCTGCAATGCTTATGAATTCAACAACCAACTTGACAAAAACTCATTATAACATGCATATTCGAGTGTAAAATTGCTTTCATCATTGAAATGTTTTATCCAAAGAAAATAAGGACTAAAACATGCTTATCTAATCATTCAAAAGATAATCATAACCATAATAGTATAATATAGATATATGCCATTCCAAAGTATTAAAGTTTTTGTAGTGATTCTAAGCCATGTCCCCTCATCATCCCCTCTGTGCTGATTCTAAGCCATGTCCTCACAGCGATACTTGAGCATCATCATCATCATCAGTCACATTTTTCTCTTCAAGGATCTGACTACAATAATAGTGATTTGTAATGTAGGTGAATATCTCTCTCCCATTTACCGCAAATCCATCATTTTCATTGACCCTAGCATACCATTTGTCTACTTTGTTCTACCTCATAGGACCTTGTGCACTAAGAAGAGGAGCAGGCATCAGTAGGAGAGGTGGTTGAAATCTCATTCCAATCTAGTCCGACCTGCGATCTTGAATGGGAGTGATGAGTCTCTGTACTCTTGTTTCCATCCATCTTAGGTTAGCTATAGAGATGGGCTCCCACCATTTGAAACAATTAGGCAAATCTTTATAGTGCATAAGACAACACTGGACAATTGTAGAGGGCAGATAGTTTACAATTACTAGTAGTTGTGTTGTATTCTTCCATTCTATCTGCCCATTCCATGTTATTTCTTAAAAGGGAAATATAACTCCTGAGCTAGAGTTCTTTGGCATATAAATTTAACATAGAAGTGTTAACAGGCCCATTAAGTGCCCATGCTGAAAGAATTCACATAATAGGTTTTGCTTCTCATTAGGGTTTTGCAAATATGTTTCCATGAAATCCTTATCATTATCAAAGTCATATGGCAAATTGCAGCTAATACACAACAATTTATGTCTCAAGAATTCTTCTCTTAAAACAATCCGTACACACCTGATGGTTGTTGTTGCGCTTGTAGGGTTTCCCCTGTCGCACATGCAAGAGTGACACGTGCCTCAGTGAAGAGTCTCTGGATCTCTCTAGAGCTTTGCATTGCCTGTCCCGAGCTTGGCATTGACTATATCAAGCTGAATGTTGGCCTCATAAACTTGTAATGTTGCAGGTGCAAGGGCAGGTGGAGTTTGCCTCTGAGTGAGAGAAGCTAATTGGGCATCCTTTTGTGCAATGTGGGCCCTTTGCTACCCTAGGTCTCCTTGCAATTGAGAGACCAATTTTTCTCCCTCTTTTTTCTCCTACGCAACTTTCCTCAAATTTTTCTCTAGTTCTATGTCCCTTGTCTGCAGTAGCTGAGTTACGGTTGCAAGGTGCTTCTAGCATTCCCTCAACTCATGGTCAGCCTTCGAGAGGGCTAGAGCATGGAGGGTTTGTTCCTCCTTTTCCTCCCTAGTGGAAACATTAATTTAAGGCTCATTCCCCTTTCTCCGAAGGATTTGCCTTCATATTCCTCTTCTTTTCCCGTGGAGGTGGAGATGCTACCCAGAATAGTTGTTGCACCCTACCCTGCTTCAGCCTCTTCATCGTTTGAAGGAATGATGAAGGTTCTTGCAGGTTGTTTAGGTTCTGTTGCAGAGGCCATTGTCTCTTCTCTCTTCTCCTTCTGGGTGGATTTTCTGATACTCTCTAGAGCCATCTGGGTCGGTGTGTTACTAGTACAGCAGAAATCAAGATGGTGGAGGGTTGCGTTTTCTTGAATTTCTTCCTCCGAGGCTTAAGTGCAAGGAAATCTTCCCACTTTTTTTGACCATTCTCTAGTTGGTTGAAATGGTGCTTGATAATCAAATAGATTGAGCCATGATGGCTTTACTATCTATTAGCTCGTTGCACCTTGTTTATCATCACCTTCAAGCAGGTGTATAGGTAGGTAGGGAGATTGATTAGGCATGTGGGCCTATTAGCACCATGTCTCAAATGAATTAACAATCGCATGGTGGGAAC